>CM069134.1:78328794-78668794 GCA_035221665.1 Okamejei kenojei
AACTTATTTCCACATACCTCAACTCCATCCTATCCCCCCTGGTTAAATCACTCCCTACCTATGTCCAAGACACCTCACACACTCTTCGTCTCCTCCATAACTTCCTTTTGCTAGGCCCCCACTCCCCCAGTCACTCTACACCACCATCCCCCACCAGAAGGTTCTTAAAGCCCTCCGTTTCTTCCTCGACCGCAGAACCAACCATTCCCCATCTACCAATAATCTCCTCTGCCTAACGGAGCTGGTCCTTACCCTCAATAACTTTTCCTTTAACTCCTCCCATTTCCTCCAAATCCAAGGAGTAGCTATGAGCATGTGCATGGGCCCCAGCTATGCCTGCCTCTTTGTAGGGTACATCGAACAATTCTTGTTCGAGGCGTACCGTGGCCCTATCCCCGAACTCTACTTCCGCTAGATTGATGACTGCATAGGTACTACCTCCTGCACCCATGCAGAACTCACTGACTTCATCCATTTCACCACTAACTTCCATCTGGCACCCAGATTCGCCTGGACCATTTCCGACATCTCCCTACCATTTCTAGACCTCACTATCTCCATCGCAGGTAACAGACTACTGACCGACATCTACAAACCAACTGACTCCCATAGCTATCTGGACTACACTTCTTCCCACCCTGCTTTCTGCAAGGAATGTATCCCCTACTCCCAATTCCGCCATCTACACCACATCTTCACCCAGGATGAGGTGTTCCAAACCAGGGCATCGGAGATGCCCTAATTCCTTAGGAATCTTCGACTATAGATGAGGCTCTCACCAAGGTCTCCTCTATATCCCATAGCTCCACTCTCATTCCCCATCCCCCCACTCGTAAGAAGGACAGAGTCCCCATTGTCCTCACCTTCCAGACTACAAGCCGTCACATACAACAGATAATCCTCCGACATTTTCGCCACTCGAATGTGATCCCACCACTAGCCACATCTTCCCATCTCCTCCCTGTTTGACTTTCCGCAGAGACCGCTCGCTCCGTAACTCCCTGGTCAATTTGACCCTTCCCACCCAAAACAGCCCCTCCCCTGGTACTTTCCCTTGCAACCACAGGAAATGCTACACTTGTTGCTTTACCTCCCCCCTCAACTACATCCAAGGAACCAAACAGTCTTTCCAGGTGGCGCAGAGGTTCACCTGCACCTTCTCCAAACTCATCTATTGCATCCGCTGTTCTAGGTGTCAACTGCTCTACATTGGTGAGACCAAGCGCAGGCTTGGTGATAACTTTGCTCAACACCTCCGCTCAATTCGCATTAGCCAAACTGATCTCACGCTGGCTCAGCACTTCCGACCTTCCGAATCCGACCTTACTGACCTGGGCCTCCTCCATGGCCTGAGTCCCACCGCAAATTGGAGAAGCAGCACCTCATATTTCGCTTGGGTAGTTTACACACCAGCGGTATGAACATTGACCTCCAATTTAATAGAAACATGGAAACATAGAAAATAGGTGCAGGAGTAGGCCATTCGTCCCTTCGAGTCTGCACCGCCATTCAATATGATCATGGCTGAACATTCAACTCAGTATCCTGTACCTGCTTCATTCCATATCCCCTGATCCCTTTAGCCACAAGGGCCACAAATAACTCCCTCTTAAATATAGCCAATGAACTGGCCTCAACTCCCTTCTGTGGCAGAGAATTCCAGAGACTTACCACTCTCTGTGTGAAAAATGTTTTCCTCATCTCGGTCCTAAAGGAATTCCCCCTTATCCTTAAACTGTGACCCCTTGTTCTGGATATCCCACAACATCAGGAACAATCTTCCTGCATCTAGCCTGTGAAACCCCTTAAGAATTTTGTAAGTTTCTATAAGATCCCCCCTCAATCTTCTAAATTCTAGCGAGGACAAGCCGAGTCTATCCAGTCTGTCCTCATATGAAAGTCCTGACATCCCAGGAATCAATCTGGTGAACCTTCTCCGTACCCCCGCTATCACAAGAATGTCTTTCCTCAGATTAGGAGACCAAAACTGTACGCAATACTACAGGTGTGGTCTCACCAAAACCCTGTACAACTGCAGTAGAACCTCCCTGCTCCTATACTCAAATCCTTTTGCTATGAATGCTAACATACCATACATTTTCTTCACTGCCTGCTGCACCTGCATGCCTATTTTCAATGACTGGTATACCATGACACCCAGGTCCCGTTGCATCTCCCCTTTTCTTAATTGACCACCATTCAGATAATAGACTGCTTTCCTGTTTTTGCCCCCAAAGTGGATAACCTCACATTTATCCACATTATACTGCATCCGCCATGCATTTGCCAACTCACCCAGCCTATCCAAATCACCTTGCAGCCTCCTAGCATCCTCCTCAAACCTAACACTGCCCCCCAGCTTCGTGTCATCTGCAAACTTGGAGATGTTGCATTCAATTCCCTCATCCAAATCATTAATATATATTGTAAATAGCTGGGGCGCCGGCACTGAGTCTTGCGGTAGCCTACTAGTCACTGCCTGCCATTCTGAAAAGGACCCGTTTACTCCTACCCTTTGCTTCCTCTCTGTCAGCCAGTTCTCTATCCACATCAATACTGAACCCCCAATACCGTGTGCTTTAAGTTTGTATACTAATCTCTTATGTGGGACCTTGTTGAAATCCTTCTGAAAGTCCAGATATAACACATTCACTGGTTCTCCCTTATCCACTCCACTAGTTACATCCTCGAAAAATTCTATAAGATTCGCCAGACATGATTTACCTTTCATAAATCCATGCTGACTTCGTCCAATGATTTCACCACTTTCCAAATGTGCTGCTATCCCATCTTTAATAATTGACTCTAGCAGTTTCCCCACTACCAATGTTAGACTAACTGGTCTGTAATTCCCTGTATTTTAAAAAGTGGGGTTCCATTAGCTACCCTCCAATCCTCAGGAACTACTCCAGAATCTAAAGAGTTATGAAAAATTATCACTAATGCATCCACTATTTCTGTAGCTACTTCCTTGAGTACTCTGGGATGCAGCCTCTCTGGCCCTAGGGATTTATCGGCCTTTAATCCAGTCAATTTACCTAACACCCTCCATCTCATTTGACCACTGGTCCCCTGCTACTTCCGGCAGATTATTTATGTCCTCCTTAGTGAAGACAGAACCAAAGTAGTTATTCAATTGGCCTGCCATGTCCTTGTTCCCCATGATCAATTCACCAGTTTCTGACTGCAAGGGACCTATATTGGTTTTAACTAATCTTTATCTTTTCACATATCTATAAAAACATTTGCAGCTCAATTTTTTATGTTCCCTGCCAGTTTTATTTCATTGTCTATTTTCCCTTTCCTAATCAAGCCCTTTGTCTTCCTCTGCTGGACTCTGAATGTCTCCCAGTCCTCTGGTAGGTTGCTTTTTCTGGCTAACTTGTATGCTTAATCTTTTGTTTTGATACTATCCCTGATTTCCCTTGTTATCCATGGATGCACTACCTTCCCTGATTTATTCTTTTGCCAAACTGAGATGGAAAATTGTTGTAGTGCATCCATGCAGTCTTTCAATGCCTTTCATTGCCAATCCACTGTCAACCCTTTAAGAATCAATTGCCAATCTATCTTGGCCAATTCACGTATCATATCTTCAAAGTTACCTTTCTTTAAGTTCAGAACCCTTGTTTCTGAATGAATTTTGTCACTCTCCATCCTAATGAAGAACTCAACCATATTATGGTCACTCTTGCCCAAGGGGCCACGCACAACAAGACTGCTAACTAACCATTCCTCATTATTCAATACCCAGTCCAGAATAGCCTGCTCTCTCCTTGGTTCCTCTATATGTTGGTTTAGAAAACTATCCCGCATACATTCCAAGAAATCCTCTTCCTCAGCACCCCTGCCAATTTGATTTACCCAATCTATATGTAGATTGAAGTCACCCATTATAACCATTATACCTTTGTTGCACGCATTTCTAAGTTCATGTTTGATGCCATCCCCAACTTCACTACTAGTGTTTGGTGGCATGTACAAAACTCCCACTAGCGTTTTCTGCCCCTTAGTGTTTCAATTAAAGAAAACATTAAAATTGGAAGTATACCACTGGCTCTTCCCATTGTAAACAACATTACTTTTAAACCCTCAATGATGGATAAAGGTTTTTTACAATGGAAGAACTATGGAATTAATAAGTTGGGTGATCTCTACAGGGAAAGTCTCTTTCTTTCATTTCAGGAATTACAACAAAATTACGGATTACACTCAAAAGAGTACTTTAGATATTTACAAATTAGAGACTATGTTAAATCAAACACACAGGATTTTAGAAATAGAAAGACAGAAGTTTTAGATGAATGTCTAAATAAATATTCGAACACAGAAAAATTAATATCATATATTTTTATTATTTTATTGGAAAATGATGTACCAATGTCGGAAATATATAGGCAAGCATGGGAAAACGAATTAGGTCAAACAATTAGTCTAGAAGTATGGAATGAAAGATTACAACATATACACCACTGCTCATTAAATGCCAGACACTCTTTGATACCATTTAAAGTTTTACATAGATTACACTTTTCAAAATCCAAATTAAACAGAATGTTTTCAAATGTTTCTGCTATATGTGATAAATGTCAGCATTTAGAAGCTAATCTAACACATTCATTCACAAAATGTATAAAAATTACTAACTTTTGGATAGAAACTTTTAAGATAATCTCGAAAGTAGTTAATGCAAATCTGACTCCAGACTCACAATTAATCATATTAGGAATATTAGAAACGGATCAACTACTAACAACACAGCAAAGATTTTTTATCAATTATAGTTTAATAATTGGTAAAAAATTAATATTAAGATTTTGGAAAGGTCCTACATCCCCCACAATCAAAATGTGGATTGCAGAAATGTCGGACACTTCATCAGGAAAGATTAAGACTTGTCCTTTTGGACAAGCTAGATCAATTCAGAGGAATATGGTCTCCATTTATTGAATATTTAAAGGGTCAAGGTGGTCCAGTTCGAGGGCCTGACTGAAGCCTGATGAATAGATGAAGAACTATATATAATAGACCACTGATATATCTCCAATGAAGAATAGCCTGCTTTATACTCCACTCATATTATTGATTTTCTACTTTTATTTTATTTCTCTTTATTATTTCTCTTTACTATCTTCTTTCTGTTATAAAATAATAAAAAGTATAGAAGTATAAATAAGATTGATTGTAAACTTTAAAAATATTAAGAATGTATGTGACGAATAATATGTCTCTTTCTTTTTATTTTATGTTATTCCTTAATATGTATTTACTTCTAATAAAAATATTTTACAAAAAAATTGTAAAGTCTCGTCAGCAGCCATGTGCTCTGCCAGGCTGCTCAGGCAATCAGTAAGAACATACGATACCTTAATTACTGAGAACTGGTCCTGTTCAAAGAGTTGTTGATCGCTGGTTTTGCATGGGGCTCTTGATAGCATGTCCGCTATGTGCATGTCCTTGCCTTTTTGATAGACAATGTTAAAATCAAAACGCTGCAGCTGCATCATCGTCCATTGCAGGCGAGCCGGAGCAGCATGAATGGGTTTATTCAAGATGATGACCAGCGGCTGTTGGTCTGTTTCTATAATCACAGACTTCCCAAAAATAAAGTCTTTGAATTTTGTGCAGGTGAAAAACACTGCATGTAATTCTTTTTCAATCTGGGCGTAAAGTTGTTCAGTATCAGTTAGTGTGCGAGAGGCATATGAAACAAGCTTGCAGTCACCATCGGCAGTGGTCTGCAGGCAAGCAGCACCAAGTCCGTACTGGGATGCATCACATGTGAGTGTTATGGGTAACTTCAAAGTGAAATAGTCAAGGGTAGGTGCGCTGGCCAGCTGCAACTTAAGGATATCAAAAGCTCTTTGGTGCCGCGGATACCAGGACCATGCAGTGTCTTTGTGTGTCAGTTCCTGCAGGGGGGAAGATATATCGCTGAGGTTGGGAATAAATTTCCCCAGGTAGTTGACCATTCCAAGGAATGTTTGTAGAGACGTAACATCAGTAGGATGCGGAATTTTGTTGATAGCAGCAGTCTTCAATGGGTCTGGTCTGAGACCATCACTTGTGTCCAACTAGGCCTAGATCATGGCATGCATTGATACCAAGCAGAGTTTCAGAATCCCCCTTGATGATAAAAAACCTTAGGGTATGAGAATCCGAGTCTATGATGCAGTTTAAATCAGTTTGTCCAAGCGGATGTAGATCACCACCCCATAGGCCCAAAGCATGGCTAAGGCTACAAGATGTTCAGCATTACGTATTTTTTAAAACTCAGATAACGAGATGACATTGCATTTCACTCCGGTATCAATCTTTGCAATCACAGGCTTGTTATCCACAAGCATGGTTACCTCAGGGTCAAGTTGCTCATTAGAGGAAGGGAGGAGAGAGTGGATGGGTGAACTGTTATCTTCACTTTCAGAGAGTGAGTGGAGGATGGCACCTCAAGCTCTCGGCTTTTGTTATCAGCAAACTCGGCCTTGGGATGAATTGAGTCACACGGGAACCGCAACATTTTGCAGAAATTACAAATGTTACCATAAGCAATACAGAACTCCCGACCCGGAGCATGGGAATAGTTATAATTAGGATATCGAGCAGCAGACCTTCTTTGCTGCCAGGCAAGGGAAGGCTGCGGACGCCTGTTACGACAGGAGATGTCTGTAAAGTTGACACTATACTGTGGAGCGCTGGCCAGAGATCACAGCCTGAGTATGAGAGTATGTTATCTCAGCTTGATTAAGAGTCAGTTCAGTGTTACGAAATAATTTGTCTCTCACCTTGTCATTAACCATACCTCCAATGAGTTTGTCGTTGATCAGTTAATCACATAAATCTTGAATATGAAAGCATGCAGCCATGTGTTTCATGCTGCTAATAAACCACTTTATCAGCTCGCCAACGTTGCATACGAGCAAAAAACATGATATGTTCGATAATCGAGGGGAGGTCACACAACTGTCTAAACTTTGCAAGTAGGACAGCAGGGTCATCAAACATTTCTCCAGGCACTTGGATCTGTCCTTTTGTGTCTAAAACAGCAGGCTCAAAAGTAAAACGTTCCGCACGTTTCGTTGCCTCAGGACCAGCCAGGTTTAGTAGAACAGAAGCACGTACATCTGGAGGATCGTTGCGATGAACGATGCGAATATAGTGAATGTAGTCGCGCTCGAAAAGGAGCCAGCGTTCAGAAATGTCGGAGTCAAAGATCAGAGGACTAGGACGGCGAGACGAGTTTGCCATGATAGAGATAGCAGGTACTTAAACAAATGTAAAAAAAACAAAAACCGATGAACATGAAAGGAGTAGGTCAGACTCACTTCTTAACACCATGTAATCAGTGGAGTCGTTCACACGTCAAATACAACACTTATTTATTAAAGTCAACTTACAGCATTAGTCTGCAAGATATTACAGTACCTAATAGCTACTCAGACTGAATTACGTAAGCAAGCTCTTGGTAATATAAATCGCATATTAGGCAGAGCAACTACTAACAAGCACTACAATTGGTTAGTAGGAAATAACCAATCTACAAACACCTCTTCCTTTCTTCTGCCCGCCCCCCCCCCCCCCCACATCAGTCAGAAGACGAGTCTCGACCCGAAACGTCACATATTCCTTTGCTCCATAGATGCTGCCTCACCCGCTGAATTTCTCCAACATTCTTGTCTACCTTCAATTTTTCCAGCAGCTGAAGTTCTTTCTTAAACATGTATTGCAAAGCCATTTTTCATTGTTTAGCAACAAATTGAAGAATGCAGCATGGAGTACTTTATTTTTTAATTTTTTAATTTTTAAATTTTTTTTTACTATTTTTATTAGAAGCAATTGTACAAGAATAAAACATTCGGCATGTAAAATTATACAATTATTGTACAGCTTCAATTTTAACCTTTTAACCTGAAAATGAGGGAAAAGAAGAGAGAAAGGGGGTAGAGTGTTCACATGGATAGAAAATTAGTTGGCAGACCGGAAGCAAAGAGTAGGAGTGAATGGGTTCTTTTCAGAATGACAGGCAGTGGCGAGTGGAGTGCCGTAAGGCTCGGTGTTGGGGCTGCTACTGTTTACCATATATATTAATGATTTGGAAGAGGGAATTAGGAGCAACACTAGCAAGTTTGCAGATGACACAAAGCTGGGTGGCAGTGTGAACTGTGAAGAGGATGTTAGGAGGTTGCAGGGTGACCTGGACAGGTTGAGCGAGTGGGCAGATGCGTGGCAGATACAGTATAACATAGATAAATGTGAGGTTATCCACTTTGGCGGCAAAAACAAGGGGGCAGATTATTATCTCAATGGGGCTAGGTTAGGTATGAGGGAGGAACAGCGAGACCTGGGTGTCCTTGTGCACTGGTCACTGAAAGTTGGCGTGCAGGTACAGCAGGCAGTCAAGAAAGCTAATGGAAAGTTGGCCTTCATAACAAGAGGATTTCAGTATAGGAGTAAAGAGGTTCTTGTGCAGTTGTATAGGGCTCTGGTAAGACCACATCTGGAGTATTGTGTACAGTTTTGGTCTCCTAATTTGAGGAAGGACATCCTTGTGATTGAGGCAGTGCAGCGTAGGTTCACAAGATTGATCCCTGGGATGGCGGGACTGTCATATCAGGAAAGATTGAAAAGACTAGGCTTGTATTCACTAGAGTTTAGAGGGATAAAGGGGAATCTTATAGAAACATATAAAATTATAAAAGGACTGGACAAGCTAGATGCAGGAAAAATATTTCCAATGTTGGGCGAGTCCAGAACTAGGGGGCCACAGTCTTAGAATAAAGGGGAGGTCATTTAAGATTGAGGTGAGAAAAAACTTTTTCACCCAGAGAGTTATGAATTTATGGAATTCCCTGCCACAGAGGGCAGTGGAGGCCAAATCACTGGATGGAATTAAGAGAGAGTTGGATAGAGCTCTAAGGGCTAGTGGAGTCAAGGGATATGGGGAGAAGGCAGGCACGGGTTATTGATAGCGGACGATCAGCCATGATCACAATGAGTGGCGGTGCTGGCTCAAAGGGCCGAATGGCCTCCTTCTGCACCTATTTTCTATATTTCTATATTTCTAAAGAACAAGAAAGTGAAACGAGAAAAGATAGGACCCCTAGACTACCAAAGTAATGTGGCCAAAGAGTGAATAAAGTTATAAGAGAGGAAAAAAAAAAAGAAAAAAAGAAAAAAGTGGAGATATACCTGCCCCTCGAAGATCTTATTCAGTTTAGACTTTAAATAATAAAGTATATGCAGTATTTTAAATTGTATTAACTATTGCCTAACGATAAGAGAACAGTTGTGTATATGTAGAAGGCTTTCCTCCCATCTATCTTTTAAAATTGTTAGGCCCAATTCATCTTCCCAAGCTCGCCTAATTATTTCCAACGATGGGATTTGTATATTTAAAAGGGTATTAAAAAAGGTACGATATTAACTTATTTGAATCCGAGTTTCTATCCATGTATTCATCTAGTATGTCTGGAACCATATATTGACAGTTTTGGTATGTGATTTGGCATGGAGTGCTTTATAAAGATGTTTTGGCATTGGTTTATTATTGTCACTGAAGCAAGATACATCAAATAACTTTGTTTGGTAGGTAAATCTCCAGGTACTTTATACCATACATGAGTACATCAGGTAATGCAAAAGAGAAAATTAAGAAATTGCAGAATATAGTTTTTCACCAAAGCCACCAATAAGAGCTCTTCTCTTACTCTCTTAATATTGCCCCTTCCTGTCCTTCACTTTCACATTCCCCATCCTCCTACTTACCATCATTTTGTTCCTTTTTTAAAATCTTGTTATCCTGTTCACTCCTTCTCTCCCTCTCCTCCTTCTTCTCTTATTCCTTAATTGAAGTACCTTTCAATTCTAACCCTTTGTGATTATAAAGAAAACATTTGTTTTGGCTCAACGTATGCAGGATTATGAATTTTTAGCTGACGTAAATATAAACTGGTTGTTGCATGTACTAAATTATATCACTGCCAAAATGCTGGACCATATTGTTGTCAATAACATCATCTACATGTTGATCTTCTGTCCAAGAATCTTAAGAAAGAAATTAGAAAGGCTAAAAGAAGATATGAGGTTGCTTTGGCAAGAAAGGTGAAAGTAAATCCAAAGGGTTTCTACAGCTATATTAATAGCAAAAGGATAACGAGGGATAAAATTAGACCATTAGAGAGACAGAATGGACAGCTATCTGCAGAGCCAAAAGAGATGGGGGAGATATTGAACAATTTCTTTTCTTCGGTATTCACCAAGGAGAAGGATATTGAACTATGTGAGGTAAGGGAAAAAAGTAGAGAAGCTATGGAAACTATGAGATTCAAAGAGGAGGAAGTACTGACACTTTTGAAAATTATAAAAGTGGATACGTTTCCAGGTCCTGACAGGATATTCCCTAGGACATTGAGGAAAGTTAGTGTAGAAATAGCAGGAGCTATGACAGAAATATTTCAAATGTCATTAGAAACAGGAATAGTGCCGGAGATGGGCGTACTGCGCATGTTGTTCCATTGTTTAAAAAGGGTTCAAAGAATAAACCTAGCAATTTTAGACCTGTTAGTTTGACGTCAGTGGTGGGTAAATTAATGGAATGGATACTTAGAGATAATATATATAAGCATCTGGATAAACAGGGTCTCATCAGGAACAGTCAACATGGATTTGTGCCTGGAAGGTCATGTTTGACAAACCTTCTTGAATTTTTTGAAGCAGTTACTAGGGAAATTGATGAGGGTAAAGCAGTGGATGTTGTCTATATGGATTTCAGTAAGGCCTTTGACAAGGTTCCCCATGGACGAATGGTTAAGAAGGTTCAATCTTTGGGTGTTAATGGCGGAGTAGCAAGATGGATTCAACAGTGGCTGAATGGGAGATGTCAGAGAGTAATGATGGATGGCTGTTTGTCTGGTTGGAAGCTGGTGACCAGTAGGGTGCCTCAGGGATCTGTGTTGGGTCCACTGTTGTTTGTCATGTACATCAATGATCTGGATGATGGGGTGGAAAATTGGATAAGTAAGTATGCAGATGATACTAAGATAGGTGGTGTTGTGGATAATGAAGTAGATTTTCAAAGTCTACAGAGAGATTTGGGCCATTTGGAAAAGTGGGCTGAAAGATGGCAGATGGAGTTTAATGCTGATAAGTGTGAAGTGCTACATCTTGACAGGACAAATCAAAATAGGACGTACATGGTAAATGGTAGGGAATTGAGGAATGCTGTGGAACAGAGAGATCTAGGAATAACTGTGCATAGTTCCCTGAAGGTGGAATCGCATGTAGATAGGGTGGTAAAGAAAGCCTTTGGTGTGCTGCCCTTTATAAATCAGAGCATTGAATATAGGAGTAGGGAAGTAATGTTAAAATTGTACAAGGCATTGGTAAGACCAATTCTGCAGTATGGTGTACAATTTTGGTTGCCTAATTATAGGAAGGATGTCAACAAAATAGAGAGAGTCCAGTGGAGATTTACTAGAATGTTGCCTGGGTTCCAGCAACTATGTTACAGAGAAAGGTTGAACAAGTTAGGTCTTTATTCTTTGGAGCGCAGAAGGTTAAGGGGGGACTTGATTGAGGTCTTTAAACTGATGAAAGGGATAGGCAGAGTTGACGTGGATAAGCTTTTCCCATTGAGGGTAGGGAAGATTCAAACAAGAGGGCATGACATGCGAATTAAGGGACGGATGTTTACGGGTAACGTGAGGGGGAACTTCTTTACTCAGAGGGTGGTGGCTGTGTGGAATGAGCTTCCAGCAGAAGTGGTGGAGGCAGGATCGATTTTAAAATTTAAAAGTAAAGTGGATAGGTATATGGACGGGAAGGGAATGGAGTGGTATGGTCTGAGTGCAGGTAGATGGGACTAGGGGAAAACAAATGATCGGCACGGACTGGAAGTGCCAAGAGTGCCTGTTTCCGTGCTGTAATTGTTATATGGTTATATGATCCAGATCGATTAGAAAGCTTTACCAAATTACCAAATGATGATATGCTTTATTGTGCTTCTGGCATTACATTCCCTGCAGTGGAAGACAACACAAATGTAATTTGCAAGCAGGCTCCAGTCAAAGATGGTAGTAGTGTAAACTTAGATAGCGTGCAGTTTAAAGAAGGGCCTGTCAGTCTGAAGAAGGGTCCCAAACCAACACGTCACCTTTTACTTTTTCTCTAGAGATGCTGCCTGAACCATAGAGCTAACCCAGCACTTTGTGTCTGCCTTGATCTTCTGATGATCATATAGCCAGAATGAATTCTCCCTTTCATCAATTAGGAAAAGGGGAGATGCAGCGAGACCTGGGTGTCATGGTACACCAGTCATTGAAAGTAGGCATGCAGGTGCAGCAGGCAGTGAAAAAAGCGAATGGTATGTTAGCTTTCATAGCAAAAGGATTTGAGTACAGGAGCAGGGAGGTTCTACTTCAGTTGTACAGGGTCTTGGTGAGACCACACCTGGAGCATTGCGTGCAGTTTTGGTCTCCAAATCTGAGGAAGGACATTATTGCCATAGAGGGAGTGCAGAGAAGGTTCACCAGACTGATTTCTGGGATGTCAGGACTGTCTTATGAAGAAAGACTGGATAGACTCGGTTTATACTCTCTGGAATTTAGGAGATTAAGAGGGGATCTTATAGAAACTTACAAAATTCTTAAGGGGTTGGACAGGCTAGATGCAGGAAGATTGTTCCCGATGTTGGGGAAGTCCAGGACAAGGGGTCACAGCTTAAGGATAAGGGGGAAATCCTTTAAGACCGAGATGAGAAAGACTTTCTTCACACAGAGAGTGGTGAGTCTCTGGAACTCTCTGCCACAGAGGGTAGTTGAGGCCAGTTCATTGGCTATATTTAAGAGTGAGTTGGATGTGGCCCTTGTGGCTAAGGGGATCAGAGGGTATGGAGAGAAGGCAGGTACGGGATACTGAGTTGGATGATCAGCCATGATCATATTGAATGGCGGTGCAGGCTCGAAGGGCTGAATGGCCTACTCCTGCACCTAATTTCTATGTTTCTATGTTTCTATCATCTAGCCCGGAATGTTATTTTTATTGAAGATGGGTTTGATGAGGATAAAGCTTCAACAGATGTGTCATCACCATTAGAGTTGGAGAGCAAATCAAATTGCACTATTGATTGACAATTTATAGTCAAACTCTGTATTAGATGTTTGATGCTGAGTGCCTGAAACAGAAGGATTGAAATAAAAACAGACTGCTGGAGGCATTCAACAGTTCAAGCAGCATCTGCGGGGAAAAGGAATTGTCGATGTTTTTCATCGAGACTATGCGACGATGGAAATAACTGCTTCACAAAGGGAGGAGTTTCAATTATATTGTTAAAGGGAACTGTGGGAGATTACCTGTGAAATTAAAAGTACGGTTTTGGTGTGTTTGCAAATTCTATTTAATTTAGGATATGATTTAGATATCTTTACAAAACCAGTAACATTTTCTTCACAATTTGGAATTCTTGTACATGCTGTTCTGTCAACATCTGTAGTGCCTGTATGACCTTTACAGTGTACTTTCATGTTACTTTTCTTCCAATGTCACTGATTCCCCTATCACCATCCAGGACTGTGTCCCGCCTCATTGGTAAGATATGGTAGCACAGTGTTAAAATCGATAAAGATAATTCTAAGAATTCTGAATATTGACTTCAGGTCAAATATGGTCCTGGAAACCTTATTAACTATATCATTTATAATTATATATATATAAATATGCATTGATATTTAGATACAATGGTGACATTTAAGAGGCTTTTAAAAAGGCATAGCAAAGTGTCTGTTTTGTGAAATCATCATATGTCCGTTTTTGCGAGGACAGTTGCATTCCAACTAAGACCCGGACATGGTTCAACAACAACAAGCCCTGGTTCACTGCAGAACTCAGACAGCTCTGACGGTCTAAAGAAGAGACCTACAGGAGCAGTGATGCAGACCTCTACAGGTAGGCCAAGTACAAGCTGAGAAGAGGAATTAGAGTTGCCAAGGAAAGGTACTCTGAGAAGCTGAGGAGCAAGTTCTCAGCTAGTGACTCTTCTTCAGTTTGGAACGGCTTGCAAGAAATTACCAGCTAGAAGAGGAAAGCCCCCCGCTCTTTGGACAATCATCAGCTGACCAATGACCTGAATGAGTTTTACTGCAGGTTTGAAAATCAGAAACATTACCCTGGTACCCCCTCCTCTCTCCCCCCTCCCCAACCAACACAGCCAGACCCCAGTCCACAAAAAATGAACCCTGCACCCTCTCCTTCCCATTCACCACACATACTTAAGGCAAGACTCCAGTATGAAAAGACTGGACCATTTCCCACACCAACCAACACTTCACACCCACTCACAGCCTGATCTCAGTCTGTAAAGACTGGGCCCTTCTACACTCACCCACCTCCAATCACCACTTCACACCCACTCACAGCCCGGCCTCAGTTTGCAAAGAATGGGCCCTTCTACACCCACACACCTCCAATCACCACTTCACACCCAATCAGCCACACCATCTGTGCTGCTCAACATCACTTATCGAATATCAACAATAAAAATAGAGGAGCTGGAGAGGCTGTTCAGAGGACAAAAAAGCCGGAAATCTCCAGGCCCAGACAATGTTTCGCCCTTTACTCTTAAGCTTTGTGCCAAACAGCTGGCACCGGTCTATACAGACATTTTTAACCAGTCCATGCAAACATGTACTGTCCCTGCCTGCTTCAAAGTCTCCACTATTGTCCATGTACCCAAAAAGGCAAGGAATACTTGTCTTAATGACTACAGGCCTGCCACACTGACCTCTGTAGTCATGAAGACACTCAAAAGGCTTGTGCTGGCCAAGATGAAAACTATCACAAACCCCCTGCTGGACCCTCTGCTGTTTGCATATCGGGCCAATAGATCTGTGGATGATGCAGTCAACCTGGGTCTGCACTTTATCCATAGCACCTAGACCGCCAGGGGACCAATGCGAGGATCTTGTTTGTGATTTTAGCTCTGCATTCAACACTATTGTGCCAGAGCTACTACACTCCATACTTTCCGAGTTGACTGTGCCTGAACCCCTCTGTTGGTGGGTCACCAGTTCCTGACAGACAGGAAGCAGCATGTAAGGCTGGGAAAGCACATCTCGGACCCGCAAACGCTCAGCATAGGAGCACCGCAAGGCTGCGTACTCTTTCCTCTCCTATTCTCTCTACACCAACAACTGCACCTCCACAGACACCTCTGTCAAGCTTCTCAAGTTTGCGGAAGATACAACCCTGATTGGACTGATCCAGGATGGGGAGGAATCTGCCTACAGACAGGAAGTGTCACAGCTGGCGTCCTGGTGCCATTGCAACAACCTAGAGCTCAATGCTCTTAAGACAGTGGAATTGATTGTGGACTTTAGGAGAGCTCCCCCTCCCCTCACCCCACTCACCATCAACAACACCACAGTCACATCTGTGGAGTCTTTTAAGTTCCTGGGGACCATCATCTCCAAGGACCTTAAGTGGGGGGCTACCATCGACTCCACAGTCAAAAAGACACAACAGTGGATGTAGGGTTACACAAAAAGCTTGAGAAACTCAGCGGGTGCAGCAGCATCTAAGGAGCGAAGGAGATAGGCTACATTTCGGGTCGAGACCCTTCTTCAGACTGGTCAGGGATCAGGGAAACGAGAGATATAGACGGTGATGTGGAGAGATAAAGAACAATGAATGAAAAATATGCAAAAAAGTATCAATGATAAAGGGAACAAGCCATTGTAAGCTGTTTGTGGTGTGAAAATGACAAGCTAGTGCGACTAGGGTGGGGGAGGGAGATAGAAATAGAGGGAATGCCAGGGCCCGAGGGCTGAGGGAGAGGTGGGAAGGGGAGGAGACAGCAAGGGTTAACAGAATTGAGAAAATTCAATGTTCAAGCCCAAAGGATGCAGACTCCCCAAGCGGAATATGAGGTGCTGTTCCTCCAACTTGCGGTGTTGCTCACTCTGGCCGTGGAGGAGGCCCAGGCCCGAGAGGTCAGATACGGAATGGGAGGGGGAGTTAAAGTGCTGAGCCACCGGGAGGTCGGGTTGCTTTTTGCGGACCGAGCGGAGGTGTTCGGCGAAACGATCGCCAAGCCTCCGCTTGGTCTCACCGATATAGATAGAGGATGAACGACAGAGGATGTACTTCCTACGGCAGCTGAGGAAGCACAATCTGCCACAGGCAATGGTGGTCCAATTCTACACGGCCATCGTAGTGTCTGTTCTCACCTTCTCCATCATGGTCTGGTTTGGCTCAGCCACAAAGCACGACACCTGGAGGCTGCAGCGAATCGTTCAATCAGCAGAGAAGGTTATTGGCTGCAATCTTCCCTCCATTGATGAACTGTACACTGCAAGGGCCAGGAAGCGAGTGGGCAAAATCATCTCTGACCCCTCTCACCTTGGCCACAAACTCTTTGAATCACTTCCCTCCGGAAGGCGACTCCAGACTGTCAAAGCTGCCACAGTCAGACATAAAAACAGTTTTTATCCACGAGCAGTTGCTCTACTCAAGAGCCAAAAATCTGTAGCCTCCCTTTGATCTGGTATTTTGTTGGTACACATGCTTGATCAATGGTGTTTTATCATTAATGTTTATTATTATTAATGTTTAGTGTTTTCTGAGTCATTCGTAACTGCCACTGTATGTCATGTTGTTACTTGTGGGCGGAGCACCAAGGCAAATACCTTGTATGTGAATACTTGGCCAATAAACATACTTACTTTCTTACGTGCAGGGAATAGAAGGATATAGATCATGTACTTGTCAATGAGATCAGTTTAACTTGGCATCATGTTCAGCACAAATATTGTGGCCCAAAGGGTTCCTGTGGTGGACTGTTCTACAATATGCTCTAACTGCAACAGGTACAGGTGCCTTCTGATGCAATTGAACAGCGGTAATCTTCAGAATGATGACAGTCGTAGGATGGGTGATGATAATAGAATTGAATGTCAGGATAAAGTGATTAAACACTCTTTAATTGGAGATTGCCTACATAGGTCACATGGATGTCATTTCACGCGTATTAATCCAAGCCTACATGCTGCCTGTTATTTCTACAGGCAGTCATAAGATGCATAAGATGTAATTGGAATCACCCAAAAGCCAACAGCCCTTAATTGACTTTTAAAGTCAATGATGTATCTTACATGAATCTAGGATACTCTCCTGTAGCACTACTGCTCCAAGGTCCAAGGGCTGAAGTGGCTACAATCATTTGAGGTCATTTTTTCTCATGCAGAGTAACTTTAGCTTTGCTGGAATTCTTTGGTCCAGTTAAGTTGCATAGAAGTCACTGTTGAAGATGAAGGCCCATCAGGAAGAGTAAGACAACAGGGTAACATGGAATGAGATGAAGATTGGATGGTATACAGACTGCCAGGATGCATGAGAAGAGGAGGGGCTCTTGCTTATATCTTCATCCCAAAGAGGTAAAGGTGGGTAAAGTTGTAAGGGTCTCAGGGTTGAGGAGTATGGGGCAGCAAAGATTTAAAGACATTCCATGTGGGGCTAGGAATGACAACACCCTAGCCGCAATAAAAATATCACAAGGGCTGCACAGTGATGCAGCCTTATAGCACCAGAGACCCATGTTTATTGCTGACTACGGGTGCTGTCTGTGCGGAGTTTGTACATGCTCCCTTTGACTGCGTGGGTTTTCTACGGGTGTGCCGGTTTCCTCCTACAGCTTAAAGTCATGCAGTTTTGTAAGTTAATTGGCTTCTGTCTAGTGTGCAGGATAGAACTAGTGTATAGGTCATTGGTCGGCACAGATTGGGTGGGCTGAAGGGCCTGTTTCCAAACTGTATCATTAAACTCAGGAGTATAATAGAGATGAGTGCCACACATATAGTAGATTAAAATAACATTGAATTCTCATGATTGAGGGGCCGAATATTGGCATTAATTCATGGGGGTCGCAGAGAAATCTAATGAGAGCATACTCCCCAACAATGACAATAAATGAGTAGCAGCAGATAGAACTGTTCTGTTGTAATAGCATCCCCACAACTTTCCTCTAAATAATGTTTAAGTACATTTGGAGAGTTTATGTGTCTGTAGGCTTTTGAGCACCCTTATATGCTATTTAATAAATTTTTGAGTGTTTATTTAACCTCTTTGTTAAACTTTTGGAGTACATGTACAATCCCCTTAACAGGCTACTGGATATTTACATAACATATTCATTTTGGAGCACCTATTCATGCTTTTCAATAGATCATTGAAATGAGTATTGAACCAATTCAGCCGACTTTTGCAATGCCTGCACTTTAGCTTTCTGTGACTCTTGGAGTCCTTTTAATTTATTTCAGAATAACAAGCACATCTATAACTGAGTTTCTATCGGAGTGGTGGAGGACAGTTGTTTGAGAAAGGCAAAGTCACCTCTTGCCTTTATCTAGCACATAGAAAACATAGAAACATAGACAGGAGTAGTTCGAGCCTTTTATGTCATGGCTGATCATCCGTATCCCGTACCTCTCCATACCCTCTGATCCCCCTTAACATCCAACTGTGAACTTTTCTCAGCTCACCACTCTCTGAAGACGCAGCAATAGCGATGGTACTTTATAGTATTTCCTATCAGGAAGAGAATTATTCAATTGTCCAATAACATGTTTGGAAGCCTAGGAATCATTGCCGCACTCATGTCGATGGTGCATGAGTCACGTCTACACAATTGATCAGGAAAGAACTGTACTGTTAACATAAATCATAAAACAGTGCAGCACAAGAACAGGTCCTTCAGCCCACAATGTCTGTGCTGAACATGATGCCAAGACCATCTCTCATCTACCTACCCATAATCCATATCCCTTCATTCCCTGCATATCAATATGCCTATCCAAAAGCCTCTTAAATGCTACATCATATCTGCCACAACCACCAATCTAGACAATGCGATCCAGCCACTCACCACCCTTTGTGTAAAACAATTGCCTTGCACTTTTGCTTTAAATTTTCCCGTTCTCTCCTTCACCCTATACCCTCTAGCATTTGATTTTTCCATCTTGGGATAAAGGTTCTGACTGTCTACCATATCTATGCCTCTCATAATTTTGTATAATTCTATTAGATCTCCCCGCAGCCTCCAGTGTTGCAGAGAAAGCAATCCAAGTCTGTCCGACCTCTCCCTGCAGCTTAACTCCCAAATCCAAGCAATGTTCAAGTAACAAATGACAAGCCAGGGATCTAACAAAAAACTAGGCCACAACGACTACAGACTACTCGATTGGAGAAGCATTCACAAAATGAAGAGCAAGGTGGTGCAACTAGTAGAGATGCTGCCTTCCAACTCCAATGTTCCCCCTGTGACTACGTGGGTTTGCTCTGGGGGAGTGGAAGGGTACTATTTTTTTTTAACCTACATCATAAAAACGTGCGGATAGATCGATGGACCACTGTAAGTGGTCCCAAGAGTGTAGGTGAATCTGAGGGGTGTTGGTTGTATTTTAGGTGTGTCAGGTTAAAAGAAAAAAGGAGAGAGAAACAAATGGCAAATAAAGGAGAACATAAGGGTGCACCAACCTAATAGGAAATTGTCTTGAAAATATGTAGCTTATCAGGGAAGAACTGTGTGCAGCTCACAAAGAATGAACTGCTGTTGCAAACTCAACATGGAAGGTTTTATATAAAGGTAGAAATGTAAAACAGAAAACTATGGAAATACTCAGCAGCACAGGCTGTATCCATGGGGGGAGAAACTGTGGCAATGTTTTAGGTCAGAGCCCTTTGCCGACCCCAAAAGGAGATAAAAGATGCTTGCAAATCTAGTAGTGAGGGGAGTGTCTCTGATAGTGTAACAGCAGAGTGACCACAGGATAAGCTGTACACAAAAATATCTGGTCAGTGAGTGAATGGAAATAGTTAGAGGTAGAGAATATAGACAAATTAATGTGGGAGTTGCAAAAGGCAGAGCATAAGGACAAGCTCGGCAGGTCAGGCTGAGCATATCCTCCGCACCCAGATTGAGACTTAAGTAAGAACAGAAAAATAACTTGAGTTAATATCATAAATGGATGACTGATACAGTCCCAGGAGTCAAGTTGGAAAATTTGTTATTGAGTCTGGAAGGCTGCAACTTGCCCAGATGGAATGTGAAGTGCTGCTCCTCAAGCTTGTGTTGAGCAACACTGTGACAATACCGGAGGGCACAGACCAGCAGTCAAATTGGAAGTGGGAGGAGAAATGAAAGTGGCAGGCAATAGGAAGCTCAGGTTCGCTTCTGTGGAATAAACGCAAGGTAATCACCCACAGTCGGGTTTCTCCAGTGCTGATGAGATCACGTTGGGAACACCAAATTCTATACAACTAGAATGGAAGATGTGAAACATTTTGTCATCGGGTGGCACCACGTGCGGCAGCCTCACCAGCAGCTGTCTGTCCTTTCATCTGTTTTATTATTTTTAGTCTGTCTAAAAGTTTTGTTTTGGAGGTCTTTTAGTCTTTTTTATGTGGGGGGTGGGGGGAAGGGGGAAACCGTCTTCTCAGTCACTTCCTGGTCGACGATGCGTCTATTCTCCGAGCTGCATCTTCACCCCTCCTCGCGGCCTAGCATCTGGATTGACACGGCCTTTCATGCCGGACACTGGCCAGAGCTTCAGCAGCGGCGCAGCACTGGATTCCATCGCGTAGCGGGCGATGCCTTACCGGGGATCGCCGTGTTGAGGCCAGCTGACTTGAACATCGTGGAACTGTGGTCCATGGAGCTTCCAGCCGCAGGTGGCGCTGACTTTAGCTTCGCGGAGCCTGGGATCCTTGCCGGTGGTCACCAGCATTGAATCTCCGCCCAGCTCGGCCTTTGGTCTTCGGGAGCCGCGGCCTCCGGTAGAATGTGGCTGATTCGGAAACTTCAAGCTGCAGAGAGTGTTCTCCGTTCCGACGTCGTAACTCCGATCATCCCAGCGAGAGGGCCATATTGTTGGTGGCAAATAAGGAGGGCCCAACAGGCCCCGACCAAGGGTGAACAAAGAGGAAGAGGACTGTACTTTCTTGCCTTCCCTCACAGTGGGAAATGTTGATTCTGCTGTGTGGGGATGTTCATGTTTAATTCTATCGTGTATTGTGTTCTTTTTATTTGTATGGCTGTGTGGTAATTGAAATCTCACTGTACCAATTGGTGCATGTGACAAAAAATGTCTCTTGAACTCTTGAACTTTGAACTCTTGAATCGCTATTTCATCCGGAAAGACTGTTTGAGTCTCTGGATGGTGTGAAGGGAAGGGAAGTGGTGAAAGAATGAATGTCACATTGCATGCGGTTGCAAGAAAAGATCATGGTTACCATTATGGTGGCAGGGCTGTAAATCATGGGAATTGGGAACTGAATATAAAAGTTGGTCTGATTGTGGAATTGGTGAAAGGGAGGAGCAGACATTGTAATTAAGCAATCAACTATTCAGGAAAGAAAAGTACCACGAGGACGGACCTCAATAATAAGTAAAAATATAACACATGGTAAGCAAGCAGTGAAGATTATTTGTGTGGAAATCAAAAAAAGGAAAGAAAAACAGAAAATGTTTCCCCCGATGCCTCCCCCTCCCACCACATAAAACAAACCGGAAAATATCTACTCAGACTTTTATCACACAATAAAAAAATGTTAAAGACAAAAAACACAAAACTGTTGGCAGTGATGCCAATCGTGCGGTGCCCCTGGTGCCCCTCTCTTAAACAGACATGTAGCTAAGGAAAGGTAGACCCAAAAGGAGATTTCAGATTGGGATAGGTAGACCAGTTTGTGTCAGGAAAAAAACAAAATTTGTGCTCAAGATAGTTCCAAAAAATTGTTGTAATTAACACCTTTTTAATATTTATCAGATCTCTTTTTAATATTTGTAAGATCACTGGTAAATGGGCATCTGTTGGACAATGAAGGGCGGCATGGTGGCACAGCGGTAGAGTATCTATCTTACAGCGCTTGCAGGGCCAGAGACCCGGGGTCGATCCCAACTATGGCCGCTGTCTGTATGGAGTTTGTACGTTCTCCTCGTGACCACATGGGTTTTCTCTGAGATATTCGGTTTCCTCCCACATTCCAAAGACATACAGTTTGTTGCTTAATTGGCTTGGTATGTGTAAATTGTCCCTAGTGTGTGCTGGATAGTGTTAATGTGCAGGGATTGCTGGTCAGCGTGGTCAGGGCCTATTTCCGCACTGTTTTTTTAGACTAAACTAAAGAGACTAGATTGTAGCATATGAGCAGGATATCTACGAAATGAATGTAGAGTAGGAAGATCTTCCAGATTGTGCTTTTATTTGTGGACAATGGGTATATCATGCAAATATCCACTCAATGGAACTCCGTTTACCATGTAACATCATCTCCATATCAACGGGGCACTACTGATTGTGGATGATCAGCCCCATGATCACATTGAATCAGTAGTGCCCCGTTGCTGCCTTCTCCCCCTATCCCTTGCTTCTGTTAGCCCTAAGAGCAACTTCTAACTCTCGTTTGAATGCATCCAATGAATCGGCCTCCACTTTCTTCTGAGGCAGAGAATGCCACAAATTCACAACCCTCTGGGTGAAAAGGTTCTTCCTCATCTCAGTTTTAAATGGCCTACTCCTTATTCTTAAACTGTGGCCCATGGTTCTGGATTCTCCCAACATGGGGAACACGTTTCCTGCATCTAACGTGTCCAACCTTTAATAATTTTATGTTTCTATAAGATCCCCTCTCATCCTTCTAAATTCCAGTGAATACAAGCCCAGTCACTCCATTCTTTCAACATATGACAGTCCCGTCATCCTTGTGAATTAACCTTGTGAACCTACGCAGGCAGATGCAACAGTGCTGTTTAAGAGGCTTTTGGATGGGCACGTTGATATCTAGTGAATGGAAGAATATGGATCACATGCAGGAAGAGGAGATTAATTTAACGAAGAGGAGATTAATTTAATCAAATGTCATTAGAAACGGGAATAGTGCCGGAGGATTGGCGTACTGCGCATGTTGTTCCATTGTTTAAAAAGGGTTCAAAGAATAAACCTAGCAATTATAGACCTGTTAGTTTGACATCAGTGGTGGGCAAATTAATGGAAAGGATACTTAGAGATAATATATATAAGCATCTGGATAAACAGGGTCTGATCAGGAACAGTCAACATGGTTTTGTGCCTGGAAGGTCATGTTTGACAAACCTTCTTGAATTTTGCAGTTACTAGGGAAATTGATGAGGGTAAAGCAGTGGATGTTGTCTACATGGATTTCAGTAAGGCCTTTGACAAGCTTCCCCATGGAAGGTTGGTTAAGAAGGTTCAATCTTTGGGTGTTAATGGCGGAGTAGCAAGATGGATTCAACAGTGGCTGAATGGGAGATGTCAGAGAGTAATGGTGGATGGTTCTTGTCAGGTTGGAAGCCAGTGACCGGTGGGGTGCCTCAGGGATCTGTGTTGGGTCCACTGTTGTTTGTCATGTACGTCAATGATCTGGATGATGGGGTGGAAAATTGGATAAGTAAGTATGCAGATGATACTAAGATAGGTGGCGTTGTGGATAATGAAGTAGATTTTCAAAGTCTACAGAGAGATTTGGGCCATTTGGAAAAGTGGGCTGAAAGATGGCAGATGGAGTTTAATGCTGATAAGTGTGAAGTGCTACATCTTGATAGGACAAATCAAAATAGGACGTACATGGTAAATGGTAGGGAATTGAGGAATGCTGTGGAAGAGAGAGATCTAGGAATAACTGTGCATAGTTCCCTGAAGGTGGAATCGCATGTAGATAGGGTGGTAAAGAAAGCCTTTGGTGTGCTGGCCTTTATAAATCAGAGCATTGAATATAGGAGTAGGGAAGTAATGTTAAAATTGTACAAGGCATTGGTAAGACCAATTCTGGAGTATGGTGTACAATTCTGGTCGCCTAATTATAGGAAGGATGTCAACAAAATAGAGAGAGTACAGAGGAGATTTATTAGAATGTTGCCTGGCTTCCAGCAACTATGTTACAGAGAAAGGTTGAACAAATTAGGTCTTTATTCTTTGGAGTGCAGAAGGTTACGGGGGGTCTTGATTGAGGTCTTTAAAATGATGAAAGGGATAGACAGAGTTGACGTGGATAAGCTTTTCCCATTGAGGGTAGGGAAGATTCAAACAAGAGGGCATGACATGAGAATTAAGGGACAGAGGTTTAGGGGTAACGTGAGGGGGAACTTCTTTACTCAGAGGGTGGTGGCTGTGTGGAATGAGCTTCCAGCAGAAGTGGTGGAGGCAGGATCGATATTAACATTTAAAAGTAAAGTGGATAGGTATATGGACAGGAAGGGAATGGAGGGGTATGGTCTGAGTGCAGGTAGATGGGACTAGGGGAAAACAAATGGTCGGCACGGACTGGAAGGGCCGAGAGGGCCTGTTTCCGTGCTGTAATTGTTATATGGTTATATAGTTATATGGCTAACTTCGCATCATGTTAAGCACGGAAATTGTTTAGCAAAGGACCTGTTCCTGTGCTGTACAGTTCTATATTCCATCTTCTCTGTTCCAAAGGAGCCATAAGCTACTTATAACTTAGTTGTTGTTGATTTCTTCCGGTTAATGATGCAATTCAGAAAGAGCTTAATGATATATATTGTTCCCTTGTTGCAAAAATCTGCAGGGACTGTTGAAATATAATTTGTTCACTTCAAAGACAGTCTCTCCCAGAAATTGATGCATCAGTATGTATTCCTCTTGTAACAGCAAGGATGAGCAGAGATCAGAATGAACAGACTATTGGAAGAGGGAGGAGAGGAAAGAAGTGGAGATAATAAGTGTTCACTTCTACTTACCATCAAAAAGCAAAGTTAGCAGATCCTGTCAGCAGACATTTCTGCATAGTGCAGATTCTTTATTGCTGCCTCATTTCTAATTCCAGAGCAATGTGGTCCAAGTTTTTTTGTGGCAGAATAATGTTTGTAGGTTGTTCCGAAAAGCTTAAATTGCTGTCGGCAATGGACCTCATTAGCTGTGCATTTGATATCAAGAAAGTGTACACATAAGATGAATCACAAGAAGTGCTGTGTACCAATTCTCAATTAGTATATTTTTATCTAGAAGTTATCAGTAGTAAAATCAATGGTCGAGTCACACAGCATGAAATAAGGTCCTTTGGCCCATCAAGTTCATGCTAGCCTTTAAGCATTCACCCGCACAAATCCTACTTGTTTCCCCACATTCCCATCAACTCCCACCATTCCACCCTCATTTTCCCCCTTCCCTCTGATTTTCCTGCCACCTACTTACACTGGGGCCAATGTAGAGCAACTAATTAGCTGCCAATATTTGACAAGTGGAAAGACATTAGTGCTCATGGAGGAAATTAATATGGTCACATGGAGAATGCGCAAACTCTACACTGAAAGCACGCAAAGTCAGGATTAAACCCAGGTGCCTGGAGGGGTGAGGGAGCAACACTAGCCACTGCACCACTTCGTCATCTCTATTAAGGGTGGAATTGCTTTTATCTACGATCCATATATTAAAATAATTTCCACATGTATCCTATTTCTAGGCTGCTATGTTTAGGAATCAATCTAGGAAATTAAGTTATGTTCAGGAATAGTAAGATTAAATGAGCTTACCAGTTTGAAGTTTGATCCTTATTTTATGAGGAGTTACGATGAGGGATTACGTGAAGAAGCCCCGCCATAGCGCATGCTTGTCATACTTCAAAGCAGCGGTGTGAAAACACAGAAACCCAATAGCCGAAGTAATATAGTAAGGCTTTTAGAAGACTAGAACTACCAGATGATCCTTTAGAATATTAGGGTGGGTGCGGAGGGTACGTAATCCCTCATCGTAACTCCGCATAAAATAAGGATCAAACTTCAAACTGGTAAGTTTTCATTTAATCTTACTATTCCTGAACATACCTTAATTTCCTAGATTCATTCCTAAACATAGCAGCCTAGAAATAGGATACACGTGGAAATTATTTTAATATATGGACCATAGATAAAAGCAATTCCACACTTAATAGAGATGTCAAAGTGGTGCAGTGGCTAGGCCCTCACGATGCGCTCCTTTAGAGCAATGCACAGTAAACAGGTGTTTGATATGGGAATTTTTCCCCATTGTGAAGTCCTGGAACTGGTGAGGACCATTAATTTGCTGGCCAAATTGTCATTCCCGACTTCACCGGTATGGTAACTTGCTAACCACATCCGGGAGACTTGGAGCATGGCTCTTGTGCTTTGGTGTATGGACATAAGCAGTGACACCAACTTCAGGGTCAGCATTCTATTGCCCTGGCTCTCCCGGCTGATGCGCACGGGAGGTCACACACAGCCCTAAACGAGGTGCTGGTGTGATGGGTCCCCAAACTTCAGGGTCAGCATCCTACTGCCCTGGCTCTCCCGGCTGATGCGCACGGGAGGTCACACACAGCCCTAAACGAGGTGCTGGTGTGATGGGTCCCTTAACTTCAGGGTCAGCATCCTACTGCCCTGGCTCTCCCGGCTGATGCTCACGGGAGGTCATACACACAGCCCTGTCAACAGGTGCTTGTGGCACGGCTCTCCCGTAGGCCTGCGCTGTGAAAAAGTTCAGCAACCCCATTGACCCGAACTGGTCTGCCCTTTCCCACAGGGAGACCTTGAGCAGCCCTCTCCTAGGCGCTGCTGGCATGGCTCTCCCGTAGGCCGGCATTTTCACACATGAAACAGCCTTATCGCAGGCGCTGCTAGCGTGGCTTTCCGTATCCCACCGCTGTGACAGATATGGCGTCAGTAGAACACTAACCCGTCCTGGACTCCCCCTCCAGCAGGGAGACCTTGAGCAACCCTGTCCTAGGCGTTGTCGGCGCTGCCTCTCGTAGAGACCGGTGCTTTTTTACATGAAGCAGCCCTGTCCTAGGCGCTGCTAGCGCTACTCTACCATTGGCCGGCGCTTTCACACATGAAGCAGCCCTATCCCAGGTGCTGCTGGCGCGTCTCTCCCGTAGGCCAGCGCTGTGATAGATTTGGCGTCAGTAGCACACTGACCCGTCCTGGGCTCCCCCTCCAGCAGGAAGACCTTGAGCAACCCTGTCCTAGGCGTTGCTGGCACCATCTCTCGTAGAGGCCGTCGCTTTCACACATGAAGCAGCCCTGTTCCAGGCGCTGCTGGCGCGGCTCTCCCGTAGGCCAGCGCTGTGATAGATTTGGCGTCAGTAGCACATTGACCCTTCCTGGTCTCCCCCTCCAGCAAGGAGACCTTGAGCAACCCTGTCCTTAGGCGTTGCAGGCGCCACCTCTCGTAGAGGCCGGCGCTTTTTCCCATGAAGCAGCCCTGTTCCAGGCGCTGCTGGTGCGGCTTGTCCCAAGGTCCCACGCTATTATAGTGGATTTTCACTAATTTGGTAGTGTGCATTTGTAAAGGGTGAAATGCCCTTATTATCGAAGAGGAACTCTTGCAGCCCGACTAGGGCTGCACAAGTTCTCTCTCCCTCCAATTTACCTCCATGCCTGGGGCACCGACTCTAGCATTATTTAAATGGCAACTCCGCAGGCTGGAAGCCACTGACTGCTTTGTCAGTGGCTGTTATCAGAAAACCCGATCTTTTTGCCGGTTATCCGCTTCTGCGGTCGGACTGGGGTTCCCCCCACCCCCCCCCCCCCCCCCCCCCCCCCCCCCCCCCCATCCATAGCCAGCTTAGGCATCGGACCTCCGATAAATTCGGCAGGAAACCTCTGTAAAGAGAGGCTCCTGCTCAAACAAAGAACGCTGGTAAGTAAAAAACACTTACCTTCTAGGTTGAAACTTACCGCCGACAGGAACGTTGCCCCACCAGTCCGGTGCTTGCCAATGCGTCTGACGTAATGACAAGCATGCGCTCTGGCGGGGCTTCTTCACGTAGTCACTCACGTGACTCCGAAGTAAAATTATAATTTGTTGCATGTGAGACAATTTGTTTACATAGCATCAGAGAATTTTGCAAATCAGAAGTAGGCCATTTGGACCATTATGTCCATACCAACCAAGTTGGTATGGCTACTTTTTAGATTATGCCCCCTTACAGCACTTAGCTCCATAGGTTATGTGATTTAATATGCATACCTGGGTCTTTTGTGAATGTCAAGTGGGTATCTGCATTAACCATGTGTCAGGCAGTAACTCCTATCATTCCTTGTAGGTAACAAATCCCTAAATCATCTGTAATCTTTGTGCCAAGTACCATAAATCAAAGTCCCCTCAATCACTGACCTGCTCTGAACTGCCCTGTATAGCTCCCTCAAATTTTCATATTTTTCCAATTAGAAATGCTATCACTGAAATCTGCCACGTATTGAACTCATGATTGTAGCATAAGAGCAGCCAAACGATTGTATTTTTTCCATGAACTTAGATTAGTCCTTTTTTATTCTTCAAAGCTAATGCTGGAGATAATTACCTATAGTGTCTGAATACATCTCGCAATTTGCTGCCCATTGTTCCTGGAGGGATAATTACAATTCATGTCTTGCCATAGATCATCTGTCATCTGCCATTGCCTATCCTGTCCTCCAGACAATGAAGTTCCCCATAGCTGCAGATGATTGTATTCAGGCCCTGTCACAGTAGCCCGGCATATGTTTGATTGCATTGAACCTCCAGCTTGTTTCGGAAGTCTCTCTTGGCATCACTGATAACCTTGCGGAAATCAGAAATGGCATCCTTGCACTCTGCGGGATCATCCATCCTGGCATCCTCATATCTGGGCTTTAACCAATAGTAAATCTTCCTGACCATCCAAGGTTTCTGATAAGTCTTCTTTTACTAAGCTTAAAATATATCTCTTTATTTTAGTCTCACTTGGTTAATCTCTCATCATATCTCAACCTCAACAAAATAGCGAGCCCTCATTAATCTTCTGTTACTTTTGTTAAAAAATATGATTTAGTCAGATGTAATTTGTCATTCATCTTTACTTACTGCTTTGGATTAAACTGTACCTTAAAAAAAAATTGTTTTTGTATCGTCATTCCAAAATGTTTCCTATTCGCCCACCACAAATACTGCGTCATTTTTTTCATGATGTCCACTAATATTTCATTAAATTCAAAACAAGAGTTTTCTCAGAAAAAGTTCAGGGCTATTTTTTTATGGTTGGTACAGTATGAAGCTATGTAAATAACAGAAGACAAAACAAACTGCAGATGCTGAAATTTGGAACAAAAGTAGGACTCCATGCCTATATCATTGGCAAAGAATCCTCACCCCACATGGATCCCGTCTCTTGTACTGCCCTTCCAGCGGGATTTTCCCTTTGATGTCAACCACTTTGACTTCTGCACTTCCCCCATTTGCTCCAACCTTAGCCCTTGTAAACAAGCAGCACTCCAATCAGTTCAAACCAATCCTGACATCCTCATCAAACTCGCAGACAAGAGGGGGGTGCCATTGTAGTCTGATTCACTGGTCTCTTCCTTGTTTTAATTTAGTTTAGAGACCATTGATCACCCATTCACTAGTTCTACGTTATCCCACCTTCACATCCTACACACTAGGGGCAATTTAGAGAAGCCAATGCACCCACATACGTGCTCATCTTTGGACTGCTTAGTTCAGTTTATAGATACATCATGGAAACAGGCTCTTCAGCCCACTGAGTCCGCACCGACCAGCAATCCCCAGACACTAGCACTATCCTGCATACAAGGACAAAGGACAAAGGACATTTATTGTCACAAACACCAATTGGCGCAATGAAATTTGAGTTACCATGCAGCACACAAATAAGATAAACACAACACTATAGAATTTAACACAAAATATAAAGACATCCTCCCCACAGTGGAATGAACGTTTTCCACTGTGAAGGAAGGCAACAAAGTTCAGTCATCTTCCTCCCGTTCACCCGTAGTCGGGGCCTATCAAGCCCTCTGCAGTCGCCGCAACGGCGACCCGTTGTTTCAGGCCCTCTTGGGTTCCGGCGTCAGAATGAAAGAACACTCTCAGTGGCTTGGAGTTACCGAATCGGCCGATTCCTATCGGAAACCGCGGCTTCCAAAGTCCACAGGCCGAGCTCGGCGAAGCTCCAACACTGGCGATCCTTGGCGGAAAGATCCCAGGCTCCACGATGTTAAAGTCAGCGCCACACGGGTCTGGAAGCTCCACAGACCACAGCTCCACGATTTTAAAATCGGCAGTCCCATCACTCTGGAGCTCCAACACAGCGAACCCCGATAAGGCATCACCCGCTCCGCGATGGTACTTCAGTGCTGCACCACTGCTGAATCGCTGGCCGGCCTCTGGCAGGAATGGCCTCGCCAATCCAGATGGTAGGCCGTGAGGAGGGGCTGAAGATGCAGCTCGGAGGAAAGATGCATCCGCGACCAGGTAATGACTGAGAAAAACAGTCCCGCCCCCAAATCCACACATAAAAAAGACGAAAAGATCTCCAAAATAAAACTTTTAAACAGGCGAAAAATAAAAAAAAGGATGAAAGGACGAACAGCTGCTGGCGAGGCTCCCAGAATTTTACCAAGCCAATTATCCTATTAACCTGTACATCTTTGGAGTTTTGGAGGAAACCGGGCTCCCAGAGAATACCCACATGGTCACCGGGAACTCCATATGACAGCACCCATAGTCAGGATCAAACCCAGATCTCTGGCACTGTGAGGCTGCATCTCTACTGCTGAACTGCTCTGCAGAGGATGTTAATATTGGCTAAATTAAATACACCATAAAATGGAGGATCCCTGCACTTGTCAGAATTACTTAACCCTTGTCAGCTGAACTTTACTGGCTTTGATTGGCGCCAGCCTGTCTAGGCTCAGACTGATATGCAGGATGGTAACGGGTCCAGGTGTTCTCCCTGTTTCTCTTAAATTGATAACGTATAGTGGTTTTGCAAACTAACCCTAAATGCATAATTTCTATTGGATCACAGCAAAAGCATTGTAAATAGTATAAATAATGTTGCAACGTTGGTCTTCCTGTTAATTGATGATTGGGTGAACTGTTGAGCCTTGGAGAAATTGTTTGATTTCCAGGGCACATGTTTCAATATTTGTTCTTGGTTGCTTTCTTTGAGAGCTTTCTTTCCTGTACAATGTACTGAGTTGCTTGGGTTAGGAAAATGTCTGTTATGTATGGGGTTAATCGATATCTGTAATTGGATTATTAAGAGACCACCCCCATGTGGTTCGGCCGCTCGATGTCCCGAGACATATAAAAGTCCGCTGCCACAAGGTCCAGCGTTGATCTTCTGGGAGAGCGCTTGGGACTGCTTGACTCTCTGGAGTATCTCTGTTTGAGTGAGGCCTAGAGGGTTTGATCAAGCTGACACAAGGATCGAACCCGCGGTGGGATAGGTACAGTAGTTGAACTGTAAAGCGCTTTTGTTAAAATAAAGATGAGTTGTTTCAAGTGCTTGATTCGGTGTTTTTACTGAAACTAAACTGGGGGGAAGCTTATAAACGAGCAATTATCATTGGGGGCTCATTGGGGATCTCAAACGGACCTCCAAACACAAGTTTGCAACCAAGGGTGTTGAGCTGTTTCAATCGCGAGTGCAGAAATCGGACCCACGGTGCAGTTTTCGCATTCATTTTCGGCATTCCGTTAGTCGGATCATTCGCGGGCTAGGGAAAGGGTCTAATCGAGATCATTAGAACAGAGTCTAGCAAGCACTGGGGAGTGGTTCACACGCCTTTAGGTTAGGGGCCCATAAAACCAGGGTGGGGTTAGAGGCCCTACTGGGGTTGGGTTAGAGGCCCTTTCTGGGGTTAGAGGCCCAAAACTTTGGTCATATTTGGCAGACTGCAGCTGCTATAATGAGAGCCATACGCACTTTATCGGGCAAGGAGTGGCCCAGGGTTAGACTTGGTATCCAATTGGTGGGGTATTAAAATATGGGTCTGACCTTTGATCGGATCTTTGCCGGAGCGCAAATTGAAAAGGTGCGCACTGAAAATCGGCATCGATAACTTACAGCGCGAAGGGGCTAGGCGCTGAATCCTCGGTGCCCAGCAGAGAAGATATCTGAGTCTCTCCCTGAAGTGATGAACGGAGAACCTTGTAAAGGTACTGGGCTTGGACGGACAGAGTATAGATTGGCCGGAATACTCCACTCCATTCAAGAATTCAACTGGGCAATTTTAGTTTGATTCGAGTGTCCACGTAGTAGAAGAGATGACGATGATTTTACTTCAGAGTCACGTGAGTGACTATGTGAAGAAGCCCCGCCAGGCACATGCACATCATTACGTCCGACGCATGGTGCACCGACGGGCTGGAGAGCGCAGCTCCACCAGCGGTAAGTAATAAACCAGCAGGTAAGTGATTTCAAAACTTTCTGCGGGTATTTAAACTCCATGAGACTGGTTCAGGAGCCAGCGGGAGTAGTTTGAAATGGAGAAAGTTGTGAAAAAGTCTGCCGTCTGTAGCAGGAGTTTAACTCGCGGGACCGCGGTTAGTGCTCGCAGATCGGGTAGGGAGATACCGGCTGTGGTTGGTATCACTGCTTTTGGGCACACATCAAAGCACATGAGCCATGCACCACGTGTCCCAGATGTGGCTAGAAATGTTGCCATTCCGGAGGGTACTGGTGAAGCCATGGAGGACAATCTGGCTTCCAATATAAACTACATGTCCTCTCACCAGCTCCAAGATTCCACCATGGAACAGACAACCACGTGTTACCAGACAGCTGTTAACTGTGCGTCACTCAAGGTGCCCACCATAAACTCGGCTATCTGGGCACAAAAGAGTGCAGCGATGAGGGGGAAGAGCTTTGTTTCCAGCGAGTCCTCAAATTAGTGGGGGCAGGTATCACGGCATTTGGGAAAATGGTCCAAGGGTCACCTATGTCGGGGACACAGCAGGATATGTTGGCCCTGCTGTGCAATGCCCACTTCGAGATCAACTGTATCTGAAAAATTGCCATCAAGCCAACATTGAACCCATGCTTTGCAGCTCTTTGTAGGTCCTCAAATATTCAAGCACCAAACTTCTTCTTTGGCGAGGTCCTCCTGAAACAGGTCAAAGACCTGGAGGAAATGATCTGGATGAGGGAATTGAAGGCAATATCTCCAAGTTTGCGGATGACACTAAGCTGGGGGGCAGTGTTCGCTGTGAGGAGGATGCTAGGAGACTGCAAGGTGACTTGGATAGGCTGGGTGACTGGGCAAATGTTTGGCAGATGCAGTATAATGTGGATAAATGTGAGGTTATCCACTTTGGTGGCAAAAACAGGAAAGCAGACTATTATTTAAATGGTGGCCGATTAGGAAAAGGGGAGATGCAGCGAGACCTGGGTGTCATGGTACACCAGTCATTGAAAGTAGGCATGCAGGTGCAGCAGGCAGTGAAAAAAGCAAATGGTATGTTAGCTTTCATAGCAAAAGGATTTGAGTACAGGAGCAGGGAGGTTCTACTTCAGTTGTACAGGGTCTTGGTGAGACCACACCTGGAGTATTGCGTACAGTTTTGGTCTCCAAATCTGAGGAAGGACATTATTGCCATAGAGGGAGTGCAGAGAAGGTTCACCAGACTGATTCCTGGGATGTCAGGACTGTCTTATGAAGAAAGACTGGATAGACTCGGTTTATACTCTCTGGAATTTAGGAGATTGAGAGGGGATCTTATAGAAACTTACAAAATTCTTAAGGGGTTGGACAGGCTAGATGCAGGAAGATTGTTCCCGATGTTGGGGAAGTCCAGGACAAAGGGTCACAGCTTAAGGATAAGGGGGAAATCCTTTAAGACCGAGATGAGAAAGTCTTTTTTCACACAGAGAGTGGTGAGTCTCTGGAACTCTCTGCCACAGAGGGTAGTTGAGGCCAGTTCATTGGCTATATTTAAGAGTGAGTTGGATGTGGCCCTTGTGGCTAAGGGGATCAGAGGGTATGGAGAGAAGGCAGGTATGGGATACTGAGTTGGATGATCAGCCATGATCATATTGAATGGCGGTGCAGGCTCGAAGGGCTGAATGGCCTACTCCTGCACCTAATTTCTATGTTTCTATGTTTCTAAGTGGCCAAAACTATTGGCCTCATGAAAACCTACATACCCTCGGCCAGGATACCACCTCGCAGGTCTTTCTTAACAAGATGGGCATCAGATGCTGGGGCAAGCCCAAGCAGAGTGTTACCAGTTGGACGCCGGCCATATCCACCTGTGTACTCCAACTACAACCCCAACGTGACCAGGAGAGTGAGAAGCTCAAGGTCGACGATGGAGGTACGGGTAACTCATTCAGTCCAGGATAAATCCTTTGTGGAACAACCTCCGGTTGGGGGTAGGTTACAGTTATTTTATGATGAATGGTGCTCCATAACATCTGATCTGTTTACACTGGACACTGTCTCAGGGTCTCGAATTGAGTTTATGTCAGGTATACATCCACCTACACAAAATATGCCTAGTCGAGTATTGTTTTTTTATGGACCAGAAACTCTGCAGGTAAATAATGAAATTGGGGTTTTGTTCCAAAAAGGGGTAATTGAGAAGACGGTATACCATCCTCAACAATTTGTGTCCAATATATTCCCCAGACAAAAAAAAGATGGTGGATGTCGAGTCATTTTGGACCTAACCCAGTTAAATTCCTATGTCCAGTATAGGCATTTTAAAATGGACACTTTCAGTACTGCTAAACAGCTGTTATCAAAAGGTTGTGATATGGCAACTGTAGATCTGAAAGATGCATATTATTCAGTACCAACTCATCATCAGTATCATAGATACTTGAAATTTAGTTGGATGGGACACCTGTGGCAATTTAAAGCATTGTCCAATGGGTTAACCTCAGCTCCTAGATTGTTCACAAAATTGTTAAAACCTGTTCTGGTGCTACTTCATGCCCAGAATCACATTGTGGTGGCTTATTTAGATGATATTTTAATTATAAGCAATACTCAGAAAACAGCTGAGGAGTCAGTTTCAGCAACCAAACACCTGTTTGAGAGGTTAGGTTTTCTCGTCCATCCAACAAAATCCAAGCTAAAGTCATCCCAAAAAATTAACTATTTGGGGTTTGTCATTGATTCAGTTGATATGTCAGTGATTTTGCCTACGGCCAAGGCTGTTGAAATCATGGAGGTCTGTACCAGTCTCGTAGAAAAGCAACAACCCTCCATCCGACAAGTAGCCAGTGTTATTGGTAAATTGGTGGCGGCTTTTCCTGCAGTGCAGTTTGGACCTGTGCACTATCAAAGTTTGCAACGAGCTAGAGAACAAGCACTTAAAGAACATGCAGGTCATTTCGATAGACCAATGCAGTTGCCAGCCAAAGCCATCGCCGAATTGCAATGGTGGATAATCAATATAGCACGAAGTACCAAAAACATTTTAACTCAACAACCTTCATTGATTTTACAAACAGATGTCAGTGCTTTGGAAATGGGAGCCATGGACAGTGAGTCTAGCTGTGGTGGTAGATGGAGTGTGCAAGAGGAATCAACCCTCCAAAGGCATGGTATAAATTACTTAGAATTGCTGGGTGCATTCCATTGATTAAAAGCATATTGTCCAGCAATGAATGATTTACATGTTCAGTTCCAGATTGACAATACCACGGCTGTTGCTTATATCAATCACATGGGAGGAATAAGGTCAGTATCATGTCATAATCTGGCTAACATCATTTGGGACTTCCAGCATTTCCAGAAATATCTGGGTCTCAGCTATCTACCTTCCAGGTAAGGATAATGTGGTGCCAGACAACAGGTCACAGAAATTTAATGACAACATAGAATGGATGCTAAATCCTGATGTTTTTACAATGATTTTCAGCCGCTAAGGTTTGCCAGATATAGATCTGTTTGCATCCAGGCTAAATCACCAGTTGCCTAATTATGTTTTGTGGGAACCAGATCCAGCAGCAGTAGCAGTGGATGCATTCTCGCTACATTGGGGACATACGTTCTTTTATGTTTCTCCCCCATTCTGCCTCATCAGGCAATGTCTCACCAAAATAGAGCAGGACTCCACCTCAGGTGTTTTGGTGGTTCCGGACTGGCCTACACAGCCATGGTTCCCATTGGTGCTGAGAATGATGACTCAGCCATTCATGACTATCCCCAAGTGCAGTAATTCGTTGGTTCATCCAGTAACAGGAGAAAGTCATCCGTTACATGATCATATTAATCTGGTAATCTGTAGGTTCTGACCAGACCGTTCCAAGGGCTTGGACTGTCGAGTAGGACCATGGATGTGATAACTGCAGCTTGGATAGATAGCACTAAAAACAATATGTGTCTCATATTAAGAAATGGGAGATGTTTTGCTTGCAGTCAAATATATCTTACATACTACAAGCATACCGGATGTATTGGAGTTCCTTGCTACATTTCATTTTGATGAACACTTGAAATATTGTGCAATTAATAGTCCTCGGAGTGCTTTGTCCTCCTATTTAGGGCAGCTTTCAGAACAACAATCTATCGGGTCTCATCCGTTAGTGGCCCGATTCATGAGAGGATTCTTTAACAAAAACCCTCCTAAGCCTAGATATACAGAAATCTGGGATGTCAGTATAGTTCTCACACTGCTTCGGCAATGGGCTCCAATCATGTTACTGTCTTTTCAGAAGTTAACACTTAAACTAGTTATGCTCATGGCGCTAGTATCAGCACAACAAGTTCAAACATTGCAACAGCTACGGATAGATAGCATGTACTCTTCTGTAGATAACATTACGTTTTATGTATATGATTTAAATAAACAAAGCAGACCAGGAATGGCCGGAACCAAAGTAAGCTTTAAAGCATACCATGTTGACCAAACACTATGTGTAGTCAACCACCTGAGTCAATATATCGAGGTAACTAAGAGTCTCAGAGGCTCTGAGACAGCAATGCTCATCAGCCACAAAAAACCTCATAAAAAGGTGTTGGTACAAACTATTTCTAGATGGTTAAAACAGGTTTTGGATTGTGCTGGAGTAGACAGTCATGTGTTTAATTCTCAGTCCACCAGGGTGGCATCAACATCCGCAGCGAAGGCACAGGACGTGCCTCTAGATCAAATCCTCGGGGCCGCAGGATGGTCTAGGGAGGTGACCTCAAAGTTCTATGACAAACCTGTCCTGATAGTGCATGGTTTTGGGCATGCTGTTTTGGGTTCGGTTTGATTTATTTTCTAAATTTCATTTGTAATTTTCCCCCTGGGATAGAGGGGTTATTACTGTTTTTGTTTTTTATTGTTAAAAAATGTTTATTGAATAATTAGAAGCAATGTTCAATATATTATTTATTCACTACTGTGTCAACTGAAGCAGTGTACCGTATGGGATGGATCTACGGCATGAAATCACAGAGCTTTGAAATCTTCACATAGACACTCATATGACTCCGAAGTAAGTAAGATAATAGTAAGATTAAACGAGAACTTGCCAGTTTGAAGTTTGATCTTTATATTATGAGGAGTAACGATGAGGGATTACGTGCCCTCCACTCCCGGCCTTCATAATTGCAAAGATTATCTGGTAGTTCTAGTCTTCTGAATCTTACTATATCACTTTGACTATAGTTACTGTGTTTTCACGCCGCTGCTTTGAAGTATGACGCGCATGCGCCTGGTGGGGCTTCTTCACGTAATCCCTCATCGTAACTCTTCATAAAATAAAGATCAAACTTCAAACTGGTAAGCTCGTTTAATCTTACTATTATGTAGAAGACTGGGAGAGTGTTAGAACTAAAAATTCAGGTCCACCACCTTATTCACCTTATGATCCCAATACCTCAAATCCACATTGCGGAGTTTGTAATAGGAATAGACAATTAAATCCCAGGGCACAAACTTCCTTAATCCCGACCACTTCGTCCATTATAGACAATCATAGAGTTCACGGTACCAGAAGCCAAACTAGGAAAAAGACTAAATTAGTTATGGAGAAAGAAGAGCATACCCCTAGACAAATTGAATGAGCAATTAAGGAAGGAAGAAAATCCTTTAGAATGTACCGTGAACCCCCTGTTGAAGGGGGAGATACATCTGGGTGTTAGCCCATAACTGAAGAGGCTGAGGTTGATCCTGAAGCTAAACAATCAACCCTTAGACAGTTCCCTGTGAGGGAAATGCCTAATCCTTCTTTTGATCCCGCCAATGCAGTGAGTGCAAATGATCCCCGTACAATTAGAGTCTATTCCCCATGGACGCCTAACGGGATGATGGCTATTTAAGTCAAATACCCGATCATAGGACAAAGTCAGCATGGATTTACGAAAGGTAAATCATGTCTGACGAATCTCATAGAGGATGTAACTAGTAGAGTGGATAAGGGAGAAACAGTGGATGTGTTACATCTAGACTTTCAGAAGGCTTTTGACAAGGTCCCACATAAGAGATTAGTATACAAACTTAAAGCACAAGGTATTGGTGGTTCAGCATTGATGTGGATAGAGAACTGGCTGACAGACAGGAAGCAAAGAGTAGGAGTAAACGGGTCCTTTTCAGAATGGCAGGCAGTGACTAGTGGGGTACCGCAAGGCTCAGTGCTGGGACTCCAGCTATTTACAATAGATATTAATGATTTGGACGAGGGAATTGAATGCAACATCTCCATGTTTGCGGATGACACTAAGCTGGGGGGTAGTGTTAGCTGTGAGGAGGATGTTAGGAGGCTGCCAGGTGACTTGGATAGGCTGGGTGAGTGGGCAAATGCATGGCAGATGCAGTATAATGTGGATAAATGTGAGGTTATCCACTTTGGTGGCAAAACCAGGAGGGTAGACTATTATCTGAATGGTGGCAAATTAGGAAAAGGGGAGATGCAACGAGACCTGGGTGTCAAGGTACACCAGTCATTGAAAGTAGGCATGCAGGTGCAGCAGGCACTAAAGAAAGCAAATGATATGTTAGTATTCATAGCGAAAGGATTTGAAAGGAGGAGGGAGGTTCTACTGCAATTGTACAGGGTTCTGGTGAGACCTCACCTGGAGTATTGCGTACAGTTTTGGTCTCCAAATCTGAGGAAAGACATTCTTGCCATCTTGTACAGAGAAGGTTCACCAGGCTGATTCCTGGGATGTCCGGATTTTCATATGAGGAAAGACTGGATAGACTCGGCTTGTACTCGCTAGAATTTAGAAGACTGAGGGGGGATCTTATAGAAACTTACAAAATTCTTAAGGGGTTGGATAGGCTAGATACAGGAAGATTGTTCCCGATGTTGGGGAGGTCCAGAACAAGTGGTCATAGTCTAAGGATAAGGGGGAATTCCTTTAGGACCGAGATGAGGAAAACATTTTTCACACAGAAAGTGGTGAGTCTCTGGAATTCTCTGCCACAGAAGGTAGTTGAGGCCAGTTCATTGGCTATATTTAAGAGGGAGTTAGATGTGGCCCTTGTGGTTAAAGGGATCAGGGGGTATGGAGAGAAGGCAGGTACAGGATACTGAGTTGGATGATCAGCCATGATCATATTGAATGGCGGTGCAGACTCGAAGGGCCAAATGGCCTACTCCTGCACCTATTTTCTATGTTTCTATGTTTCTATAGAAAATCGCCCGCCTCTTTTGTGGATCACTTAAGGACTATAATACGCGTTTATCACGCTGATTCTCGGGATTTATGGGCGGTGATCCAGCAAATAATTACCCAAGTGAGCATGCCAGATTCCTAACAAATTGAGGACATCCGTCACATGAAGCTCTTGCAAATATAATAGCGGATAATGGAGCAAGGGAGGAAGCTGTTTTAACAGCTCTGGCAAACACCCTTCAGAAATCAATCAATTTGGCCAGAATATTAGATGTAAGACCAAAAAGGTGGGAAGGAGCTTTTAGAGTGATTCTCTGAATTACATATGGATCAATCGAGTGACTTATATTACAGGAATGGAGTAAATTGCCCTCAATAGAGTACCAGCAAACTATGGACTGCCCTAGAGCCAGTCCTCCAAAGACCAGGGTTAAGGACAGGCCGGCCACCAGGAATGAGCCAGTGTTATTATTGCAGAGTGGTAGGTCACTGGAGTAGGGTGTGCCCAGGTAAAGAAAGGAACGACAGAGGTGGTCACAGAAAAAATCTTCAAGATTAAAGAGAATGGAGGGATCAACGGGACCCAGAGAGCACAGAGGGAGCTGGCAGGAAAATCAGGAGCCAAGGAGACAAATCTTTTGAGGATGAGGAACCTACGTTGTCTTTGCAGGTTGAAGGTAAAATCTGCACTTTTCTAGTAGACGCAGGCGCATCCATGTCATCTCTTCAATCAATTTATAATTTACCAGAATCAAGAGAAGTTCAGAATCTGTCTGGGTTTCAAGGACAAATTTGCCAGTATCCCATCACTGAGCCAGTTGAAGTAGTATATGGAGGAAAGACAATCAAACATAGATTTGTCATAACCACCGGATTAGATTGCAATCTGATGGCGAGCGATTTACTCTGTGCTTTCCAACTAAAAATAAAATGTGGCAATAGAGGTATAGTAGTGACCCACGGGGCCCCTGCACGACAACGTTACTCCATAGTGACCCCTCAATGGTTGTCCTTAGATCTGGATGAAGATCTCCCACTTCACATTACACTGGCTTACGATAGAAGTGGAAAGGACAGTCAGCTGGAAACCTTCTTTAAATCATACGAAGGACAGGAATGGGAAATAGAAGTATTGGCACCAGTGGAAGGAAAAGAGGGAGCTGCCGAATATGCTAAAATACGAGCACAGTTATGGAAAATAACTGACATCCTCACATCACTCGAAAGGTGAATTTCCGGGCTAGAGCTAAAGACCTAGGAACGATGGTAAGAAAGGCAATTACCTTGGCAAACCCGAATAATTAACGAAAAAAATTTGTCTGATCAATTTGTTACTGAATTTTATCAGGCCCCGAGGAAGGTTGCTACCCACTTACGTCATCATCTGGGGAGTGAGGTATACTTGTATGTGAACCCTCAAGTATGGGCGGAGAACACTGCTCAGGTAGGATGTGTGAACATCAATCCCATCCATGTAGCTCTCCAGAAAGGGGTAACATTTCCTTCAATCCAACAATATCCATTGAAACTACAGGTCATCAGCAGCATAGACAGATTGATTTGGGTTTGCTAGAACAAGGAATATTGGTGAAGTGCCAATCTATCCGTAACATCCCTATTCTTGCCGTTCCAAAACCGGGGAAGGAGGGTCAATATAGACTCGTACAAGACTTCAGGGAAATCAACTCTGTTGTAGAACCACTTCATGCCCTGGTGTCAAATCCTCCCCATATCCTAGCCCAAATACCGGCTGAAGCCAAAGTCTTTTCGATAGTCGACTTACAACATGCATTATTTTCTCTTCCTCTTCATGAAGACAGCCAATATTTGTTTGCCTTCACCTATGAGGGCCAACAATATATAGCTGGACCAGGTTACCTCAAGGATTTGTCAACTCACCTACTTTGACTTCCAGGTGACTGCAGGATCAGCTAAGTACTTTAAAGTTTAAAATTAATCAGTGCAGTATGTTGATGACCTATTGGTGGCTAGTAAAGATGAATCCCGTAATCGGGAAGACACTGCACAACTACTAAATCATCTAGCTGATCTAGAATATGTGGTCTCCCCATCAAAAATACTGGTAGCTCAGGAGAAAGTAAAATTTCTAGCAATTATAATTTTGGCCACTGAAAGAAGTTTTGAGAAGAGCAGATTTGAACCTTTCTGTGAATTTCCAGTCCCAAAAGAAGCCAAACAAATGAGGCAATGGCTGGGCTTGGTTAATTATTGCACATCCTGGATTCCAAATATAGCTCTAGAAACTAAAGAGCTAACACCCTATACCAGCAACGAGGGTGAATTTGAACTAACTAAGAAAGCACAGGAAGCATTTACAAACTTGAAAAGATATTTGATGCAAGCCCCGTGAATTGGGAAGGCCATTATACGATTGTCCTTTCCAGCTGTATTATACAATTCTATCTGATTGTGCCACTTCGGTATTAATGCAAAAGCATGGGGATAGACATAGACCAGTTGCATATTACTCCTCCAAATTAGATCCAGTAGCTAGGGGACATCCTCTTTGCACTCAAATCTTAACTGCAATCTACAATAGTTTACTAATTTGACACTACAACAGGAAATTGTAGTGTACAGTTCACATTCGGTATCGGCATTGTTGGGGCAGCTTCAAACCCAGCATTTGTCAATGGCCCACCAAAATAAGTATAAGATCTACCTGTTAAACAATCTGAAATTGCAGTTTAAACACTGTACATTAATTAACCCAGCCTCTTTTCTTATTTCATCCCCAGAAGAGCAAGTAGAAGCAGGATATGACTGTCTACTGATTATAGAAGAAACAACAGTGAGAGAGGACTTGAGGGATGTACCCATGGAAGAACCTGACATCACATTATATGTGGACGGTAGAGCATCCATTGGACCATGGGGTGAGAGGTTGTCTGGGTATGCAATTATTAATCAAAAGATGGAGATTGTAGAAGCAGCTGGTTTTGAATCACCCTATTCGGCACAATTATTCATTTTAATTAGGGCTTGTATTATTGGGGAATATCTAAAAGTAAACATTTATACTGATTCTCAATATGCATTTGGGGTGGTGCATGATTTCGGACAATTATGGAAAAATAGGGGATTTCTAACTTCTGCAGGAACCCACATATCACACAAACAATTGGTGACATATTTATTGAAGGAATTAATGCTACCCAGACAAATCTCTGTAATAAAATGTGGTGACCATACTAAAGGACAGACCCCAGTAGACATTGGAAGTCGTAATGCCGATTTAGTAGCTAAGAAAGTATCATGGGAACGTAAGGTGGTGGTACATAAAATGATGAGTTAGATTGAAAATTTAGATAATGAGTTCCCCTCAGAAGGTCAATGCTAACCATGTAGGAAATTACACAGTAGTTAAGAACTAGTACAAGTGAGAACCCCTAGACAGAGAACAAAGCCAATAGAGTAAAATCGAGAACCCCTAGACAGTGAACGAAGCCAACATAGCAAAGGGCCAACATAGTAGAGAATCAACACAGTAATAAGTTAACATAGTAAGGAGACATACATAAATAAGATGAGGTACTGGAGGAGAGACTTTGTAAATTAGAGAAACTTGAATAGGTATTGAGAATAGCAGAGCCGATGCATATTTCACCAATGGATTTGAATTGTTTAACCCTTGATGGTAAAGCGGCTTCTATTATCAAGGTGGAAATAAATTGTCCCTGGATCGGCAGTCTTGGATTTAGGATAAATGGGCTGAAAGATGGCAGAAGGAGTTTAATGCTGTTAAGTGTGAAGTGCTACATCTTGGCAGGACAAATCAAAATAGGAAGTACATGGTAAATGGTAGGGAATTGAGGAATGCTGTGGAACAGAGGGATCTAGGAATAACTGTGCGTAGTTCCCTGAAGGTGGAATCGCATGTAGATAGGGTGGTAAAGAAAGCCTTTGGTGTGCTGGCCTTTATAAATCAGAGCATTGAATATAGGAGTAGGGAAGTAATGTTAAAAATTGTACAAGGCATTGGTAAGACCAATTCTGGTATGGTGTACAATTTTTGGTCGCCTAGTTATAGGAAGGATGTCAACAAAATAGAGAGAGTACAGAGGGGATTTACTAGAATGTTGCCAGGGTTCCAGCAACTATGTTACAGAGAAAGGTTGAACAAGTTAGGTCTTTATTCTTTGGAGTGCAGAAGGTTAAGGGGGGGACTTGATTGAGGTCTTTAAAATGATGAAAGGGATAGACAGAGTTGACGTGGATACGTTTTTCCCATTGAGGGTAGGGAAGATTCAAACAAGAGGGCAATGACATGAGAATTAAGGGACAGAAGTTTAGGGGTAACGTGAGGGGGAACCTCTTTACTCAGAGGGTGGTGGCTGTGTGGAATGAGCTTCCAGCAGAAGTGGTGGAGGCAGGATCGATTTTAACATTTAAGAGTAAAGTGGATAGGTATATGGACGTGAAGGGAATGGAGGGGTATGGTCTGAGTGCAGGTAGATGGGACTAGGGGAAAACAAATGGTCGGCACGGACTGGAAGGGCCGAGAGGGCCTGTTTCCGTGCTGTAATTGTTATATGGTTATATGGTTATATGGTTATAAAATTAACAGCATATGGAAATTGATTGTTTAAATTTGAACTGCTATGAATTCCACAGGAATTGGAAGGGAATTGTATTATTGGCTACAATGCTGTGGAGTGAGAAGGATGAGAAGGACACTGAAATTTGAAATAGTAAATTGAAGGCTGAGACTGAATTTGGTTACATTGAAAAATTTATCATGGTTTGCTTTAAATTAAAGTCACGCCTGTAGGGAAATCTGGACTGAACCTAGCTGAAATTTATATGATTACCCCGTCATCAGATATACATATTATAACATTGTGTGACTATGAAGAAGACTGATTAGTGTAGATCCTACAATAATAAAGATTATATTAGGAATCGGGATCTAGTAATAGGGTAATATAATAGGTTCAAATAGGGATACAATATTGCAGAACTATAGTGAATGTATGGGAAAGCATGGGTGCATGATGGTAACTTGCTTTGTCCCAAGTTTTTCAGGATTTTTAAGTTTTAGGGTCGACTGTGGAAGGTGATGGAAGGCTGGACAGCAACATGGATGGAAGGAATTTGTGCCCATGAAAAGTCGGGAGGCGAAGACTCATCAGACGGAACTTGTGAACTTATGCCCATGAAAACTCGGGACAAGATTCTGGGAAGAAAGATCATCACCTTGGGTTGCTGATAGATGGGAAAAGTAATGGACACACTTATGTATCTCTGATTGTTTAGTTATCATTTATGATGAGAATTATCATGAATGATAAAACATGGGGAATGTTAATATTGGCTAAATTAAAGACACCATAAAATGGAGGATCCCTGCACTTGTCAGAATTGCTTAACCCTGCTGCTCAGCTGAATTTTACAGGCTTTGATTGGTGCCAGCCAGTCCAGGCTCAGACTGATAAGCAGGATGGTAAGGGGTCCAGGTGTTCTCCCTGTTTCTCTTAAATTGATAACATGTATAGCGGTTTTGCAAATTAACAATGCATCATTTCTATTGGATCGCAGCAAAAGCATTGTAAATAGTATAAATAATGTTGCAAGACGGTCATCCTGTTAATTGATGATTGGTTGAACTGTTGAGCCTTGGAGAAATTGTTTGATTACCAGGGCACATGTTTCAATATTTGTTCTTGCTTGCTTCCTTTGAGAGCTTTCTTTCTTATACAATGTATTGAGCTGCTGTATTATTGGGTTAGGGAAATGTCTGTTATGTATGGGGTTAATCGATATCTGTAATTGGATTATTAAGAGACCACTCCCATGTGGTTCGGCACCTCGAGATCCCGGAACATATAAAAGTCCGCTGCCACGAGGTCCAGCGTCAACCCTCTGGGAGAGCGCTTGGGACTGCGTGACCTTCTGGATTGTCTCTGTTTAAGCAAGGCCTAGAGGGCTTGATCAAGCGGATATGAGGATCGAACCCGTGGTGGGATAGGTACAATAGTTGAACTGTGACACGCTTTTGTTAAAGTAAAGATTAGTTGTTTCAAGTGCTTGATTCAGTGTTATACTGAAACTAGAGGGGGAAGCTTAGAAACAAGCAATTATCAAGGACAGGTGTCAGCTTCCTAGCTAACAACATATCACTATTTCTTGGACCATTGCAGATCTCAATGCATCAGGCGGTCTCAGCTTCACAAACACCAACTACATAGTGCAACAATCCCGCGCTGCCAGATTCTATCTCTCAATTAAGGTCGGTAAGCCCCTGGCTGAACATTGAATTTTCTCATTTTTCTCAATTTTCTCAATTCTGTTAACCCTTGCTGTCTCCCCCCCTTCCCACCTCTCCCTCAGCCCTCGGGCCCTGGCATTCCCTCTCTCTCCATCTCCCTCCCCCATCCTAGTCGCACTAGCTTCTAATTTTCACACCACAAACAGCTTACAATGGCTTCTTCCCTTTATCATCAATGCTTTTTTGCATATCTTTCATTCATTGTTCTTTATCTCTCCACATCACCGTCTATATCTCTCGTTTCCCTGATCTCTGACCAGTCTGAAGAAGGGTCTTGACCCGAAAGGTCGCCTATCTCCTTTGCTCCTTAGATGCTGCTGCACACGCTGAGTTTCTCCAGCCTTTTGTGTACCCTACCTTGGCAGGCTCATTTTTACTGTCTGCAATCATCCCACCAAACTCATTTCTTTGTACCTGGGCTCCAATTTGTCTCCTCTAGTCCAGTCCCTTCACACTGACATCCATGGCACCTCTTATACTCTCCATCATTTTAATCACTTCTAATACCCTGGTCCCCAGCAGCTCATCTTTACCATGGACATCCTGTCTCTATACATTGCCATCATTCATCTCTGTCTTATGAACTGGTCTCTTTCTTCCTGAATTTTGTGGCTTCCTCTCTGAGAAATTTTAGTGAGCCCTCACACCATGTCAGCCCTTGGCTCCCCCCATTGTCATAGTGAGGCTGTGCCAATTGGAAGAGTAACATCTCCGATTTCACTAGGATAGGTTATGACTCAGTAAAATGAATATTGAGTTTGAGTTTCTGATTATCCACACAACCAACATACTTCTCCCACACACACTCACCTGTCCACATAGGTTTCTTCTTTTGTTCCTTTCCCATACCCTCCCCCACTTCACCCATTTGGTTTTATTTGTCCATCATACCCCCCCGCCCCCCCCCCACCCCCACCCCACTCCTTGTCATCTGGTTCCAGCAAACACGTACCAGCCTCCATCCCGCTCTCACTCATTCTGCTACATACTACTAATATTTCCCCTTTCCTCTCAATTCTCTTGGAGGGTCTCAGCCTGAAATGTTGGCCTACCCGATTTGAATCTGTTGATGCTGCTTGACCTATCGAAATCTGCTTTTGTTCTCTGTAAATTATTCATTGTTTAACTGTTTGAAATATGAGATTGACAATTATTTTCCTGCTTGATCTTCATTTAATATGAGCTGTTCATCTCTGCTACTAGAAAAATTGTTATTGCCATTTGTAATTAATACAACCAAGACTCCTGAGATCTCCAATTAAGCAAAGACAAGTCAAGAGAAGCTCAGAAATATTGAGATCATTGTTGTCAATATCCTAATGGATGATGAAGCTGCAGGATAAATACATTCAAATAAGTATTTAGTGTTTAATTAAAGTTCCTAAATATGTGGTTACCATAATTAATATTTCAATCATCAGCAATGACACAGTCAGTGAATCCCTAAATTTGCAGATGAATAGAGAATGGAAGTGGTCAAATATATAATCCATTGAGGTTTGAATGTCAAAATTAAATAATTTTACCAAATATACAGTTTTATTTAAATACTAGACTAAGTGGGACCCATTGGGTCTCAGTCACACAGGAGACCTGGTCCCCCAACGCAATATTCCAACACTCACCCATTGCCCTAACTGTGTAGGTGTGGCTGACGGGTTCCCGTTGTGACGCACCTGATCCCCCTCCTCCTCGCACCAACCCCACTCCGCCCCTTGCCCTTCCCCCCCACTCACTCACTCCATCCCCCTCAACCCCCTCCATCCACTCTTAGTAGCTCTCCGGCGGCGCAGCCATTCCCACCAATTGGGTTCCCATTGTGACGAAGAACACACAGGTATTACTGCGCAGGCGCAGCTGACGGACACGACAAGTGGAAAAGAGATTTATTAAAGCTTAAAATGTGAATAACTCTTTAAATATAACCACAATTTAAATGTTAAAGATGAGATTTATTTAGTCCATTCTTTCTTGTTGCGTCTCCTGTTACCTTCTGCAGTCGGGGGAGGGGCGCGGCTTCAGGTGGGGCTGTCAGGAGCCGGTGTGGGAGGGGGGATCCCTGCAGTCGGGGAGAGGGACGGCTTCATGCGGGGGGCTGTCGGGGGCCACTGGGGGGAGCATCCTGCAGCGAGGGGGAGGGGCACGGCTTCAGGCAGGGGCTGTCTGGGGCCGGTGGGGGTGTGCCCGGGGGGGGGGGGGGAGGCATCAGGCGGGGCCTGTCGGAGGATGGTGTGGAGGGGGGAGCGCTGCCATGGCCTACCGCTTATAGGATGCTCCCCTGACAGCCCCTCCTGCAGCCATCCCCCTCCCCCGCTGCAGGTTGCTCCCCCCCCCCCCCCACACACACCGGCTCCTGCTGGGGACGGAGATGGCTTAAGGAGGGGGCCGGTGGAGAGCATCCTGCACCCTGGTATGGGAATGCTTCAGGCAGGGGCTGGTGGCAAGGAGAGTGTCCTGCAGCAGGGGAGGGGGATGGCTTCAGGTGCGGGCTGTCAGTGAGGGTGAGCGTCCTGCAGTTGGAGACAGGATGGCTTCAGGCGGGGGCTGTCAGGGGTCGGTAGGGGGAGCGTTCTGCAGCCGGGGGAGGGGCACTGCCTCAGGCGGGGGCTGTCCGGGCCGGTGGGGAACGGGGAGCGTCCTGCATCCAAGGGAGTGGGATGGTTTCAGGCAGGGCCTGTCTGGAGCTGGTGTGGAGGAGGGGTGAGCGTTGCCGTGGCCTATCGCAGCTGTAGCCTACCACTGCAACTGCCACTGCTGCCTATCCCTGCCACTGCCTACCCATATTGCGGCCTACAGCTGCCGCTGCCTACCCCTGCCTATCGCTGTTATGGCCTACCGCAACCGCTACGACCACTGCCGCTGCCATGGCCTATCGCTGTCGTGGCCTCCTTCTGCAATTTGAGATATGGCTCATCTTCAGCTTTACAATGTGGAGGAATACGGCAGGGAAACCGGAGAGATTGGAAATGAAGGGGGAATAAAATAAGGCTGGATTTTTTAAGGAACAAGGCCACGTGGTTTGGGAGGAGGTTGTGGGCTATGGTGCAGAGTGTGATGCTGAGATTAAAGATTAGTCTTTAGCAGAGTGGATAGAAAAGGCTGAATGACCTACTCCTACTTTGCAATGTAGAAAGAGAGAGAAACGTAAAACATTTAGCCTGAAGAAGGGTCTCGACCCGAAACGTTTCCCATCCCTTCCCTCCAGAGATGCTGCCTGTCCTGCTGAGTTACTCCAGCATTTTGTGTCTACCTTCAAAATATGTTGACTGGTCCTTCCAAAGAATTATTGAAGGTAACATGGGCCAAAATAGATTATTTCTGTACTGCTACATCCTATGATTCTATCCATCTATGATGAGGTGTTAAGAGCTTTTAAGATCTCAAAACCATCACCAAACCATCTGCTTTCAGATCTAATGGAAGCAGCTCATGGCTCAAGAAGGAGGCATGGTGTCAACTTTGATTTTACTAAGACTGACAACTAATGTTAACCTTGCTTTTCAATGTTCTTAGGGAAGCACAAAATCTTCCTCTCTTCATCAGATTTGGTCCCGCTATTCAAACACCTCTGTGGGATGTTCCCTCTCTCTTGGGGATTCAGGATTGACCATTACACTCCTGGTGTTTGAAATTAGCTGGCCCCCACCAACCATGTCCCCAATATCAGGTGCAACTTATGTACCTGCAATAATAGCCAGATTCAGTGTGTTTTTGTTACAGTGAATGAATGCACTGCCAATTGCCAGGAAAGCAGGAGTATGGGCATGGGTGCAATAACAATTCACATGCACAAGCAAAATAAAAACTACAAATGTAATTCCCATCAGAAATTACTGCAGGGCAAATCATCCCTAACCAACCAGGTTCTGTCTCCTTGCTCCATCTCTCCCCAACCCCTGGACCCACATTCTCGTCATTCTACTAATTCCCCTGTTCGCTTCCTTGCATCCCTGCCATTAGTGCATCTTCCCCAGTCAACAATGGGCCATTATGAAGATAGGAACGTACATTATCGTGGACTCCACCCTCCCTGAGCTCCTCGGTTGCCTGCCGTGAATTGTATTGGCCTTTTCTTGCCTCCAGTCACCCACCACCCCACGCCTTTATCTTTCAGTCTGAAGAAGACTTAGGACCCAAAGCAACACCTATTCCTTTTCTCCAGAGATGCTGCCTGACCCGCAGAGTTACCCCAGCATTTTGTGTCTATCTTCAATATAACTCAGCATCAGCAGTTTTTCCTGCACAGATTCAGTCAATATCAGGAAATATCATGATTCACATAAGGATAAATGGAACACTTGGAATTGAGATAATTAGGTCAGCAGAGGCTCTCCAATCAGTTCCCCTGGTAGATAAACACTACCATGCGGTAATGTACGTTCCCCCCTGTGACCCGCGTGGGTTTTCTCAGGGAGCTCTGGTTTCTTCCCACACTCCAAGGATATACAGATTTGTAGGTTAATTTGTTTGGTAACATTGTAAAATGTCCCTAGTGTGCGTAGGATCATGTTAGTATGCAGGGATCGCTGGTCAGCGTGGACACGCTGTATCTCTCAATTAAACTAAATTTGTGAGTTACTCTTGAGTTCTCTGATCACAGATAGGGGGCACCAGAGGAGAATGGTGAGGTACGTTGGGTGAGCAATGAAGAGACATGTTTGCCTCCTCGGCCTTAAATAAATTTCAAAGGATAAAGCTGCTAGCATTAATGTTGACCTCAGAAGCTGGATTTAAAGATGGAAACCTGATTTATCACCTGGTCTAACCTGCATGCAATTTCAGAAGGCAATTGACACTTAAGTGTCAACTGAAGTGGCCTAGCAAGCTATTGCACTCAAAGAAAATTAGGCATCACATTCTGGTGCCCACATCTTGCAAATTAATCGCAAAACACCAGAAGAAATTTAATTTACTTCAGTGCCTCTAGGCGAGATAGAAGAAAATGTATCTTGTTTCTCGTCATGATCTGATGCTCCATACTGGAAAGTATGCACAGGGGATGCAGTGATGCAGACAATTATTGCCATAGCTTACGCATAAAGAGGTGTAATTTGAGAAAACTAATGGAGGGTTACACTACATACCTTCACTGATGGGTGGAAGGAAATTAGATGGGGCTAAAGAGTAACTTGAAATTATTTTTCAGTCCTTCCACTGACAGCCGTCCATTATTCCATATTAGCGATAATTTACCTTTATTAAGGTCAAGGTTAAGGTTTCAAGGTCAGTTTATTGTCACATGCACCAATTAAGATGCAGTGAAATTTGAGTTAACATACAGTCAAGCAGCAATACACACAACCACATAAAAGTTAACGTAAACATCCATCACAGTGGATTCCACGTTCCTCACTGTGATGGAAGGCAATAAAGTTCAATCTTCTTCCTCTTGCTCTCCCGCGGTCAGGGCAGTCAAACCATCTGCCGTCAGGGCGATCAAAGACCCCGCAGTCAACAATCGAAGCCCCCATCTGGGTGATCGAAACTTCCACGTTGGGGCAGTTGAAACTCTCTCCACAGCATGGAGCTCCCAAGTCGGTCTCTTCTTACCAGAGACCGCGGGTTTCACGATGTTAAAGTCTACAGGCCCCGCGGTTGGAACTTTGATCCCCGGCAAAGAGATTGCAAGCTCCGCGATGTTAAAGTCCCACAGACTCCTGCAGCTTGGAGTTGGTCTCCAGGAAAGGCCGTCAACTCCACGATGTTAGGCCACAGTGCGGGCGGAGATACGATATGGAAAAAAATGGCCTCTCTGTCAAGGTAAGAAATTGAAAAATAGATTCCCCAGCCACCCCCGCCCCCCTAACCCCCAACACATAAAACAAACCAAAGAACATTAAAACAGACTTTTTAACACATACTAAAGATAACAAAAAGAAGAAAGGACAGACAAGACATAAAGGGAGTCTGCCACTGAGTAAGAAAATGAAGATTATTTTCTTATCACTTGACGAGTAGATTGATAAGATACCTAAAAGCTTGTGAGGAAAGAAACTATGTTTGAAATTGACTGTGAAGTAAGTGGTTTTCAATCTGCTGTGTTAATTAAAAATAGCCGCTGTTATCTCTTTTCATCCAGCTAGACTAATGACAAATTCTTTGCAGAGAAAACAAAGATTTTCTTGTGGATATTGAAGGATAACAAGTACATTTCTCATTTTAATGAAGTTGCTGTGGTTAACTTACTGGTGGAAGAGCATTTAACCATTAGTTAATTGCAACAACATTTCCCTAAGGACATGTGGTCAAATTCTCGTCTTTATTTTGCTGCTGCTTTCAATTTTCCACCATGTTTACTCAAAGAGGAACTTGCAACACAAACCAAAGAAGGTTGAACAGAACTGGCTAATCGCAGGGCAATAAGATGATTTTACACATATTAAGAGTATAATCACTGTGACATCCTACTTCCAATCATCTCTCTCAATATTACATCATTTTCTAATAAAAGTACACTTAGCTATAATGTATTTTTGGATAGTTTTATTTAGTTTAGTTTATTATTGTCACATGTACTGAGGTACAGTGAAATGCTCTTGTTTGCATGCTATCCAGTTAAAGAAAACACTATACATGATTATCACCAAGCCGTCCACAAGGCAAAGGTTAAGAATAAAGGGTAAAACATTTAGTGCAAGATAAAGTCTGATTAGAGATAGTCAAAGGTGACCCTTGTATTCCCTCTCTCTCCATCCCCTCGCCCCCTCCCCACCCTGGTCGACTTGCTAATTTCACTGGTCTTTTCCCTTCATTTTCAACTCCTCCTCAGCCAACAATGGACCATTTTGGGCTCTTTGGTCATCGGAGCTGTCTGCTTTGTTCTGTACCTTCTCATACCTCTAATTACCCTCTCCCCTGACTCACAGTCTGACGAAGGGTCTCGACCCAAAATGCCACCTATTCCTTTTCTCCAGAGATGCTGCCTGACCCGCTGAGTTACTCCAGGTTCTGTCTATTTCCAATAAGGTAGATGGCAGGTCAGAACCACACTTGTGAAAGGTTCTTCCAAAGCAGTGCACAAACTACAAACTGAGATCGTTGTTTAAGCCGCTCTCATCCACTCTGACTGGTGAGTTCGACTACATTTTTTGACCACCTCTCTGCTCTGAGCCACGACGAACAGCTGAAGGGCTTGACCCTAAACTCCGACACCTGAGTTTGAAGAGAAGCTAAGTATTAGGACGTTCTTATTAAAGTGCCACTGAGACTCATCCTACTCAATTGCATGGACATAGATAGCACCCAATAATGATTACAGCTTGGAATCTGCACTACTGCAAGGGCGGCACGGTGGTGCAGTGGTAGAGTCGCTGCCTTACAGCGCAGAGACATGGGTTTGATTCTGTCTACAATTGCTAGCTGTATGGAACTTGTATAATCTCCCTGTGACCATGCGGGTTTCCCTGGGTGCTCTGATTTCCTCCCACACATTAAAGACTTGCAGGTTTATAGGTTAATCGGCTTCGGTAAAAATTGTAAAATTGTCCCTAGTGTGTTGAATAGTATTAGTGTATGGGGTGATCGCTGGTTGGTGTGGACTCAGTTGGTCAAAGGGCTTGTTTCCACGCTATATTTCTAAAGTCTAAAGTCTACTATTAATCCTCCATCATTGTGCCACAACAGCCAGAAATACTCTTCCATAAAAAACTCCTGCCTCTGTGTATTTAAAAGTTTTCTTTTAGGCTTTTTGATTTTTCCTAACTTTTCCATCTTTTATGCTTTAGTGAGTCAATATGTTCCTTCCATGCATTTGGTGAAACACAAAGTGTTAAATGTTGTGGTTGCCATTATCATCAGCAGCATTCACAGGTAGTTATTAATCAAACTTGCTATGATCATCACTAACATGGATGAGACATATGTAGGAAAGTAGCCCCCGTAAACCATGATAATTGAGGAGAAAGGGAAACTAAACAAATATCAACAAGACAAACAGCCTATTGGTTTGGTAGACAATCTATTTTGACTTGGTAAATTTCAGATTCAAGCCTCAGTCCATGCTGACTCAGCTGATCGCAGCCAAAATAAGAAGGCAGCTGCTAAATTCAGACCCGATATTCCTGAGCCAGTTGTTGGATAATGAAATACAATCCTACTTCTTACCAAGATTTCTGCCAAAAAGGGCTTTATTTTGACACTAAATCTTCCAGCCAACTTGGATCAATGGATCGTCCTTCCAGATCCAGTCCCAACTGGTTACCTGTTCTCTCGGAGCCTAAAGTCAAACTGTCTGTTATCCGTGTGTGAAATTGCACTGTACTGTCTTCTGGTTTTGTTTGGAGGCACAAGAAAATGAAGATGCTTTGATATGGAGCAAAAATTAAACTGCACGAGGTAATCATTAGGTCAGACAACTTCTGTGGAGGTAGAGAGATGGCCGATGTTTCGGTACGAGACACTGCATCAGAAGCGATTTAACTGTTCACTTACAAGGTCGTCCCAGAGTGTCTTGCATATCCTGCTCTGTCTGACAGGATTGGATAATTTCTCGCATAACATCCTCAGGGTTAGGAATTCCCTTCATTACCTTGTTCTTGGCTGGGCCTGCTTCAGATAATCTGTGTTGACCATATGAAACAGATTTGATTAATTTTCAACTTCAACAGTTCCTCATTCAATGTCATATTCTTCTCCACTTTCAGTTTCTAGCTTCTTTCCCCGATGTCTGTCTATAAAGATTTTAGTCGTTACTCAACCGGAACCTTCCAATGTAACTAAAGTTTGAACTTTGCAGAAGTTCCTTTCGTACTAAGCTGAATCCAATGCCTTTCTTCCCCAATTATGTCTCCCAATGGTGTTAAACATGAACTCGCCTCATCAAGCTTTGCATTTCAAAATCTATTCTTTCCATACAGCACACTGGAATATCCTTATTCTGATTAGGTTTGACAAAATACCTGTCATAGTCGTTCTGAGGTAATGGTAGATCTTTGGAGTTCTCATAAAGTCGAATATCACTGTACCTTAATTGGTACACGTGACAATAAAATACCTTTGAAGTCACCTCGTTCTAAGCAACTGGCAGCTTGTCACTTGATTTTCGCAACACACATCGAGTTACATACATAGTGTTGGATGTGCTACAAATTATCCTGAGTCAGTCGAAATTGAATACAACTGCTGGCTTCTTCCTCTCATCTAAGATCAAAAGGTACATGCTTTATAGTTTTTCTGTTGTATGCACCGACCAGTGATCCCCATGCATTAACACTATCCTACATACACTAGGGACAATTTACACACACACCAAGCCAATTAACCTACAAACCTGTATGTCTTTGGAGTGTGGGAGGAAACCAAAGGTCTCGGAGATTTGGCTTTTTTAGTGTATTGCATTGTGAATGATGGCTAGCTTCAGGAGGAAGTGTCACTGGATGGAAATCGACGTTTTGGCAGAAATCACAATGATGTTCTCCATGGAGCCAAACAACTTGTGGAACTTCCACACTAAATTAATCTCTAAAGATCTTTTTTGGTCCAAGAACGCTGATGCTATTATCAAGAAAGCTCATCAGCGCCTCTACTTCCTGAGAAGATTACGGAGGGTTGGTTTGTCAAGGAGGACTCTCTCTAACTTCTACAGATGCAGAGTAGAGAGCTTGCTGACCGGTTGCATCGTGGCTTGGTTCAGCAACTTGAGCGCCCGGGAGAGGTAAAGACTACAAAAAGTAGTAAGCACTGCCCAGTCCATCATCGGCTCTGACCTTCTTTCCGTAGAGGGCATTTACCGCAGTCACTGCCTCAAAAAGGCTGGCAGTATCATCAAAGACCCACACCATCATGGCCACACACTCATCTCCCTGCTACATTCAGGTAGAAGGTACAGGAGCCTGAAGACTGCAATGACCAGGTTCAGGAATAGCTACTTCCCCACAGCCATCAGGCTATTAAACCTGACTCGGACAAAACTGAACATTAATACCCATTATTTGTTATTTGCACTTCATCAGTTTATTTATTCATGTGTGTATATATTTATATAATGGTATATGGACACACTGATCTGTTTTTTTTGGTAGTCAATGGCTACTATGTTCTGTTGTGCTGAAGCAAAGCAAGAATCTCATTGTCCGATCAGGGACACATGACAATAAACTCACTTGACTTGAATTATATGGCCAAACAATCCTAAAACAAAATAAAATCATAAAATACCTAATGTTAGTTCGAAACAGTATTGCAAGCGACATACTGTATACATTATTGGACATTGGCCCAAAGCCAATGAAAGCCAATTGGTGTAATCAGATGGAGTTAAGTCAACAATTGTGCTCTTCTCTCCTAAATTGTTTAGCCACTCTTGTTCATCTGACATACTATAATGGATGATTCTTAGTATACAGTTCCACCCAAATATGGTATCTATCATCAAGGAACCCCACCATTTAGGCCATGCCCTCTTCTGACTGCTACCATTCGGCTGGAGCTACAGAAGCCTAATGGGCCTGTCCCATGAAGACGATTTTTTAGGTGACTGCTGGCGAATTCAACATTGTTATTCACCGAAGTCAGCACCGGCGACAACCTATGCCATCTGGCGACAACCTACGACATCCTGTCGACAACCGACGACATCCTGGCGACTGCCTGCAATAACCTGGCGACAACCTACGACAGCACCTACGTCAAGCTACGTTCATTTGGTGTCAAACCCAACGTCGCCACTGTCGCCAAAAATGTTTCAACGTGTTGAAAAATCTTCGGCGACCAGAAAGACGCTATGATTCTTTGGGCGACTGAGGGGACCACTCACGACGTTACAGGCGACATCCCGGCGACCACCAGCGACCATTTGGCGACTGTCTGGCGACTGCATAGTCTCCTGTAGTCCCCTTAAAAAGTCATCTAAGTGGGACAGGCCCATAAAGTTTCACACAAACAGCTACTTTCTTACAGTTATAAAGAATCAAGAGTATTTAATTTAAATATACAGCAAAAATGGAACATTTTTTTTTTACATGCAGCACCATAACAGGTCTGTAAACAGAGTGCTCATAGATAATATATTAAACAATAAAAAAGAAAAATATCAACAAATCAAGAAACCCAATATTATAGCATAAAAGCCCAAAGTCATTAATGCAACCAAGACAGTTCTTAGTTCAAACTTTATTTGATGTTTGTAATGTTGAAGACCCTGATGGTTGTTAGGAAGAAGCTGTTCCTGAACCTGAAAGTCATGGTTTTCAGAAAGCAAGAGTGAAATGAGAGCATGGCCAGGGCAGTGTGCATCCTTGATAATGCTGGCTGTCTTTTTGAGGCAGCGTCTTCTTTAAATCTCTTTGATAGTGGAGAGATCAGTAACTATGATGGATTGGGCATGTGTCCAAACACACTTTTTTTAATCTCCTTTATTTCTGGGTGCTCGGTTTGCTGAACCAAACCTTGATGCAACCAGTCAATATGCTTGGTGCGTACACCTGCAGAACTTCAAGAAAGTATTCGTCCACATACCAAATCTCCTCAATCTTCTAAGGAAGTAAAGGCTTTCTTTATGATTGCATTGGTGTTCTGAGTCCAGGATAGATCTTCAGAGATATGAATGTTCAGAAACTTGAAGTTGTTAACCCTCTCCACCACTGGCCCATCGATGGAGAGAGGGCTTCCTCTCCTTTTTTTTTTTTGTTTATTTTTGTTAGAAGTAAGTACAGTAGTCTGGTACTTAAGTACCTAATACATAAATACATATTTTCATTCTTGTACAACTTCAAACTTTTGGTTCAATAATAAAAGAACAGTGAGAGAAAAAAGAAATAAAGAAATGTCGGAATAGATAGACAAGCGAGTAGAAACAGAAAACAAAAGAAATAAAGGACAGAGGTGAGAAATTAAAAGATTGAATGAAAAGGAAAAAGTTAAAAAAAAAGAGAGATTAGGAGAGATCTACCTATCTCATATTTTTGCCCATCCGTCACCCAGTTCTAAACCATTTAATTTCTAAGGTTATGTTATGTTGCACCATATGCTTGTAAAAAGTTGATAAACGGAGACCAAATCTTTAAGAATTGGTCTACTTTGCCTAGTAAGAGGAATCTCATTTCTTCAAAATGTAGCGTTTCAGACATGTTTGAGATCCACATTTTGAATGTTGGCTTAGGTGCATTTTTCCAAAATTTAAGTATAAGTTTTTTCGCTGTTATTAGACTTAATTAAGAAAAGCTTCTTGGAATATAGTTAGTTTACTTCCCTCTTCCATTGATCCAAAGATAATCAATTCGGTATTGGGGTTCAATTTTGTGTTAAATAGTTTTGCATGGGGCTTCCTCTCCTAAAGTCAACAATCTGCTCTTTGATCTCACTGACACCGCGAGAAAGGTTGTTGTGGCACTATTCAATCAGACAATCAATTTCCCTCCCACACTCTGATTCATCATTATCCGCTAATCGGCCAGCAATGATGGTGTCATTGTTGAATTTAAAAACGGAGTTTGGCCACTCAGCCATGGGTATAGAGTGAGTAGAGCAGGGGACTGTGCAGTCTTGAGGTTGTACTAATGGTTATCGAGGAGGAAGCGTTATTGCCAATTCGCACGGATTGTGGTCTGTTGATTTGGAAATCAAGATTCAAGATTCAAGAGAGTTTATTGTCATGTGTTCCAGATAGGACAATGACATTCTTACTTTGCTTCAGCACAACAGAATATAGTAGGCATGAATACAGGGGTGGAAGATTGCAACCTTCACGTGGTCCGCCCTGTTTCGACTAATGCAATCAACTCGACGTGCACTAACGGAAGATCAAATAAAACAAGTTGTCCAACAACTTTAGGCTGTGCACGCCACAAGAAAGAAGAAGAAGCATGAATACAGAACAGATCTGTGTGTCCATATACGATTATATAAATATATACACACATGAATAAATAGACAAATAGACAAATAGGGGCAAATAAACAGATAATGGTCTATTAATGTTCAGAGTTTTATTTCATTTGAGTTTAACAGTCTGGTGGCTGTGGGGAAGTGATTATTCCTGAACCTGGACGTTGCGGTCTTCAGGCTCCAGTAAATTCTACCTGAAGGTAGCGGGGAGATGAATGTGTGGCCAGGATGGTGTGGGTCCTTGATGATGCTGCCAGCCATTTTGAGGCAGCGACTGCGATAGATCTCCCCGATGGTAGAGAGGTCAGAGTCGATGATGGACTGGGCAGTGTTTACTACTTTTTGAAGTATTTTCCGCTCCTGGGCCCTCAAGTTGCCGAACCAAGCCACAAAGCAACCGGTCAGCATGCTCTCTACTGTGCACCTGTAGAATCGACTATGATATTGAAGCAACCAGCGCAGTGGCACAATGACAAAGTTGCCACCACACAGAGCCAGAGACCCAGGTTTGATCTTGACTGTGGGTACTGTCTGTGCGAATGTTTATACGTGGGTTTTCTCCGGTGCTCTGGTTTCCCCCCACAAGCCAAAGACTTGCAGGTACATGGGTTAATTGGCTTCAGTAAATTATTACCAGTGTGTAGGATAGAACTAGTGTACAGGTGATCACTGGTCATTGTGGACTCAGTGGGCCGAAGGGCTTGGTTCCAAGCTGTATCTCTAAACTAAACTCTATTCCTACCTCAGCAAAGGAACACTATGGACCATCTCTTGCATTACCATGAACTTGTTTTCCAATTGTGTATTTTTGCACTAATGTCATGTTTCTTTCCCATCGTCTTTTTAATTTCACTGTAATTTAATAAAAATTAAATGTAATTTATGTAATATTCATGTTTTTACATGTTGTCCGTGATGCCGCTACAGGGAATGTTTTTGATTTAATTCACTGTATTTATACGGTTGACATTGAACACAACTTGACCAGACTTGACTTGAATCTAGAACTAGGTGTGACGATTATACAATTTTGAATTGCCCAATTGAAGGCATTACTTTTCCCTCAGGACTTTGTGAACTCTCTTCCATCAAAGGCAGAGAAAAAAGAGTTGTTGGATATTTCTTAGACAGAAATTGTTTCTTGATAGACAATGGATAAAACATTACCAGGAGTAAACTGAACTTTGGGTTTGAGGTTATAGTCAGATATAGCATGATTTATTGAATGGCGGAGCAGGATGAAGGGACTGAGTGCATTATTTCTGCTCTTAATTCATATATTCATCTCAAATACTATGCTCAGTTCCTGAACTAGAGTTGTGCTTGCATTCCTCTAATGCACAGGCTAAGCCCTATGGCTTTTATCGTCAGAAACATTGCTCATACATAATCACAGCAATTCCTCTTTACAATGGTGCTGGACAGTAACTATGTTCTGCAAAGGTTAGTCAGCTGCTGAAAATACCATCACTTATATCGCCCTCGGAACATCCTGATCCTTGCAAAAGTATGGTGCATGGGGTCATTAATTCTCACCACCTCTCCCACACCTCTCCTCCAGGATTATGTTTGATGTCCTGTTTCAAAGTTCACAGATTCATTCGCATCGTATTCCTGATTGAGTGCTTGATATCACTTCAATGCAGTGAATTTTCCATTTCATTATTTTGCATTGTAGTAATGCTTTGATTGATTTGCCCAATTCCTCCTTGAGCAGCCAATGTTGTATTGTTCTCCTTACATTTGTCAGCTTTTCAATTTTTCTATGAGTACATGGAAATCTATTCCCTTTGCATAAAGCGATATATTTGTAGAAAGACCTTAAGGGCCTTTATTGCACATTGGTTCTTATGGTTCTAGGTTACTAACGGCCCACTTTGCACTAGTGACTGTTCTTTACTTATGACTGATCCTCAGCAATGAATACATCAAATTATTTGGACATCACAGTTATGGCTGACTTGGTACTTATCTGACATTCACATACTTCGTCATTTTAACCGTAGCCTGCTAAACACTGGTGGGAAAAAACAAAAACACTAGTAAGTTTATTCCTTTCAGTCTCAAAGACAACAAAATCAATAATTGTACCACTTCCATTGTGATGGAGATGTGAGCCTTCCAATTTGAGAGAAAACATAGAAACATAGAAACAGAGAAAATAAATGCAGCAGTAGGCCATTCGGCCCTTCGAGCCTGCACCACCATTCAATATGATCATGGCTGATCATCCAACTCAGTTTCCTATACCTGCCTTCTCTCCATACCCCCTGATCCCTTTAGCCACAAGGGCCACATCTAACTCCCTCTTAAATATAGCCAATGAACTGGCCTCAACTACCTTCTATGGCAGCGAATTCCACAGATTCACCACTCTCTGTGTGGAAAATGTTTTTCTCATCTTGGTCCTAAAATACCTCCCCCTTATCCTTGAACTGTGACCCCTTGTACTGGATTTCCCCAACATCGGGAACAATCTTCCTGCATCTAGTCTGTCCAACCCCTTAAGAATTTTGTAAGTTTCTATAAGATCCCCCCTCAATCTTCTAAATTCTAGCGAGTACAAGCCGAGTCTATCCAGTCTTTCTTCATATGAAAGTCCTGCCATCCCAGGAATAAGTCTGGTGAACCTTCTCTGTACTCCCTCTATGGCAAGAATGTCTTTCCTCAGATTAGGAGATCAAAACTGTACGCAATACTCCAGGTGTGGTCTCACCAAGACCCTGTACAACTGCTGTAGAACCTCCCTGCTCTTATACTCAAATCCTTTTGCTATGAATGCTAACATACCATTTGCTTTCTTCACTGCCTGCTGCACCTGCATGCCTACTTTCAATGACTGGTGTACCATGACACCCTGGTTTCGTTGCATCTCCCCATTCAGATAATAGTCTACTTCCTAGAGGCCCACAGGAGCCGTTGGAAGTGAAGGAGGGGGAGGAGCGACACCCGACCGGTAAGGTTAAAAATCCAACGCGGGGCTTGTTTTTTTTCAGAGGCCCACAGGAGCCGTTGGAAGAGGAGGAGGGGGAGGAGCGACACCCGACCGGTAAGGTTAAAAATCCAGCGCGGGGCTTGTTTTTCTCAGAGGCCCACAGGAGCCGTTGGAAGAGGAGGAGGGGGAGGAGCGACACCCGACCGGTAAGGTTAAAAATCCAGCGCGGGTTTGGTTTTTTTTTTCAGAGGCCACAGGAGCCGTTGGAAGTGAAGGAGGGGGAGGAGCGACACCCGACCGGTAAGGTTAAAAATCCAGCGCGGGGCTTGTTTTTTTTCAGAGGCCCACAGGAGCCGTTGGAAGAGAAGGAGGGGGAGGAGCGACACCCGACCGGTAAGGTTAAAAATCCAGCGCGGGGCTTGTTTTTTTTTTTCTGAGGCCCACAGGAGCCGTTGGAAGTGAAGGAGGGGGAGGAGCGACACCCGACCGGTAAGGTTAAAAATCCAGCGCGGGGCTTGTTTTTTTTCAGAGGCCCACAGGAGCCGTTGGAAGAGAAGGAGGGGGAGGAGCGACACCCAACCGGTAAGGTTAAAAATCCAGCGCGGGGCTTGGTTTTTTTTTTCAGAGGCCCACAGGAGCTTGCCGAAATCCATAACATTCCATTTGGAGAAGTGGGTTTTTTTTTGAGGAAGCCGCTGATTGGTGGGAAGTGGACCAGGGTAAGCAGCTGATTGGCAGTCAGATCCCAGCAGTTTGTTGTGTACTTTATATTGTATCCTGTGTAAGGGGGGCAGTATGAAGGCCAGGGCAGTGTACTGTTCTGGATGTCAGATGTGGGAGGTCAGGGAATCTGATAGCCCTCCAGACATCCACATCTGCGCCAGGTGTGTTGAGATGGGGCTCCTAAAGGACTGTGTTAGGAACCTGGAGCAGCAGCTCGATGACCTCCATCTGGTCAGGGAGAGTGAGGAGGTCATAGAGAGGAGCTACAGGGAGGTAGTCACTCCCAAACCACAGGAGGCAGACAAGTGGGTCACAGTTAGGAAGGGCAAGGGGCAGAGGCAGGGGCTAGAGAGTACCCCTGTGACCGTACACCTGGAAAATAGGTACTCGGGTTTGAGTACGATTGGAGGGGACAGCCTAGCTGGGGGCAGCAACAGCGGCCGGGCCTCCGGCACAGAGACCGGCCCTGATGCTCAGAAGGGTAACAAAAAGAGGAGGGCAATTGTAATAGGGGACTCTATAGTTAGGGGGTCGGATAGGCGATTCTGTGGACGCAGTCGGGAGACCCGGATGGTAGTTTGCCCCCCTGGTGCCAGGGTCTTGCATGTGTCAGAACGTGTCCAAAAGATTCTGATAAGGGAGGGAGAGGAGCCTGATGTTGTGGTACACATAGGTACCAATGACATAGGCAGAAAAAGTGACGAGGTCCTGAGGGGAGAATTTAGGGAGTTGGGGGGGAAAGTTAAGGAGAAGGACCAAAAGGGTAACAATTTCAGGATTACTGCCTGTGCCGCGTGACAGTGATAGTAGGAATGAAATGAGGTGGAGGATAAATGCGTGGCTGAGGGACTGGTGCAGTGGGCAGGGATTCAAGTTTCTTGATCACTGGGACCTCTTTTGGGGAAGGCATGATCTGTACACAAAGGACGGGTTGCACTTGAGCCCGAGGGGGACCAATATCCTGGCAGGGAGATTTGAAAAGGCTACTGGGGAGACTTTAAACTAGAAAGGCTGGGGGGAGGGACTCGGGTAGAGGGGGCTAGGGTTCAGGGTGTGGGACAAGAGGCAGAGAAGGGAAGCACTCGGATCCAAAATGTAGGCGAGAAAGATGAAAAAGATAATAGACAGAGAATAAGGGATGGTGGGTTTCTAAAAATGTGTATATTTTAATGCTAGCAGCATTGTAAGTAAGATGGATGAAACTTAGAGCCTGGATTGACACCTGGAAATATGATGTTGTGGCAATCAGTGAAACATGGTTGCAGGAGGGCTGTGATTGGAAACTAAATATTCCAGAATTTCGTTGCTTCAGGTGTGATAGAATTGGAGGGACCAGAGGGGGAGGTGTTGCATTGCTTGTCAGAGAAGATATTACAGCAGTGCTTTGGCAGGATAGATTAGAGGGCTCGTGTAGGGAGGCTATTTGGGTGGAACTGAGAAGTGGGAACGGTGTTTTGTTGTAGCAACACTTTTAGGGGTGTATTATAGACCGTCAAATGGGGAGAGCGCATGGAAGAGCAAATATGTAAGGAGATAGCAGATATTAGTAGTAAGCACAAGGTAGTGATTGTGGGAGATTTCAATTTTCCAAAAATAGACTGGGAAACACATTCTGTAAATGGGCTGGATGGTTTGGAGTTTGTAAAATGTGTGCAGGATAGTTTTTTGCAGCAGTACATGGAGGTATCGACCAGAGAAGGGGCAGTGCTGGACCTCCTGTTAGGAAATGAGGCAGGTCAGGTGACGGAGGTATGCGTTGGTGAGCACTTCGGGACCAGTGATCACAATACCATTAGTTTCAATATAATTATGGAGAGAGTCAGAACTGGACCTAGGGTGGAGATTTTTGATTGGAGAAAGGCTAACTTTGAGGGAATGCGTAAGGATTTTAAAAGAGTGAATTGGGGACACTTTGTTTCATGGGAAGGATGTAGAAGAGAAATGGAGGACATTTAAAGGGGAAATTGTAAGAGTACAGAATCTTAATGTCCCTGTTAGGTTGAAAGGAAATAGTAAAAATTGGAAAGAGCCATGGTTTTCAAGGGAAATTGGGACACTTGTTTCAAAAAAAGAGATATCTACAATAATTATAGGAGGCATGGAGTAAATGAGGTGCTAGAGGAGTATAAAGAATGTAAAAAGAATCTTAAGAAAGAAATTAGGAAGGCTAAAAGAAGATATGAGGTTGCTTTGGCAAGAAAGGTGAAAGTAAACCCAAAGGGTTTCTACAGCTATATTAATAGCAAAAGGATAACGAGGGATAAAATTGGACCATTAGAGAACCAGAATGGACAGCTATCTGCAGAGCCAAAAGAGATGGGGGAGATATTGAACAATTTCTTTTCTTCGGTATTCACCAAGGAGAAGGATATTGAACTCTGTGAGTTAAGGGGAAAAAGTAGAGTAGCTATGGAAACTATGAGATTCAAAGAGGAGGAAGTACTGACACTTTTGAAAAATATAAAAGTGGATAAGTCTCCAGGTCCTGACAGGATATTCGCTAGGACATTGAGGGAAGTTAGTGTAGAAATAGCAGGAGCTATTACAGAAATATTTCAAATATCATTACAAACGGGAATAGTGCCGGAGGATTGGCGTACTGCGCATGTTGTTCCATTGTTTAAAAAGGGTTCAAAGAATAAACCTAGCAATTATAGACCTATTAGTTTGACGTCAGTGGTGGGCAAATTAATGGAAAGGATACTTAGAGATAATATATATAAGCATCTGGATAAACAGGGTCTGATCAGGAACAGTCAACATGGATTTGTGCCTGGAAGGTCATGTTTGACAAACCTTCTTGAATTTTTTGAAGCGGTAACTAGGGATTCAACAGTGGCTGAATGGGAGATGTCAGAGAGTAATGGTGGATGGCTGTTTGTCAGGTTGGAAGCCGGTGACCAGTGGGGTGCCTCAGGGATCTGTGTTGAGTCCACTGTTGTTTGTCATGTACATCAATGATCTGGATGATGGGGTGGAAAATTGGATAAGTAAGTATGCAGATGATACTAAGATAGGTGGTGTTGTGGATAATGAAGTAGATTTTCAAAGTCTACAGAGAGATTTGGGCCATTTGGAAGATGGCAGATGGAGTTTAATGCTGATAAGTGTGAAGTGCTACATCTTGGCAGGACAAATCAAAATAGGACGTACATGGTAAATGGTAGGGAATTGAGGAATGCTGTGGAACAGAGGGATCTAGGAATAACTGTGCATAGTTCCCTGAAGGTGGAATCGCATGTAGATAGGGTGGTAAAGAAAGCCTTTGGTGTGCTGGCCTTTATAAATCAGAGCATTGAATATAGGAGTAGGGAAGTAATGTTAAAATTGTACAAGGCATTGGTAAGACCAATTCTGGAGTATGGTGTACAATTGTGGTCGCCTAGTTATAGGAAGGATGTCAACAAAAATAGAGAGAGTACAGAGGAGATTTAGTAGAATGTTGCCAGGGTTCCAGCAACTATGTTACAGAGAAAGGTTGAACAAGTTAGGTCTTTATTCTTTGGACCGCAGAAGGTTAAGGGGGGACTTGATTGAGGTCTTTAAAATGATGAAAGGGATAGACAGAGTTGACGTGGATACGTTTTTCCCATTGAGGGTAGGGAAGATTCAAACAAGAGGGCATTGACATGAGAATTAAGGGACAGAGGTTTCGGGGTAACGTGAGGGGGAACTTCTTTACTCAGAGGGTGGTGGCTGTGTGGAATGAGCTTCCAGCAGAAGTGGTGGAGGCAGGATCGATTTTAACATTTAAGAGTAAAGTGGATAGGTATATGGACGTGAAGGGAATGGAGGGGTATGGTCTGAGTGCAGGTAGATGGGACTAGGGGAAAACAAATGGTCGCCACGGACTGGAAGGGCCGAGAGGGCCTGTTTCCGTGCTGTAATTGTTATATGGTTATATGGTTCCTGTTTTTGCCACCAAAGTGGATAACCTCACATTTATCCACATTATACTGTGGATAACCTCACAATTATCCACATTATACTGCATCTACCATGCATTTGCCCAGGAAAAGAATCCTGCATGGAGGCGATGTTCGATTTACGTTAAATACAGGTTATGCCATTATCTGTAGTTAATGCACAGCAGAGAGAAGCTTTGGTGCAAGAAAGCATCACCTCATATTTCACTCTACTATAATCCAAAAAGGAATTTCAACAATTTAATTTGGATTTGGATCCAAATACTACAGGCAAAAGATATGTTAATATTATGCAGCCCACACACAAACTCTCTTTCACTCAATCATTATCCTGTTCCAAGGAAATCTTATATCCATATGTGTTCACAATTGAAGGCAGAGCTGGAGAATATTTGGAGAGTGTTATTTTGAATTGTATATTGGGTGGCAGCCTTGCCAACAGCCTATCTCGTCCCATTCTTTTTTTTTTTGGTTTTCATCTGTTTTATATGTATGTTTTAGTTTTAGTTTTATGTGGGGGGTGGGGAGAGGATTGGGGGAAACTTTTTTTTAATCTCTTCTCCCCGACGGAGATATGACTTTTTCTGATCATATCTCCGTTTGGATCCTCACACACTCACACTATCCTACACACACTAGCGAGAATTTACAGGTATACCAAGCCAATTAACCTATTAACCTGCATGTTTTTTTTAGAATGGGAAACATAGAAACATAGAAAATAAGTGCAGGGGTAGGCCTTTCAGCCCTTCGAGCCAGCTCTGCCATCAATATGATCATGGATGATCATCCAAAATCAGTAACCCGTTCCGGCATTTTCCCTATATCCCTTGATTCCCTTAGTCCTAAGAGCTAAATCAAGCTCTCTCTTGAAAACATTCAGTGAATTAGCCTCCACTGCTTTCTGTGACAGAGCATTCCGCAGATTCACAATTCTCTGGGTGAAAAATGTTTTCCTTATCTCAATCCTAAATGGCCCACCACTTATTCTTAAACTGTGACGCCTGGTTCTGGACTCCCCCAACAACGGGAACATTTTTCTTGTATCTGCCCTGTCCAATCCTCTAAGAAATCTATATGTTTCTATAAGATCCCTCTAAATTCCAGCGAATACAAGCCCAGTCGACCTATTATTTCATTATATGTCTGTCCCACCATCCCAGGATTTCACTTGGTGAACCAATGCTGCGCTCCCTCAATAGTAATAATGTCCTTCCTCAAATTAGGAGACCAAAATTGCACACAATACTCCAGCTGCAGTCTCACCAGGGCGCTGTACAGCTAGAGTAGGACATCCTTGCTCCTAAACTAAAATCCTCTCGCAATGGCCACATGTCATTAGCTTTCTTCACTGTCTGCTGTACCTCCATGCTTACTTTCAGTGACTGATAGTCAAGCACACCGAGGTCTCGTTGCAACTCCCCTTTTCCTCATCTGACACCATTCAGATAAAAATTTGCCTTCCTGTTCTTGCCACCAAAGCGGATAACCTCACATTTATCATGTGCCATGCTTCTGTCCACTCACCCAACCTATTCAAGTCACCCTGCAGCCGCATAGCATCCTCCTCGCCACTCACAGTGCCACCCAGCTTTGTGTCATCCACAAATTTAGAGATGTTACATTTAATTTCTTTGTCTAAATCATTAATATATACTGTAAACAACTGGGGTCCCAGCACCGAGCCTTGCAGCATCCCACTAAGCACTGCCTGCCATTCTGAAAATGACCCGTTAATTCCTGCTCTTTGCTTCCTGTCTGCCAACCAGTTCTCTATCCATGTCAATTCACTACCCCCCATACCTTTGTGCTCTAATTTTGCACACTAATCTCTTGTGTGGGACCTTGTCAAAGGCGTTTTGTAAGTCCAGACACACCACATCCACTGGCTCTCCCTTATCTAGTCTACTTGTTACATCCTCAAAAAATTCCAAAAGATTGGTCAAGCATGATTTCCCCTTCATAAATCCATGCTGACTTTGACCAATCCCATCGCTGCTTTCCAAATCCGCTGCTATAACATCTTTAATAATCGACTCAAGCATCTTCCCTACTATCGATGTAAGGCTAACTGGTCTATAATTCCCCGTTTACTCTCTCCCTCCTTTTAAAAAAGGTGTAGTTACATTGGCTACCCTCCAGTCCACAGGAACTGATTCAGAGTCAAGAAGACATTGAAAACTGATCACCAGTGCATCCACGATTTCTAGGGCCACCTCCTTGAGTATTCTGGGATGCAGACCATCAGGCCCTGGGGATTAATCTGATTAGATTGGTTGTGTCTTCCTTAGTGAAGACAGAACCAAAGTAATCATTTAACTGTTCTGACATTTCTTTGTTTCCCATTATAAATTCACCTGTCTCTGATTGTAAGGGATCTACATTTGTCTTCATTAATCTCTTGCTTTTTACATATCTAAATAAGTTATTAGAGTCAATTTTTATGTTCCCCGCAACCTTTTTATGCCGTTTTCCCCTTTTAATTAACCCCTGTCCTTCTCTGTTGAGTATATATTTCTCCCAATCCTCTGGGTTGCCGCTTCTTCTAGCCAATTTCTATGCGTCTTCCTTGGATTTAACACTATCCTCGACTTCCCTCATCAGCCACGGTTGAGCCGCCATCCCAGTTTTATTTTTTTGTCAGACAGAGATGAACAATTTCTGGAGTACATACATGCAGTCTTTAAATCTTTGCCATTGCATCTCCACTGTCAAACCTTTAAGTATAATTTAGCCAATTCCCGTCTCATACCTTCATTGTCTCCTTTATTCATTCTGGACCGTAGCCTCTGAATTAACCATGTCACTCTCCATCCTAATGCAGAATTCCACAACAAAGAAACCAGAGCACCCAGAGAAGAAACGGAGCGCCCAGAGGAAATCCATGCAAGTCTCGGGGAGAATGTACAAACTCCATAAAAACAGCACCCCTTGTCAGAATCAAATCAGGGTCTCAGGCGCTATTGGGCAGCATCTCTACCTGTGTTTTGTGCCGCCCTGGGACATTGGAGTTCCGCAAGAGTCTGTGCTGGAGCTGCTACTCTCCATATTGTAAAAAACCCACCAGGTGGTGCCGAAGGATGGCTGCCGCGCCAATGGTCTGTCTCATCTTTTTCCTTCTTTGTTGTTTTTAGTTTGTTGTTAAATGTATGTTTTAGTGTACCTTTAGTTTTGTATTACGTGGGGGACACTTTTTTAAATCTCTTTCCTCGACGGAGATGCGACTTTTTCCATGTCTGCACTGCGGCCCAACATCGAGGAGCTGGCGGCCTCTTGCTGTGGATCAATTTGGGAGCTCCGACCGCGGGAGCATGCAGGACTTAACATCACGGAGCTGGCAGTCCATTTGTCAGGGATCGACCTCAGGAGCTCCAATCACAGGAGCTTCGACCACCCCGATCACGTGAGCTTCGACCCCTCCGAAATGGAGCTTCGATTGCCCTGACTGCAGATGGTTTGACTGCACCGACCGCGGGAGAAAAAGGAGGTAAGGACATTCTTGCTATTGAGGGAGTGCTGCATAGGTTCACCAGGTTCATTCACGGGATGGCGGGACTGTCATATGATGAAAGAAAGGAGTAACTGGGCTTGTATTCACTGGTATTTAGAAGGATGAGAGGGGATCTTATAGAAACATATAAAATTATTAAGGGATTGGACATGCTATATGCAGGAAACATGTTCCCGATGTTGGGGGAGTCCAGAACCAAGGGCCACAGTTTAAGAATAAGGGGTAGGCCATTCAGGACTGAGATGAGGAAAAACCTTTTCACGCAGAGAATTGTGAATTTGTGGAATTCCCTGCCTCAGAAGACAGTGAGCGCCGATTTACTGGATTAATTCAAAAGAGAGTTAGATAGAGCTCTTCGGGCGAGCAGAATCAAGGGGTATGGGGAGAAGGCAGGAATGGGGTACTGATTGTGGATGATCAGCCATGATCACATTGAATGGCTCAAAGGGCCGAATGGCCTACCCCTGCAACTATTGTCAATGTATCTTTGTATCTATGAAAGAAGATAAGACTTTATTGCCTTCCATCACATGGGGAATGTGGAGGAGCCGCTGTGGTGGGTGGTTATGTCAAATTTTTGATGTAGTTGTGTGGCTTGTTGCTTTTTTGGTATGACTGTATGGCAAATCAAATTCCTAGCATGTTGCAAAACATACTTGGCTAATAAATTACGATTATGATTATTATGATTATTATTATTATGATTAAAGATTTGGACGAGGGGATTGAAGGCTTTGTGGCAAAGTTTGCGGATGATACGAATATAGGTGGAGGGGCAGTGTAGAGCGAGCAGGCTCTCTGCAGAAGGAAGGACAGGTTGGGAGAGTGGGCAGAGAAGTGGCAGATGGAATATAGTGCAGCAAAGTGTGGAGTCATGCATTTTGGTAGTAGAAATAAAGGCTTAGACTATATTCGAAATGGGGTAAGAATCCAAAAATCGGAGGTGCAAAGGGACTTGGGAGTGCTGCTGCAGGATTCCCAAAAAGTTATACTGCAAGTTGAATCAGTAGAAAAGAAAGCAAACTCAATGCTAGCATTTATTTCTCGAGGGCTTGTATACCAAAATAGGGTAATGTTGAGGCTCTACAATGGGCTGGAAATGCCACATTTTGAATATTGTGAGCATTTTTCTGCAACATATAGAAACATGGAAACATAGAAAATAGGTGCAGGAGGAGGCCATTCAGCCCTTCGAGCCAGCACCGCCTTTCATTGTGATCATGGCTGATCGTCTCCTATCAATAACCCGTGCCTGCCTTCTCCCCATATCCCTTGATTTCACTAGCCCCTAGAGCTCTATCCAACTCTCTCTTAAAACCATCCAGTGCCTTGGCCTCCACTGCCCTCTGTGGCAGGGAATTCCATAAATTCACAACTCTCTGGGTGAAAAAGTTTTTTCTCACCTCAGTCATAAATGACCTCCCCTTTATACTAAGACTGTGCCCCTGGTTCTGGACTCACCCAACATGGGGAACATTTTTCCTGCATCTAGCTTGTCCAGTCCTTTTATAATTTTATATGTTTCTATAAGATCCCCCCTTATCCTTCTAAACTCCAGTGAATACAAGCCTAGTCTTTTCAATCTTTCCTCATATGACAGTCCCGCCATCCGAGGGATCAATCTTGTGAACCTACCTCAATCACAAGGATATCCTTCCTCAAATTAGGAGACCAAATTTTTACACAATACTCCAGATGTGGTCTCACCAGAGCCCTATACAACTGCAGAAGAACCTCTTTACTCCTATACTGAAATCCTCTTGTTATGAAGGCCAACATTCCATTAGCTTTTTTCACTGCCTGCTGTTCCTGTAAGCCAACCTTCTCTGACCTGTGTACAACGATGCGCAGGTCTAGCTGCACCTCCTCCTTACCTAATATAACCCCATTGAGATAATAATCTGCCCCCTTGTTTTTGCCGCCAAAGTGGATAACCTCACATTTATCAATGTTATACTGCATCTGCCATGCATCTGCCCACTCACTCAACCTGTCCAGGTCACCCTGCAACCTCCTAACATTCCTCTTCACAGTTCACACTGCCACCTAGCTTTGTGCCATCCGCAAACCTGCTAGTGTTGCTCCTAATTCCATCTTCTAAATCATTAATATATATGGTAAACAGTTGTGGCCCCAACACTGAGCCTTACGGCACTCCACTCGCCACTGCCTGCCATTCTGAAAAGGACCCGTTCACTCCTACTCTGCTTCCGGTCTGCCAACCAATTTTCTATCCATCTGTCAACACCCTACCCCCAATACCATGTGTTCTAATTTTAGTCACCAGTCTCCCGTGCGGGATTTCATCAAAGGCTTTCTGAAAGTCTAGATACACTACATCCACTGGCACCTCTTCATCCATTTTATTTGTCACATCCTCAAAAAAATCCAGAAGATTAGTCAAGCATGATTTCCCTTTCATAAATCCATGTTGACTTGGACTAATCCTTTTACTGCTATCCAAATGCCCCATTATTACCTCTTTAATAATTGACTCCAGCATCTTTCCCACCACCGAACTAGCTAACTAGTCTGTAATTCCTCGTTTTCCCTCTCGCTCCTTTCTTGAAAAGTGGGATAACATTAGCTATCCTCCAATCCACAGGAACTGATCCTGAATCTATTGAACATTAGAAAATGATCACCAATGCGTCCACTATTTCTAGAGCCACCTCCCTGAGGACCCTGGGATGCAGACCATCAGGCCCAGGGGATTTATCATCCTTCAGTCCCATTTACCTACCCAATACTATTTCTCGCCTAATGAAAATTTCTTTCAGTTCCTCTACCCCCTTAGATCCTCTGTCCTCCAATACATCTGGGAGATTGTTTGTGTCTTCCTTAGTGAAGACAGATCTGAAGTACCTATTCAACTCTTCTGCCATTTCCTTGTTGCCCATAATAATTTCACCCGTGTCAACCTTCAAGGGACCAAATTTGACTTTGCTACTCTTTTTCTCTTAACATATCTAAAGAACTGTCCTTCTTTATATTTCTGGCCAGTTTCCCTTCGTACTTCATCTTTTCAGCCCGTATTGCCTGTTTTGTTTCCTTCTGTTGTCCTATGAAAGTTTCCCAATCCTCTGGCTTCCGGCTACTCTTTGCTGTGTTATACATCTTTCTTTTAGTTTTATTCTATCCCTAACTTATCTTGTCAGCCACAGTTGCCTACTACTCCCCTTAGAATCTTTCTTCCTTTTTGGAATGAAATGATCCTGCGTCTTCCGGATTATGCCCAGACATCTCTGCCATTGCTGTTCCACCATCATTCCTGCTAGGATCCCGTTCCAGTCTACCTTGGCCAGCTCCCCACTCATGCCTTCATAGTTCCCTTTGTTCAACTGCATCACTGACACTTCCGATTTAACCTTCTCCTTCTCAAATTGCAGATTAAAACTAATCATATTATGGTCACTACCTCCAAGTGGTTCCTTTACCTCGAGTTCTCTTATCATATCTGGTTCTTTGGACAACACTAAATCCAGAATTGCCTTTTCTCTGGTCAGCTCCATTACAAGCTGCTCTAAGAATCCATCTCGGAGGTATTCTACAAACTCTCTTTCTTGGGGTCCTGAACCAACCTGATTTTCCCAGTCTACCTGTATATTGAAATCCCCCATCACCACAGTGGCATTACCTTTGTTACATGCCAATTTTAACTCCTGCTGCAACTTACACCCTACATCCGGGCTACTATTTGGGGGTCTGTAGATAACACCAATTAGTGTCTTCTTGCCTATACAATTCCTCAACTCAATCCACAGTGACTCTACCTTGTCAGTCCCTATGTCTTCCCTCGCAAGAGACTGAATTCCATCCCTCACCAGCAGAGCTATACCCCTTCCTCTGCCCACCTGCCTGTCCTTTCTATAGGATGTATAACTCTGAATGTTAAGTTCCCAGGCCCGATCCTCCTGCAAGCACATCTCAGTAATCCCCACATTGTCATATCTACCAACCTCTAAATGAGCCTCAAGCTCATCTACTTTACTTATACTTCGCGCATTCATATACAATACTTTTAATTCCTTACGCATCTCTCCTTTCATATCGATTCCTATCACACTTGGCCATACTTTTCTATCCCTTTGTGAGCTTCCTTTCCCATTAATCCTAGGGTCATTAACCATCCCTTTACTCTCTTTCCCTTTAACTCCGCCCTCGACTATCCCATTTGCCACACCACCCCCCTTATTCAGTTTAAAAACACCCGTGTAGCAGTGGCAAACCTGCCTGCCAGAATGCTGGTCCCCCACCTGTCAGAATGCAATCCGTCCCATTGAATCCGTGGAAGGATGTGCTGGCTCTGGAGAGGAATCTGAGGAAACACATTCTTGCCATCGAGGGAGTACAGAGAAGGTTCACCAGACTGATTCCGAGGATGGCAGGACTTTCATATGAAGAAAGACTGGATAGACTAGGCTTGTACTCGCCAGAATTTAGAAGATTGATGGGGGGATCTTATAGAAACTTACAAAATTCTTAAGGGGTTGGACAGGCTAGATGCAGGAAGATTGTTCCTGATGTTGGGGAAGTCCAGAACAAGGGGTCACCGTTTAAGGATAAGGGGGAAGTCTTTTAGGACCGAGATGAGAAAATCATTTTTCACACAGAGAGTGGTGAATCTGTGGAATTCTCTGCCACAGAAGGTAGTTGAGGCCAGTTCATTGGCCATATTTAAGAGGGAGTTAGATGTGGCCCTTGTGGCTAAAGGGATCAGGGGGTATGGAGAGAAGGCAGGTACAGGATACTGAGTTGGATCAGCCGTGATCATATTGAATGGCGGTGCAGGCTCGAAGGGCTGAATGGCCTACTCCTGCACCTATCTTCTATGTTTCTATGTTTCTATGAGAGGGTCCAGAGGAGTTTACAAGAATGATCCCAGGAATGAGTAGATTAACCTATGATGTTTAATAAATGAGTAGATAAACTAATGATCAAGCATACAAAATAGCCAGAAAAAGCAGCCTACCAGAGGACTGGGAGAAATTCAGTCCAGCAGAGGAGGACAAAGTGCTTAATTAGGAAAGGGAAAATAGATTATGAAAGAAAACTGGCAGGGAACATAAAAATGGACTGCAAAAGTTTTTATAGATATGTTAAGAGAAAAAGATTAGTTAAAACAAATGTAGGTCCCTTGCAGTCAGAAACTGGTGAACTAATCATGGGGAACAAGGACATGGCAGAACAATTGAATAACTTCTTTGGTTCTGTCTTCACTAAGGAAGACATAAATAATCTGCCGGAAATAGCAGAGGACCGGGGGTCAAATGAGATGGAGGAACAGAGTGAAATCCAGGTTAGCCGGGAAGTGGTGTTAGGTAAATTGAATGGATTAAACGCCGATAAATCCCTAGGGCCAGAGAGCTGCATCCCAGAGTACTCAAGGAAGTAGCCCTAGAAATAGTGGATGCATTAGAGATAATTTTTCAAAACTCTTTAGATTCAGGAGTAGTTCCTGAGGATTGGAGGGGAGCTAATGTAAGCCCACGTTTTAAAAAGGGAGGGAGATAGAAAACGGGGAATTACAGACCAGTTAGTCTAACATCGGTAGTGGGGAAAATGCTAGAGTTAATTATTAAAGATGTGATAGCAGCACATTTGGAAAGTGGTGAAATCATTGGACAGAGTCAGCATGGATTTATGACAGGTAAATCATGTCTGACGAATCTTATAGAATTTTTCGAGGATGTAACTAGTGGATAAGAGAGAACCTGTGGACGTGTTATATCTGGACATTCAGAAGGCTTTTGACAAGGTCCCAGATAAGAGATTAGTATACAAACTTAAAGCACATGGTATTGGGGGTTCAGTATTGATGTGGATAGAGAACTGGCTGGCAGACAGGAAGCAAAGAGTTGGAGTAAATGGGTCATTTTCAGAATGGCAGGCAGTGAATAGTGGGGTACCGCAAGGCTCAGTGCTGGGACCCCAGTTATTTACAATATATATTAATGGTCTGGATGAGGGGGTTGAATGCAACATCTCCAAGTTTGCGGATGACACGAACGGGGGGGCAGTATTAACTGTGAGGAGGATGCTAGGAGGCTGCAAGGTGACTTTGATACATTGGGTGAGTGGGCAAATGCATGGCAGATGCAGTATAATGCGGATAAATGTGATGTTATCGACTTTGGCGGCAAATTACAGGAGGGTAGACTATTATCTGAATCGTGGACAATTAGGAGAAGGGGAGATGCAACGAGACCTGGGTATCATGGTACACCAGTCATTGAAAGTAAGTATGCAGGTGCAGCAGGCAGTGAAGAAAGCGAATGGTATGTTGGCATTCATAGCAAAAGGATTTGAGTACAGGAGCAGGGAGGTTCTACTGCAGTTGTACAGGGTCTTGGTGAGGCCACACCTGGAGTATTGCATACAGTTTTGATCTCCTAATCTGAGGAAAGACATTCTTGCCATGGAGGGAGTACAGAGAAGGTTCACCAGACTGATTCCTGGGATGGCAGGACTTCCATATGAAGAAAGACTGGATAGACTCGGCTTGTACTCGCTGGAATTTAGGAGATTGAGGGGGGATCTTATAGAGACTTACAAAATACTTAAGGGGTTGGACAGGCTAGATTCAGGAAGATTATTCCCGATGTTGGGGAAGTCCAGGACAAGGGGTCACAGCTTAAGGATAAGGGGGAAATCCGTTAAGACCGAGATGAGAAAGACTTTTTTCACACAGAGAGTGGTGAGTCTCTGGAACTCTCTGCCACAGATGGTAGTTGAGGCCAGTTCATTGACTATATTTATGAGGGAGTTAGATGTGGCCCTTGTGGCTAACGGGATCAGGGGGTATGGAGAGAAGGCAGGTACGGGATACTGAGTTGGATGATCAGCCATGATCATATTGAATTGTGGTGCAGGCTCAAAGGGCCGAATGGCCTACTCCTGCACCTAATTCCTATGTTTCTATGTTCCTATGAGCATTTGTCGGCACTGGGCCTGTACTCGCTGGAGTTTAGAAGAATGAGGGGGGACCTCATTGAAACATACAAATTAGTGAAAGGCTTGGATAGAGTGGACTTATCCACCAGTGGGAGAGTCTAGGATTGGAGGTCATAGTCTCAGAATTAAAGGATGTTCTTTTAGGAAGGAATGAGGAGGAATTTATTTAGTCAAAGTGTGATGAATCTGTGGAATTCTTTGCCACAGAAGGCTGTGGAAACCATGTCAGTGGATATTTTTAATTCAGAGATAGATAGAATCTTGATTAGTACAAGTGTCAGAGTTTAAGGGGAATAGGCAGGAGAATGGGGTTAGGAGGGAGAGATAGATCAGCCATGATTGAATGGCGGAGTGGACTTGATGGGCCTAAAGGCCTATTCCTATCCCTTAAGACCTTAGTGGCTGGTGACCACTGCTTTTTATAATTCTTATGAAAATATGTTGACACTTCCAAAATGGCATAATGACATGCCTCAGCTCATGTATCTAAATAGCAATGGAGGGGGGCGGGGGGGACAGAAGACTGCAGATGTAATCTTGAACAAACTACAAACAACTGGAGGAACTCAGTGGGACAGATTATAGTTTGACTGAACCCTTCTTCTGATTCCATCCACAGATGCTGCCTACTATATTCCATCTGCCACATCCATCTGCCACTGAGTTCCTCCACCAATTTGCTTTTCGATCCAAATAGTTTATATTTGGTTCATACTAAATGATCAACAGGTCAGGTGTCTCTATATTCTTCATACACATCACCCTTTTATAGCTTCATTGAGCATTTAGGATGTTATGTAAGTTCTGGTTAATGTAGAATAAAACTAACATTTACAGATTAGAGAGTAACCTATTCTACAGTGAGTGGGTAATCACAAAATGAGCTTGATCAAACAACTCAGCTTTCCACTACATCTGAGTCTGAAGAAGGGTCTCGACCCGAAACGTCACCCATTCCTTTTCTCCAGAGATGCTGAGCATTTTGTGCTTATTTCCACTGCACCTCATGGTTACAAATTTGCCTGAGTCTGTGATCCTCATGGCTGTCCATTCACTCTTCTTAAATGGTAGATCCGCTTTAATAATCGGTTGCACCAACAAAAAATAGACCTTCAATTCTTCCAGTTGCGTTATTTAAAATTGCACTCTCCAGATATGTTCTAGCTCTGCCCTCAAAAGCTTTTTATCCCCACAAATGATTGCCATGCAATATGGGCTCTGCACTTTGGGTCTCGATGTTTAAACTTTCCCATCTCATTAACTTTGACTGCTCTTTTAGTACGCCCTAAAATCCTCTCTCTTTGACAAAATCTTTATTCACAATCTCATGTCATCTTTCATGCAGTAGTGTAATTTGTTTTTGTCTGTTAAATTCCCATTAAATAATTAGGGTTAGTTTCCTACATTGTAAGTGTTCAATATTTGAAAGCAGTTGCATATTTTTAGGCTCATACATAAATAGTTGAAAGAGGTACCTGAGTGAAAATGATCTCCAAGGAAGGCTACTCGGTTGGTAATTCCCTTATAATAGTTAAGAGTAAAAACCTTGTGTCTGCTTGACCAACAATATAATTCACTGTGCCAAAGGGCAATTAAACTTTAATCCCAGCTGTCTGGATTACTGTAATGTTTTGTAAAATAATGTACAGTATATCATATCATCGCTATCTAATCAGAATTTAAAGGGGCATTAAAACCTTTTGCACAAAGCCTAATAATGTCAAAATGCTATACACTGACATCCTTAGCTGTCATCTGAGATTAATTAATCTTTATGCTGGGCTAAACCATTTGGTGCAGGATGATTTAATGTGTGCTAAAACATAATAAAGAAGGCAATGAATTATACAAAAGCCACGTTTGCAATGTGGACTTAATTGATACTACTGCTTTTATACTCCACACATCCAGGACCATTAAAAGTTAAAGCAATCTCCCAGGCAATAACTTGTCAGTTTGGGGCATAATTGACTTTTACATTTCAAATAAAGAGAGAATGTAAATGATGCTTTCTTCAATAATATAATGCAAATGAACCCACCAATGTTCCTCCCTAATGTTAACATATAATCAATAAATCATTCAAATCTTTACTCCAGAAGTGGAAAATGATATTGCGTAACTGTCTCCATCCTCAATCTTCTAAAACCTTTGGAACCACACGAATGTGATTAAACTGCATTAGCAGGTATTTATTAGAACCTGGCTCCACAGTTCCCAGCATTAGGTGCTGATCCCAGTAAAACCTTTGAATATGATAATCATTTTTTTTTCAATGGTGATTTACCATTGTAACCACACAATCCAATACTTTCTTTATTCTGGTTAATCTCACCTGATAGTCATGCCTTCTGTTTGTATAATAATGAATGGCTGGACTTTGGAAAAAATGTTAAACCAGCAGCTTGTTTGATGAACATTAAAATACTTACAGGTAGGTCTCTTGCAGTCAGAAACAGGGGAATTGATCATGGGGAACAAGGACATGAATAACTACTTTGGTTCTGTCTTCACTAAAGAAGACATAAATAATCTGCCGGAAATAGCAGGGGATTATGGGTCAAATGAGATGGAGGAACTGAGTGAAATCCAGGTTAGCGGGGAAGTGGTGTTAGGTAAATTGAATGGATTGAAGGCCAATAAATCCCCAGGGCCAGATAGGCTGCATCCCAGAGTAGTTAAGGAAGTAGCCCTAGAAATAGTGGATGCATTAGTGATCATTTTTCAAGATCATTTTTTAGATTCTGGAGTAGTTCCTGAGGATTGGAGGGAAGCTAATGTAACCCCACTTTTTAAAAAGGTAGGGAGATAGAAAACGGAGAATTACAGACCAGTTAGTCTAACATCGGTAGTGGGGAAACTGCTAGAGTCAGTTATTAAAGATGGGGTAGCAGCACATTTGGAAAGTGGTGAAATCATTGGACAAAGTCAGCATGGATTTACGAAAGGTAAATCATGTCTGATTAATCTTATAGAATTTTTCGAGGATGTAACTAGTAGAGTGGATGAGAACCAGTGGATGTGTTATATCTACACTTTCAGAAGGCTTTCGACAAGATCCCACATAAGAGATTAGTATACAAACTTAAAGCACACAATATTGGGGGTTCAGTATTGATATGGATAGAGAACTGGCTGGCAGACAGGAAGCGAAGAGTAGGAGTAAATGGGTCCTTTTCAGAATGGCAGTCAGTGACTAGTGAGGTACCTCAAGGCTCAGTGCTGGGACCCCAGCTATTTATAATATATATTAATGATTTGGATGAGGGAATTGAATGCAACATCTCCATGTTTGTGGATGACACGAAGCTGGGGGGCAGTGTTAGTTGTGAGGAGGATGCTAGGAGGCTGCAAGGTGACTTGGATAGGCTGGATGAGTGGGCAAATGCATGGCAGATGCAGTATAATGTGAATAAATGTGAGGTTATTCACTTTGGTGGCAAAAACTGGAAAGTAGACTATTATCTGAATGGTGGCCAATTAGGAAAAGGGGAGATGCAACGAGACCTGGATGTCATGGTACACCAGTCATTGAAAGTAGGCATGCAGGTGCAGCAGGCAGTGAAGAAAGCGAATAGTATGTTAGCATTCATAGCAAAAGGATTTGAGTATAGGAGGAGGGAGGTTCTACTGCAGTTGTACAGGGTCTTGATGAGACCACACCTGGAGTATTGCGTACTGCTTTGGTCTCCAAATCTGAGGAAAGACATTCTTGCCATAGAGGGAGTATAGAGAAGGTACACTAGACTGATTCCTGGGATGTCAGGACTTTCATATGCAGAAAGACTGGATAGACTCGGCTTGTACTCACTGGAATTTAGAAGATTGAGGGGAGATCTTATAGAAACTTACACAATTCTTAAGGGGTTGGACAGGCTAGATGCAGGAAGATTGTTCCCGATGTTGGGGAAGTCCAGGGCAAGGTGTCACAGTTTAACGATAAGGGGGAAATCCTTTAGGACCGAGATGAGAAAAACATTTTTCACACAGAGAGTGGTGAAACTCTGGAATTCCCTGCCACAGAAGGTAGTTGAGGCCAGTTCATTGGATATATTTAAGAGGGAGTTAGATGTGGCCCTTGTGGCTAATGGGATCAGAGGGTGTGGAGAGAAGGCAGGTGCGGGATACTGAGTTGGATGATCAGCCATGATCATATTGAACGGCGGTGGAGGCTCGAAGGGCCGAATGGCCTACTCCTGCACCTATTTTCTATGTTTCTATGTTTAGTTTAGAGATACAACGTGGAAACAGACCCTTCGGCCCACCGAGCCCGCTCCGACCAGCGGCCCCCACACATTAACACTATCCTACACACACGAGGGACAATTTGCACTGATACCAAGCCAATGAACCTACCAACCTGTACTTCTTTGGAGTGTGGGAGGAATCCAAAGATCTCGTAGAAAACCCATGCGATCACGGGGAGAATGTATAAACTCTGTACAGGCAGCATTCATAGTCAGGATCAAACCCGGGTCTCTGTCGCTGCAAACACCGTAAGGCTGCAACTCTACTGCTGCGCCACTGTTCAAGGCAGCAGGGAAATATTTAAAAGGGACAAAGGAGACAACCATTACACCAAGAAGGTGTTGCATTCATGGAATGGCCACGAATGGAAATGATGGAGTCAGCTACAACTTTGACATTTAAAAGGTGCTTAGACAGGAACATGGATTGGAAGGGCTTTGAGAGATATAGACCAGGTGCAGAAAAGTCATTGGTTATGCAACTTTGTTGGCATGGGGGAGTTGGGTCGAATGGCCTATTTCCACATTGTATACCTCTGACTATATGACAGTAATCCCAGGAACACATTCACCTCTATCCAATGGGTCTTTGGAGAGAGGCTATTCAACATGTTACAGACTTTAAAGGGATCAGAGGTGACCTTGCTGAATTACCAATATAGCACGAATTCATGATCAAGAGACCATGAGCCAGTGCAATGAACTCCGGGAAAGACAGTGTGGGTAGTTCATAGAAACATAGAAACATAGAAATTAGGTGCAGGAGTAGGCCATTCGGCCCTTCGAGCCTGCACTGCCATTCAATATGATCATGGCTGATCATCCAACTCAGTATCCTGTACCTGCCTTCCCTCCATACCCTCTGATCCCCTTAGCCACAAGGGCCACATCTAACTCCCTCTTAAATATAGCCAATGAACTGGCCTCAACTACCCTCTGTGGCGGAGATTCCCAGAGACTCACCACTCTGTGTGAAAAAAGTATTTCTCATCTCGGTCTTAAAGGATTTCCCCCTTATCCTTAAGCTGTGACCCCTTGTCCTGGACTTCCCCAACATCGGGAACAATCTTCCTGCATCTAGCCTGTCCAATCCCTTAAGAATTTTGTAAGTTTCTATAAGATCCCCTCTCAATCTCCTAAATTATAGAGAGTATAAACTGAGTCTATCCAGTCTTCTATCCAGTCTTTCATGATCTGTGTTCCAGTACATCAGCAACTGTCTGTGTTCACAGTGTCTGAATCAATCCACAAAGGATCATTCAAGGTTGAAGGTCAAGCATCCCATTGTACCAATACTTCGAGTGGACCTCTGATTTGATGAAGGATTAACTTTGCTCTACTTTCAAAAAGTGCTGCTTGACCTGTTACGTTTGTCCACCATTTTCTGTTTTAATTTTGGGTACACTTTCAGCTTTTAGTTAACCGGTTTATTTGTTCCGGGAAAATGTATTTTATTTTTGTTCATCTCTAATTGCCTCTAACTTAAACAATTATGGTTATGGAGTCACATTAGCAGCAGATTGCCTTTGATGAAGAAGTTACCTTCATATTTCTCATAATGTAGAAGGAGGCCATTTTCCTTATTAAGTCAAAGCTGACTCTCAGACAAATATCAGACATCAGACAAATACCTCCATTTAGTTCTCTGTGACTTATTCCTTCACATTTTCAGATTCTTTCCCCTCCGCACACTGGGGACAATTTACAACAGCAAATTAACCTATTTGAACACCTTTGGAAAGAAGCCAAAGCTCGCAGAGGAAACCCAGGTAATCACAGAGAGAACAAGCAAACTCAACATACTGTACATGGCAACTGAGGCCAATATCAGAGAAGACATTTCAAATGGGGTAACATCAGAGTGGGTAAGGGGAGTGGAGAGGTCAGGATCATAGGCATATTGACGCTGTGTTGTTCGAGAAATATCTACCATGACACTGTGCCAACATTAGTTAATGAACTATCTTTTTTTTAAAGCAATCTGGTAGTTTTAAGCCCAATCCTGACAAAAGTATTGATTTTACATTTATTTAATTACTTGAATTTAAATGCATCAGCTGCCATGGTAGGACTTGAAAAATATCTCCAGATGAGGCCTTTGTATGTCTGTTGGGTAATTTAACTGATAATGTTCTCATTCATTGCAAAGGATCTTGCTAATTTCCAGAGGATTAATTTGGGGACACATGCCTTATTAGCAGGAATTCCTGTGTTAACACTCCAGGAAATATGAGGACAACAGAAGTGAAGGATAGCCCAATATCTTGTTCACATTTTAAAGCAATCCACTTCCATCCACTATTTTGTCTGTGTCTTCCAAAGCAGCAAATGATAAGCCTGGAGCCATTTAAACCCATCTTCCAATGAATGTGAATCCACAATGAAAAATCATATGCAAATCAACGCTGACCTGGGAAATAAAAACAAACATAAAAATTGTTAATGGCGGTTCATTGGATCACAAAATTGCATTTGAATTTGCACTGAGACTTGGACTGTATATCAGTATATAAAAAGGCTGCTATAGATAAAGGAAACTGGAGGATTAAGACTTCAGAGACACAGCACGGAAACAGACCTATCGGCCCACCGAGTCCGTGTAAGCAGAGATCATCCACTACACCAGCACTGTCACACACAGCAGGGATAATTTTACCGAAGCCAATAAACCGACAACCTGTAAACCTGTAAGCCAATAAACCGATAAACTCTCCTCTATATCCCGTAGCTCTGTTCTCACTCCCCATCCCCCACTCATAACAAGGACAGAGTCCCCCTTGTCCTCACCTTCCACCCTACCAGCCGTCACATACAACAGATAATTCTCCGATATTTTCGCCACCTCCAACGGGATCCCACCACAGGCCACATCTTCCCATCTCCTCCTCTTTTGGCTTTCCACAGAGACCGCTTCCTCCGTAACTCCCTGGTCAATTCGTTCCTTCCCACCCAAACCACTCCCTCCCCTGGTACTTTCCCTTGCAACTGCAGGCAAATGCTACACTTGTCGCTTTACCTCCTCCCTCAATTCCATCCAAGGACCCAAGCAGTCTTTCCAGGTGAGGTAGAGGTTCACCTGCACCTCCTCCAACCTCATGTATTGCATCTGCTGTTCTAGGTGTCAACTGCTCTACATCGGTGAGGCCAAACGCAGGCTTGGTGATCGCTTCGCCCAAAACCTCCGCTCAGTTCGCATTAACCAATCTGATATCCCAGTGGCTCAGCCCTTCCCATTCTGAATCCAAACTTTCTGTCCTGAGTCTCCTCCATGGCCAGAGTGAGTCCCACCGCAAATTGGAAGAGCAGCACCTCATATTTCGCTTGGTAGACAAAAATGTCGGAGAAACTCAACGGGTGAGGCAGCATCTAGGGAGCAAAGGAAATAGGCGATGTTTCAGGTCGGGACCCTTCTTTGCCTATTTCCTTCACTCCATAGGTGCTGACTCACCCGCTGAGTTTCTCCAGCATTTGTGCCCACCTTCGATTTTCCAGCATCTACAGTTCCTTCTTAATCATATTTCGCTTGGGTAACTTACTTGGGTAGAACATTGACATCCTCAATTTCAGGTAGTCTATAACCTAGCAATTATAGACCTATTAGTTTGACGTCAGTGGTGGGCAAATTAATGGAAAGGATACTTAGAGATAATATATATAAGCATCTGGATAAACAGAGTCTGATCAGGAACAGTCAACGTGGATTTGTGAAAGGGATAGACAGAGTTGACGTAGATACGTTTTTCCAATTGAGGGTAGGGAAGATTCAAACAAGAGGGCTTGACATGAGAATTAAGGGACAGAAGTTTAGGGGTAACGTGAGGGGGAACTTCATTACTCAGAAGTGTGGAATGAGCTTCCAGCAGAAGCGGTGGAGGCAGGATTGATTTTAACATTTAAAAGTAAAGTGGATAGGTATATGGACGTGAAGGGAATGGAGGGGTATGGTCTGAGTGCAGATAGATGGGACTAGGGGAAAACAAATGGTCGGCACGGACTGGAAGGGCCGAGAGGGCCTGTTTCCGTGCTGTAATTGTTATATGGTTATATGGTTAGTCCTTGCTTTCTCCCTTCATCCCCTCCCCTTCCCAGCTCGTCCACAGCCTACTGTCTCCACCTCTTCTTTTCTTCTTCCAGCCCCCCCACAAGAAGGGTATGAAGAAGGGTCTTGACCCGAAATGACACCTTCGCTCCATAGATGCTGCCTCATCCGCTGAGTTTCTCCAACAATTTTGTCTATCTTTGATTTTTCCAGTATCTGCAGTTCTTTCTTGAACCTATATATATTTGGAGTGTGGGAGGAAACCGGTGCAACTGGTGAAAATATACATGCCCACAAGGAGAACATAAAACTCTATGCAGACAGGATCGAACCTGTGTCTCTGGTGCTGTAAGATAGCAACTCTACCGCTGTGCCACTGTGCTGCCCCTGCATGTATTAATGTATGTATTCAACTTAGATTTCCTGAATTCATTTGAACAGCTACGGTTTCATGGTGCAGCGGGTAATTTAAAGGCACAGAAGAAAATTAGCTGGTCAACGGGAAAGAGAATGTAGGCATAAATTAATCTCTTTCGGGTGTAACAAATGGTATGCTCGGAGAATTGATGCTCTGCTGTCTAATATTTAAAATGTATACATCTGATTTTGATAGACACCAAAAGTATGAACATTTGACATCACTGGGACTGTACCTGCTGGAGTTTAGATGAATGAGGGGAGACCTCATTGAAATGTACAGAATAGTGAAAGGTTTGGATAGAGTGGATGAGAAGATGTTTCCACCAGTGGGAAAGTCTAGGACTAGAGGTTATTGCCTCAGAATTAAAGGACATTATTTTTGAAAGAAGATGAGGAGAAATGTATTTAGTCAGAAGGTGGTGAATCTGTGGAATTCTTTGCCACAGAAGGCTGTGGAGGCAAAGTCAGTGGATATATTTAAGGCAGAGATAGTTAGATTCTTGATTAGTACGGGTGTCAGAGGTAATGGGAGAAGGCAGTAGAATGGGGTTTGGAGGGAGAGATAGATCAGCCATGATTGAATGATGGAGTAGACTTGATGGGCCGAATGGCCTAATTCTACTCTCATCACTTATGATCTTATGATGTTTTGATTGCTAAATTTGCCGATGTCACAAAGATAGGTGGGAACGTCATTTTTGTAGAGAACACAATTGATTAAAAATGTCTATTAATAGTTTAACTGCGTCTGAAAAGCTCAGTAAAATAAAGTGTTATACAGACAAACAGCATATAAGCTGTTAAAATATGATTTGTTTAATTTGGTAAGATTTCCAAAAGTCAAGCATATTATCTAAATGGTGAAAGATTGCAGAACTCTGAGGTTCAAATAGAACTGGGTGTTTGAGTGGATGTTTTGTTTAGGCCTATTATACAGATACAACAAGTAATCATAAAAGTTTACTGGGTGTAATAATTTATTGTAGGTGGAATTGAAAACAAAAATTGGGATACTTTGATTAAATTACATTGGGTATTCGTAAAGCACAGCAGGAGCATCGTTTATAGCATTGGTCTCCTTTTTGAAGAATGTTTTTTAATGCATTGGAAGCAATTTAGAGAGGGTTTACTAGATTAATGTGTGCGCATGTGCGGGGCTTTTCCAGAGTGTGGGCATCTGTGGGGTCTCGGGCCGGCGAGGCCTGCGGAATCAGCGATATTTTCCAGACAGTTTGAAGTTATGTATTACAGAAGTTAGTTGCTTAAAGCTTAAATAAAGTAAATTACGAGTAGCGTAAAAGTTTAATTTGCCTCACAACCAAATTAAGTAACTCAGGGGAGGTACGTCATAGTCACAGGAGAAATTTATTTTACTCCACTTACTTTAATAAATATTTATGTTCCTAATTTTGACAACCCCCAATTCTTTAGTAAAATTTTGGACACAATTACAGAACTTAACTATCAAAATGTGATAATAGGGGGATTCCCCGAGGTCATGACCGGGATTCCCTGCGGTTGGACTGGGATTCCCCGCGGTCCATGAAGGGTTCCCCGCGGGCCGCCCAAAATTCGCCCACAAAATTCAGCAGGAAAACTCTGTAAACAGAGAATCCTGCAAAAGAAATAACAACCTGGGGATGTTTAAAACTTACCTTGCAGGTTTAAACTTACCGCTGACAGAAGCAGCTCGCCTGCCAGTCAGTCATCGCGCTATGCACTAAGGCGAAATGACACGCGTGCGCTCTGGCGGGCTTCTTGACGGAATCACTCACGTGACTCCGAAGTAAAATAAGCTCTGTCTCTTTTGATGTATATGATTACATAGAGGAATGTACAACTTATGATTCTGCTATTGATGTACTAAGCAAACTCTTCGTTAAAACACCCAACGTAATATTTGCTCGACACATCCTTGCTACTCGTAAACAAAAACCTGGTGAGTCACTTAATGGATTTTTACAAGAACTTCAAAACTTAAGACTGCCTTCAAAGCAGTTACAGCTGATCAATATTGACAGGAACTTATTTGAGACTCTTTTATCAATGGTTTGGCATCGCCTTTAATACGACAGAGACTATTAGAAAACAAAACCTTTGATTTACAATCAGCTTACAATCAAGCTTACTCATTAGGCTTGGCTCAGAAAAAATCAGGTGCTTATGGCTCATCTAATGTGTATTCTGCTGCAGCTACTACAAAAGAATCTCACCCAAGTACTAATATGGAGCAAGCTGAAACAATTTCTACTGATAAATGTGCCCTTGCTGCAGCATGTACTTATTCAAAAAGGAAGTGTTACTTTTGCGGGGGTAATATTCATAATAGAGAGATATGTCCTGCTCGAGAGGCAACTTGTAATAGTTGTGGCAAGAAGGGACATTATTCTAGAGTGTGCAAGTCCAAAGCAACTACTAAAAGTGTGACTGCTGCCATGTATATGCCTTCTTTATGTGCAATTACAGCTGCATTTCCTCAGAGCTTGTCTCATGCAGCTACAATGGTATCCATCAATGGCCTTACACTTAATGTACTACTTGATTCTGGCAGTTCAGAAAGTTTTATAAGCGAACAAGTTGTGTCTCGACTAAATCTAACTATAATTTGTTCAAGTAAAGAAATCTCGATGGCTCTGACAACTCACATTACTCAAATTATAGGATCTTGTATTGTAGACTTTAGTTTGAACAAAACTAGTTATAAATCTGTATGTCTTGTTATTTTGAAAAATTTGTGTAGCGATATAATTCTAAGTCAGAATTTTCAGAAACAGCACAGATCACTTCAAATAATATATGAAGGAATTTTGCCTGATCTTGTGTTGTCAAAGCCACCAATGTGTGGTGTTTCTGTTGCATCTGTTGAATGTCCTTCATTATTCACTAATTTATCCTCTGTGCAAACCAATTGCTACAAAATCAAGACATTTTAGTCAAGTTGACAGAAACTTTATCAACACAGAAGTAACTAATCTTTTACGAGAAGGTATCGTAGAACCCAGCTCTTCCCCTTGGAGGGCACAAGTTGTCGTGGTTAAGAACTCCTTGGAGCGACATAGAAGAGACTCTGCATTGATTACTCTCAAACTATAATCCAGTTCATGGAGCTTGATGCATATCCATTATCTCGTATAGAAGAGATTGTCAATACATTAGCTAAGTATAAGATATTCTCTACTTTTGACCTAAAAAGTGCTTAGTACCAAATTCCTTTGAAAGAATCAGCAATGAAATACACTGTGTTTGAAGCAAATGGGAAATTATACCACTACCTCAGAGTTCCTTTTGGTGTAACTAATGGTGTGGCTGTTTTTCAGCGAGAGATGGACAAACCTGTTGAACAGGAAATCCTTAAAGATACTTTCCCTTATGTTGATAATATAACTATTGCAGGAAAAGACCAAGCTGAACATGTCAAAAATGTACAACAATTTTTAGAAGTTGTACATTAAATGAAGCTACGTCAATAACATCAGTGTCATCAATTAAAATTCTTGGTTATTGGGTTGGAAATTATATAATCAAGCCTGATCCAGAAAGACTCTGCCCTCTCCAAGAGATACCTGTTCTAGCAGCTACATTAAACTCTCAATGAAGGGTTCTTGGAATGTTTGCATATTATGTTAAATGGATACCAAATTCTTCTGAAAACATTTGATTAGAGCAAAATCTTTCCCCCTTGACTCTACAGCAATTGGTGCCTTTACTTTAAAGAAACAATTAGAATCTGTGACATTACACTCCATCGATGAGGATCCCCCTTTGTTGTTGAATGTGATGCCTCTGATTTAGCAGTATCAGCAACATTAAATCAAGGAGGACGACCAGTGGCTTTCATGTATTGTTCTCTCCGAGGTAGCGAATTGCACTACGTACCCGTTGAAAAGGAAGTTACAGCAATCATTCAAGCAGTGAGAAAATTGAGTCATTTCCTTGCTCGCCAGCACCTCACTTTGATAACAGATCAGCGTTCAGTAGCTTTTATGCTGGATAACCGTAAACTAAAGAAGATTAAAAACAGTAAAATTCATGAATGGAGGATTGAATTATCTGCATATAGTTCTTCAATTGAGTACCACCCTGGTAAGGATAATGTTGCTCCAGATACATTAACTCAAGCATTTTGTGCCTCTGTTCATTCTTTTGTACTCACTGATCTTCACAATGGGCTGTGTCATCCTGGAGTACTCGTATGTTATACTATGTTCGTTCCAAAAACTTACCTTTCTCTACAGCAGATGTGAAGATGACGTGTGCTTCATGTGGAATCTGTGCTGAATTAAAACCAAGGTTCTTCCATCCTAAAGAAGGAAGATTGATCAAAGCTACTCAACCTATGGAACGTTTGAGTATTGACTTCAAAGGGCCTTTACCATCCACCTCTCTAAATATTTATATACTTACCATAGTTGATGAATATTCAAGGTTTCCATTTGCCTTTCCTTGTCCAAATATGTCACCTGTTATGGTTATCAAATGTTTAGATCAACTGTTTTCATTCTGTGGATTTCCAAGATACATACATTCTGATAGGGGCACCTCATTCAAGTAAAAAGATTTAAAAGACTACCTTTCCAATAGAGGAATTGTTACAAATAAAACAACACCATATCATCCTATTGGAAATGGTCAGGTTGAGAGGTATAACTGAATCATTTGGAAAGCAGTGAAACTGGCTTTAAAGTCAAATGACGTACCAGATCAGCAGTGGGAATGTGTTCTACTAGATGCATTACACTCCATCAGATCTCTACTGTTGACTGCTACCAATATTACTCCACATGAGCGGCTCTTTAACTTCAAACAACATTCTTCTAGTGGTACTTCCCTGCCATCATGGTTGACTAGCCCCGGGCCTGTGTTGCTTCGTCGGTATGTCCAATCAAATAAGAATGAGCCTTTTGTTGGTGAAGTTGAACTGACTGATGCCAACCCTTCTTATGCAACTATCAAGTATCAGGATGGACGTCAGTCAACTGTCTCAATTTGTGACCTTGCACCATGTCCATCTTCTCCATCAGCTCCATCACTCCTTGATAATATTAATCGAAAACTTCCTTCAACACTCCCATCATCAACTATGGAAACGTCTATAAGTAATTCTAAAATTGAAAATGTAAATAACAATGTGAGTGAAGTTGATGACCAAGCCATATATGTACCACCAGCTATTGAAACACCATTATCTCCTGATCCTCCAGTGTTGTGACCGTCATCAAGACATACTAAACCACCTGACCGTCTCAACTTATAAATAGGAGGGGAGAATGAAGTATGCGCATGTGCGGGGCCTTTCCAGAGTGTGCGCATGTGCAGGGCTTTTCCAGAGTGTGCGTTGTGCAGGGATTTCGGGCCGGCAAGGCCTGCGGAATCACGATATTTTCCAGACGCTTTGAAGTTATATATTACAGAAATTAGTTGCTTAAAGCTCATTAAATAAAGTTTAAGTAAATTATGAGTAGGGTAAAACTTTAATTTGCCTCACAACACTAGACTATTAGCTGGATTGGGCGGGTTGTCTTATGATGAAAGGTTGGACAATCTGGGGTCCTACCTGCCAGAGTTAAGAAAAGTGAGAGGGTACTTGGAGTGCCAAACTAGATCTTATATTTAAAACTTTGGAGTTGTACTTGACATCACGACCACCAAGGCAAATAACTTATCATTGCTAAAAAAAATTGCATAAGAGCATTTATTTTTAGCTGACCTATTGGACTTATTTTTCAATTTTTATACCATTTGTTCCACTCTCTTCTAAGATGTACCTTGAGGTCAAAGTAGTAATAGGTATGTAGGTTAATAGTAAGATTAAACAAGAACTTACCAGTTTGAAGTTAGATCTTTATTTTATGAGGAGTTACGATGTGCAATTACGTGAAGAAGGCCATCAGCCCGCATTCGCATCAATCTTCAAAGCAGCGGTGTGAAATCACAGATGACAGTTGTTGAACTGAACATAGTAAGATTAGACACTAGAACTTCCAGATGACATTTATGATACGAGGGTTGGGAGCAGAGGGCACGTAATCGCTCATCGTAACTGCTCATAAAATACAGATCAAACTTCAAACTGGTAAGTTCTCGTTTAATCTTACTATTTTACTTCAGAGTCACATGAGTGACTATGTGAAGATTTCAAAGCTCTGTGATTTCATGCCGTGGATACGAGTCCATGCGTCACACACTGCATCAGTTGACCAAGGTTGAGTTAAAAGTATTAATGCATTCAGACATGACATAAATTTGAATATGCTGATGCATTAATGAACAAAGAAAAATAATAGTGACCCCTCTCATCCAGGGGGAAACTACAAAACAGAATCTAAAATGGAATCAGCAAAAGCACCCGGTCTGCAATAGGTTTATTATAAAACCTCTGGAACGTTTGTTCATTTGACCATCCAGCAGCCGCTACGAAAGAAACATAGAAACATAGAAACATAGAAAATAGGTGCAGGAGTAGGCCATTCGGCCCTTCGAGCCTGCAACACCATTCAATATGATCATGGCTAATCATCCAACTCAGTATCCTGTACCTATCTTCTCTCCATACCCCCTGATCACTTTAGCCACAAGGTCCACATCTAACTCCCTCTTAAATATAGCCAATGAACTGGCCTCAACTACCTTCTGTGGCAGAGAATTCCAGAGACTCACCACTCTCTGTGTGAAAAATGTTTTCCTCATCTTGGTCCTAAAGGAATTCCCCCTTATCCTTAGACTGTGACCCCTTGTTCTGGACCTCCCCAACATCGGGAACAATCTTCCTGCATCTAGCCTATCCAACTCCTTAAGAATGTTGTAAGTTTCTATAAGATCCCCCCTCAGTCTTCTAAATTCTAGTGAGTACAAGCCAAGTCTATCCAGTCTTTCCCTCATATTAAAGTCCTGACATCCCAGGAATCAGTCTGGTGAACCTTCTCTGTTCCCCCTCTATGGCAAGAATGTATTTTCTCAGATTTGGAGACCAAAACTATATGCAATACTCCAGGTGCGGTCTCACCAAAACCCTGTACAACTGCAGTAGAACCTCCCTGCTCCTATACTCAAATCCTTTCGCTATGAATGCTAACATACCTTTTGCTTTCTTCACTGCCTGCTGCACCTGCATGCCTACTTTCAATGATTGGTGTACTATGACACCCAGGTCTTGTTGCATCTCCCCTTTTCCTAATTTGCCACCATTCAGATAATAGTCTACCCTCCTGTTTTTTGCCACCAAAGTGGATAACTTCACATTTATCCACATTATACTGCATCTGCCATGCATTTGCCCACTCACCCAGCCTATCCAAGTCACCTTGCAGCCTTCTAGCATCCTCCTCACACCTAACACTACCCCCCAGCTTAGTGTCATCCGCAAACTTGGAGATGTTGCATTCAATTCCCTCGTCCAAATCATTAATATATAGTGTAAATAGCTGGGGTCTCAGTACTGAGCCTTGCGGTACCCCACTAGTCACTGACTGCCATTCTGAAAAGGACCCGTTTACTCCTACCCTTTGCTTCCTGTCTGCCAGCCAGTTCTCTATCCACATCAATACTGAACCCCCAATATCGTGTGCTTTAAGTTTGTGTACTAATCTCTTATGTGGGACCTTGTCGAAAGCCTTCTGAAAGTCTAGATATAACACATCCACTGGTTCTCCCTTATCCACTCTGCTAGTTACATCCTCGAAAAATTCTATAAGATTCGTCAGACATGATTTACCTTTCATAAATCCATGCTGACTTTGTCTAATGATTTCAACACTTTCCAAATGTACTGCTATCCCATCTTTAATAAATTACTCTAGCAGTTTCCCCACTACCGATGTTAGACTAACTGGTCTGTAATTCCCCGTTTTCTCTCTCACTCCTTTTTTAAGAAGTGGGATTACATTAGCTACCCTCCAATCCTCAGGAACTACTCCTGAATCTAAGGAGTTTTGAAAAATGATCACTAATGGATCCACTATTTCTGTGGCTACTTCCTTGAGTACTCTGGGATGCAGACTATCTGGCCCTGGGGATTTATCGGCCTTTAATCCATTCAATTTACCCAACACCACAAACTGGATTTCACTCAGTTCCTCCACCTTATTTGACCCCCGGTCCCCTGCTATTTCTGGCAGATTATTTATGACTTCCTTAGTGAAGACAGAACCAAATTAGTTATTCAATTGGTCTGCCATGTCCTTGTTCCCCATGATCAATTCACCTGTTTCTGACAGCAAGGGACCTACATTTGTTTTAACTAATCTCTTTCTCTTCACATATCTATACAAGCTTTTGCAGTCAGTTTTTATGTTCCCTGCCAGTTTTCTTTCATAATCTATTTCCCCTTTCCTAATTAAGCTCTTTGTCGTCCTCTGCTGGACTCTGAATTTCTCCCAGTCCTTTGGTTGGCTGCTTTTTCTGGCTAATTTGTATGCTTCATCTTTTGTTTTTATACTATCCCTGATTTCCCTTGTTATCCATGGATGCACTACCTTCCCTGATTTATTCTTTTGCCAAACTGGGATGAACAATTGTTGTTGTTCATCCATGCAGTCTTTAAATACCTTCCATTGCACATCCACTGTCAACCCATTAAGAATCACTTGCCAGTCTATCTTGGCCAATTCACATCTCATACCTTCAAAGTTACCTTTGTTTAAGTTCAGAACCCTTGTTTCTGACTTAATTACGTCACTCTCCATCGTAATGAAGAACTCAACCATATTATGGTCACTCTTGCCCAAGGGGCCACGCACAACAAGACCGCTAATTAACCCTTCCTCATTACTCAATACCCTGTGTAGAATAGCCTTCTCTCTTGTTGGTTCCTATGCATGCTGGTTTAGAAAACTATCCCGCATACATTCCAAGAAATCCTCTTCCTCAGCACCCCTGCCCATTTGATTCACCCAATCTATATGTAGATTGAAGTCACCCATTATAACTGTTTTACCCTTGTTGCACGCATTTCTAATTTCCTGTTTGATGCCATCCCCAACTCTACTACTACTGTTAGGTGGCCTGTACACAACTCCCACTAGTGTTTTCTGCCCCTTAGTGTTTTGCAGCTCTACCCATATCGATTCTACATCCTCCAAGCTAATGTCCTTCCTTTCTATTGCATTAATCTCCTCTCTCGCCAGCAATGCTACCCACCTCCCTTTCCTTTCTGTCTATCCCTCCTGAATATTAAATATCCCTGGATGTTCAGCTCCCAGCCTTGCCCCCCCCTGGAGCCACGTCTCTGTGATCTCAACTATAGCATATTCATTAATAGCTATCTGCACATTCAACTCGTCCACCTTATTACGAATGCTCCTTGCATTGAGACACAAAGCCTTCAGGCTTGTTTCTACAACACTCTTACTCCCTATACAATTATGTTGACAAGTGGCCCCTTTTGATTTTTGCCCTCGAAACCCACCTCCTCTTATTCTCTGTTTATTATTTTTTTCTTCTTTCCCCCCTACATGTTGGGTCTGAGTGCTTCCCTTCTCTGCCTCCTGCCTCAGACCCTGTCTACTGGCTGTCTCTATTTGAGTCCCTCCCCCCAACCATTCTAGTTTAAAGCCCCCCCCAGTAGCCTTTGCAAATTTCCCTGCCAGGATACTGGTCCCCTCGGGTTCAAGTGCAACCCATCCTTTTTATACAGGTCACACCTTCCCCAAAAGAGGTTCCATTGATCCAGAAACTTGAATCCCTGCCCTCTGCACCAGCCTTTCAGCCAGGCATTTATCCTCCACCTTGCTCCATTCCTACTCTCACTGTCGCGTGGCACAGGAAGTAATCCTGAGATTGTTATGTTTGCGGTTCTTTTCCTTAACTCTCTTCCTAACTTCCTAAATTCTCCTTTCAGGATCTCTTCTATTTTTTTACCTATGTCATTGGTACCAATATGTACCAGGACCTCAGGCTCCTCTCCCTCCCTTTTCAGGATATCTTGGACATGTTCAGACACATCCCTGGCACCAGGGAGGCAAACTACCATCTGGGTCTCCGGACAGCGTCCACAGAATCGCCAAGCTGACCCCCTAACTATAGAGTCCCCTATTACTAATGCCCTCCTCTTCTTTTTCTTACCCTTCTGAGCAACAGGACCGGTGTCTGTACCGCAGGCCAGGTCGCTGTTGCTACCCCCAGGTAGGCTATCCCCCCCCAACAGCACTCAAACAGAAGTACTTATTTCCAAGGTGTACAGCCACTGGTGTACTCTCTAGCGCTCGCCTCTGCCCCTTGCCTCTCCTAACCGTGACCCACATGTCTGCCTCCTGTGGTTTTGGAGAGACTTCCTCCCTGTAACTCCTCTCTATGACCTCCTCACTCTCCCTGACCAGACAGAGGTCATCAAGCTGCTGCTCCAGGTTCCTAACACACTCCTTTAGGAGCCCCATCTCGACACACCTGGCGCAGATATGGACGTCTGGAGGGCTACCCGACTCCATTACCTCCCACATCTGACATCCAGAACAGTAAGCTGCCCTGGCACTCATACTTCCCTTACCCTAGATACAACACAAAATACAATATACAATAAAAAAAATACAATACAAAATACAAAGTACAGTACACTACAAACTGCTGGAATCTGACTGCCAATCAGCTGCGTACTCAGTCCACCAATCAGCGGCTTCCTCAAGCCCAATTAATTGAATGGAACATTACGGATTTAGAATGTTACGGATTTCGGCCGCTCCTCCCTCACCAGGATGTGGTCGAAAGGGACGTCCATTGCCCTCACTGCTGACGTAGATGCAGCCCTGGTGGAGTGAGATTTGAAAGTGTCAGTGTCCACTCCTGCACAAGCCAGAACCTGTTTTAACCACATCAAAATGGTCTGCACTGATACCTTATTATGAGGTTGTTTATTACTAATGAACACCGATAATTCGGAGCCTCTGAGGCTCTTGGTGACCTTGATGTACTGTAATATGTGTGTAACTACACACAACCGAAGGTCCATGGGGTATGCCATAAAAACTAGTTTGAGCCCTGACACTCCTGGTCTGCTCTGTTTGATTAAATCATAAACAAAAAAGGTTATATTATTCACAGATGATACCATGCTGTCCAATCGCAGTTTTTGCAACGTCTGGACCCGTTGCGCTGTTACCAGCGCCATGAGCATGACCACCTTGAGAGTGAGTTTGGGCAAAGACAGGGATGAAACTGGATCCCACTGAAGAAGCAGCGTGAGCACCATGCTCCCATCCCATATCTCCGTATACCGGGGCCTGGGGGGAGTAAAGTTAAAAATACCCTTCATAAACCTGGTTATCAAAGGGTGAGACCCAATAGAGTAGTGTTCCGTTCCCAGCAATAAGTATGATGATAATGCACTCCTGGCACTGTTTATGGCACGATAACTCAGTTTTTGATCAAAATATAGTGTAGAGAGTTATGCGTGCCGTGTCATACGATATGTTCGAGTTTGAACAGAACATCTCCCATTTCTTGATATGAGAGATGTACTGTTTCTTAGTACTATCACTCCAGGCCGCAGTGATCACATCCACCGTATGACCTGATAGTCTGAGCCCCAGGTACGGTCTCCTAAGAATCTGCAAACCAATAAATTAATTTGTTCATGTAGAGGATGGTTCTCCCAAGGCACAGGGGTGAACCAGCAGATTTCTGCTTTTGGGGACAACCATAAAAGGCTGTGTTATTATTCCCAGGACAAGTGGGAACCAAGGCTGTGTAGGCCAGTCGGGGACTACTAAAATGCCAGAGGCGGTGTCTTGCTTGATCTTAGCCAAACACCGACTGATGAGGCAAAATGGGGAAAATGCATACAAAAACATTCCACCCCGGTGTAGCGAGAATGCATCTACCACCACTGCCCCTGGGTCTGGTTCCCATGAAACATATTTTGGTAACTGGTGATTTAGTCTGGATGCGAAGAAATCAATTTCCAGTACGCCATAACCGGGCGACAATGTCGTTAAACACTTCATGACTCGACATCCATTCTGTGTTGTCATTGATTTTCCGTGATCTGGTGTCCGCCACCATGTTGTATCTACCTGGTAAGTAGATAGCTGAAACCCAAATGTTTCTCATAATACACCAGTACCAGATAAGGTTAGCCAATTTATCACAAGATACAGAATTGATTCCACCCATGTGATTAACATATGCCACCATTGTTGTGTTGACAATCTGAAGTTGAACGTGCACATGAAGCATAATGTCACAATAAGCCTTCAGCCCATAGAATGCTGCCAACTCTAAGTAGTTAATACCATGTGACTGAAGAACTAATGACTCCTGCTCATTCCATCTACCACCGCAGCTAGAGATGGTATTTGTAGCTCCCCATGCTAGAGCATTTGCATCAGTTTGTAAAATAACTGATGGAGTGTCGATCAAAATTTATTGGCGCAGTGCCGAATATTCGTTACCCACCATTGTAACTCAGCAATGACTTCAGCTGGTAACCGCATAGGTCTAACGAAGTGACCTGCATGGAACTTGAGTGCCCGCTTCTTTGCACATTGTAAATTTTGATATTGCAAAGGTCCGAACTGTGTAGCTGGAAAAGCGGCCACTAGTTTGCCAATTATACTAGCTACATGTCTAATAGCATGCTGCTTCTTAACAATGAGATTGTTGCAGGCTTCTATTAAATCTAATCGCTTGCTCCAAGGCAGAGTCACAGACATGTGAATTGAGTTCATGGCAAATCCCAAATAATCAATTACTCTAGATGGTATCAATTTGGACTTAACTGGATGGATGAGAAACCCCAATCTCTCAAACATGAGTTTGATAGCAGAAACGGATAATTCAGCTAATTTCATAGTTTTCCCTATGATTATGATGTCATCCAAGTAAGCCATCACAATATGATTCTGAGTCTGGAGTAGCCCCAGGACCGGTTTTAATAATTTTGTGAATAATCTGGGGCCTGAAGTTAACCCATTAGGCAATGCTTTAAACTGCCACAGTTGTCCCATCCAGCTAAACTTCAAATATCTCCGGTGATCCCCATGAATGGGTACTGGATAGTATGCATCTTTAAGGTCGATGCATGCCATATAACATCCCTTGGAAACCAGTTGCTTGGCAGTAGCAATGTTTTCCATTTTGAAATGTTTGTACTGCACAAAGGTGTTAAGTTCAGTCAAGTCAAGGATGATTCAGCATCCTCCATCCTTCTTTTGCTTTGTAAATATATTAGACACAAATTGGTGAGATTCATGACACAACATCTCAATTACCCCTTTTTTGTATAATGCTTCAATTTCAGCTTGTGCATCCAAACTTTCCTGTTGTGAAAGAACATTTGTGTGGTTCGGTGTATGTTGTGTGGGTGGAAGTGAATTGAGAAGGAATTCAATTTGGAATCGTTGTATACTGTGCAGTATAAACAGATCTGATGTTATCCAATGCCATGCATTCAAGAAGCATTGTAATCTCCCCCCAAATTGTAACTGATCGGTACGCAGTATGTTCCGCAAGGAACCAGACTCACCTACCTCAATGGTTACTGGTAGAATGGTGTTTGTTTCTGCCCCCAAGGTTTGGAGGGTAGGACTGATGGAGGGCGCCAACCTCGCATCTTGGATGTGGGCCGGCTTGGGCCTTGGCCTAAAAAAGACCTCTGTGTCAATTGTTCGGCTTTCCCACCAGTTTCGCTGAACTGTCTGGTGTTGAAGGGAGCGTAGGGGTGCTGCCGCTGGAGTGATGAAACCTTGGGAGTTGATGGGGCTTTCATTAGCTTGACCATCTTTGCATCATCGTCCAGCACCGTGACCCGCTTTGGCAGATCTTTGCCGAACAGGAAGTTCGGTGGTTGAACGTTGCTGGCCTTACACATTGTGGCGAATTTGGGGTTCATGGCAGGACGGATGGCATTTTTCCGTAGACAATTGATTTCAAAAAGTGCATCGCACATTAATGCCATCGCATCCTGCTGAACATCAGACTGAGGCCCCCCCCCCATCCACTGACCTGGCAAAGGCCGTGATGCCCGAGGCGAGCAACTTTAATATTTTTTGTAGCTTCACCTCCTGGGCTCTGACGCCCCCTCCAATGTGACCCCAGATGGAGTGATTAACAACCGGCACATTCAATGAAGCACAGTTGGCTGGTGTGTGATCCTTGCTAGAAGTTTCCTCCATAGCCAGATCTTGGAGCTGGTGGGAGGCCAGGTAGCTGATACTCCTGGCTAAGTCCTCCTACAGAGGTTCCCCTGTCTGTGATGGGATAGCAAATTTTGATGCCATTGCAGGCACTTCCCCTTTGTGCCTCATGGTATGCTCCCCGGCAATACCTCCGAATTCTGAGTCAGACAAAAACTGACCCTGTATACTCACCTCCTCAGAGAGGGAGAAATTGTGCAGCCCTGAAACAGGTGCCGCTGCTGCGGGCCGCTGAGGAGACCCGCTCTGATATAGCTCCATTTGTTGGAGCATATCATTGTGGAGCAACCTCTCCATCAGGTGCTCCATGTGGTTAGACACCCAAAGACGCTACCCATTGAAGGAGGGGAACCCTAATGGCCCGACTCAGCCGAGTCAACGGGCCTAGCAGACTTTTTTGTGGCTTTTGGCCGAAGCGGGGTTGCCAAGGTGCTTCCAAATGGCACCAAGTCTGAAGCCGCTGGCTCCACCGCCAGCGACTCGGAAGGCGAAATCGACGGCCACCCGCTACCCGCACTCCCGCTGTCTCCCGTGGCCCGTTCTTCACCTTGGACATATTTTCCACACGGTTTGAACCTGTTCTGAAAGTAAGAATTTTTCGAACCAAGAGAAAACGACCTCAGAGAAAATTTAAATACTTACCTGAGGATTTTAAACTTACCGCTGGAAGGAGCGACGCGCCTGCCAGTCAATCATTGCACATTGCATTGACGTAATGATGTGCATGCGGGCTGATGGCCTTTTTCACGTAGTTACTCACGTGACTCCGAAGTAAAATTGGCTTGGTGTATGCATGAATTGTCCGCAGTAGTAGGATAGTGTTAATGTGCGGGAATCCCTGGTCGGTGCAGGCTCGGTGGGCCGAAGGGCCTGATTTCGGGTTGTATCTCTAAACTAAACTAAAGTAGAGGTCTTGCTGATGTTTTGTGCAAGGCCCTTGTCCTCAGAGGCTTCAGTAGAAAAATTAATGCAGGCTTCAAGTTCAGCTTTTGAATAAGAACATCTGCATGTATCATCACTGCACTGTAATGATTAAAGTTGGTGTGATCCTGGTTCTGATGTGGTCATGATGGAGGGTGTTCAGCTTTACAACTGCCCTGTAGATTAAATTAATTCCAGCCTGGAACATCAGAGATGAGGTGCAGTATTGTAGTGAGAAAGATTGAATAGAGGGTAGACATACCGTTGCTTGACCAATCTGCAATGAAATAGAGTCCATGGCTAACCAGTCATTAACACAGGATCATTAGAACATAACGTATTAAACAAATAGCAGATGTAGACCAAAATGTAGTGGTGCAGCCGGTAGAGCGGCTGTCAACAGTGCCAGACACCTGGGCTTGGTCCTGACTTTGGGTATTGGCTGTACATTCTGCCAGTGACCACGTGTTACTTCTGGGTGCTCTGGTTTCCTCCCACATGATATAGATGTGTTGGTTTGTAGGTTAATTGGCCTCTGTAAATTGCCCCTAGTGGGTAGGGTGTGGATGCGAAGGTGGGATAGCATAGAACTAGTGTGAATGGGTGGTTGATGGTCGACGTGGACTTGGTGGGCTGTAGGGATATTTCCTTGCTGTATCTCTAAACTAAACTAAATTTGGCACCTTGAGCCTGCTTCACTATTCAGTATCATCATGGCTGATATTTTACCTCAGCGCCACTTTCTAGCACTCCACACATATATATTTATTCCTAATTCATCTTGATCTTAACTAAGACCCCATAGCAATCTTGGGTAGAGAACTCCAAAGATTATGAATTGCTGCTGGTCCAGCACTTATAGTTTAAAGATACCACATGGAAACAGGCCCTTTGGCAGACTGAACCTGTGCAGACCAGCAATCACCCATAACCCATACACCAGTTCTATTCTGCACACTAGGGATAATTTTCGGAAGCCAATTAATAGCAATGTTACAAAATTTTGAGATTTTAAAAATCAAGTCTGCAATTTATCCCATCAGATAAAGCATAAAAAGAAGTTTAATTTGACACCTAATTCACTTTCATATCTTCAGTACTAAAAAGTTATGGCCATTTTCATACTCGGAAATTAGCATCTTGTTCCCTATTGCTTTTCCATTGACTTAACACAAAAGCTGTGATCGAGGACAGTTAAAAGCCAATAACTTGTTAAAAATTAAGAGAACTGAAATACATTTTCAGTTATTATAGATTGAAGCATTCTGAAACAAATATGAAACAATCTTACTTGGATGACCTGAAATTGAAGCATATAATTAGTTAGTAACCTAATTATTGCTAATTACAAAATTCAATTACTAGATCTAAACATCTATCCATTTCTTAAGAAAAGATAAAAGATTTTTAAATAGCCTAAATGTCCAAATAACATTCACACAAGACCACAATATAACATGATTTTTTAAATCTCATTGTCATGAATATATAGGCCAAATGGAAGGAATTTAGTGTTTAATTCCCGTAAATGAATGGCCATTTAAATCATCTTGCGAGTGAGTTTTTGTGGAATGCGATCGATTGGAACGTTGCGGTTTGCAGTGAAGTTAAACCCCTGATTTAAAAAGGAAAAACACTGCTGTATGGGACCTAAATCACCTTTTCGCAATGTAGAATTTGGATTAAGGTAATCCTAAGAAGCAAGTTTATATGAAAAATAAGCGACTTACCTTTATTTGTCCCATACGGGAGATCCGTCTCGTTGTCAGCGTTGACGGCGTTAGAAGTGGATTTTTAATTTACTCCAGCGCTGAAATTGTCCTGCGGTTTAAAAAAAAATTCACAGAACGGCAGTCGGAACAATTATTCAGCATTAGCTAGCAGCCCGAGAAAATATATCCAGGAGAAAGCGGCATTTTAACCCCACTCCCCCCCCTCAAAGGCACCAAAGCCGTGCACACGGCCAGTGACAGAACAGCAGCGCCGCTGAAGGTAAGTATTGTAACATACCTACAATTCATCTACAAACTGCACGTCATAGGAAGGTGGGATGAAAACGGAGCACCGAGAGAAAACCCACGCGGTCACAGGGAGAACGTACAAACTGCAAAAAGACAGCACCTGTAGACAGAATCGAACATGAGTCTCTGGCGCTGTAAGGCAGAAACTCTACTGCTGCATCAACCAACCAACAATTTATATGGTATTCACTAAACAGAACCTCTTAACCTGAATATGACCTATTTTCTGTCAATTACCCAGTCAGTAATCTATAACAGCCTGTTGGAGGGAGTTGTATGTTAGACTTGGATTTGGACAGCACACAAAGGCAATCTTATAGCGCTGTGGTGAGTTTTACAAACAAGTTGGTTTATTCAAAGCCATAACAGTGTAGATTGAGAAACACTCAGAAAACCTAAATCTTCAGTGTTTCATTGATTCATAGCAGTTACAGGTTTTTTATACTCTGTAACAAAATGGTTACATGTGGATTAAAATGTTTTGAAATTAATCATCGGGGATCAATCTTCAACTTTCTGTTCCCGCTTAATAAGAAAACCATTCTCCCATTTGCCTTGTCAAAAAGTGACTTTTCTTAGATTCCTTGAATGATACAATAATCTGCCAGTACATCTCATGATTAGTTTTATTGCCCTCAGCTTGGTTTAAACCTCCTATGTTTATCTTTACTCCAGGTAGCAATGCATTGTAATCTAAACACCTCCTAAATCTATTTATTGCCTCTCTTCACATAACCTTTAAGTTATGTTCACAATGTTGGCCTTTTTTCCCATTATGCTTCTCTAGTATATAAGCTCTTAGGTTAAACGTATTACAAACTTGTCCAATTATCCTATACTTTCCAGAATCTCCTCTACGAGTGTCTATTACCTCTTTTATCTTCTGCTTTAACTTTGTGCAGTAGCATGATCAAAGGCTTCTGAAATTCCAAATATATCACACACACATTGGTTCATCCTAACTATTCTGCTAACTGCAATTTGAAAAATCTCATAACTGATTTGTCAAACATCACTCCCCTTTCATAAATCGGCAGTGTCTCTGCCCAGTCCTACACTTCTTTTCCTCAACGATAGATTCTCATATTTATCATCCTCTGTTTTCATTCTCCTTTCCTTCCTAAATAGTAAGGTTATATTTGCAACTGTCAAATATGTACGGATTATTCTAGAACCTGGGGAATATGCAGAATTTTGCAAGGCAACAAACAATATCTCTGCATACAATACCTTCAAAACTCTGGGATGATGGTTATTGGGTCGTGGGGATTCATACCTTCCAGTCCCATTCATCTTCCTAGTGCCGATACTAATTTATTTCGGCTCCTCAGCTGTTATACATTAATTGTTCCCCATTGTTGCTTGTTGTGTGTGAGTGAGTGAGTGACCATGTGTGTGAGACAATGTGTGTGACTGTGTGTGTATCTGTCTGTGTGTGTCTTTGTGTGACTGTGTGTGTGTGTTTGTGTGACTGTGTGTGTGTGTATGAGTGACCGTGTGTGTGAGACAGTGTGTGTGACTGTATGTGTATATCTGTGTGTGTTTGACTATGTGTGTGTGACTGTGTGTGACTGCGTGTGTGTGTGACTGTGTGTGTGACTGTCTGTGTGTGTCAGTCTGTGTGTGTGTCTGACTGTGTGTGCAGGGTCATGTGGTGATGTTGTGGCATTGTGTCTTTCCCTCTGAGACAAAATATTTGATTAATTTATCTGCCATTTCCTTATTCCCTAATCTAATTTCCCACATCTGTCCACAAAGGATCAACATCAACATTAGTTAATGTTTTATTTTATACAAGCTTTTATAGTCTGCTTTAATGTTCCGATATAATCTCTGCTCTCATCCACACAGGCTGCAAGAATTTTGTTAATTAACTCCAAGGTTACCATCTAGATCCCAATTCTGGGGCACATGGATGCTCTTGACTGACCAGTTATAGAATCATAGAGATAGACTGTGGAAACTTCCACACCCAGCGAGGAAACTTGCCCATTCCGGCCAACATGTCCCACGAGTCCCACCTGCCTGTGCTTGGTCCATATCCCTCAAAACCTGTCCTATCCATGTACCTGTCTAACTGTTTTTTAAATGTTGGGACAGTCCCAGCCACAACTACCTCCCCTGGCAGCTTGCTCCATACACCCGCCACCCTTTGTGTGAATAGGTTACCCCTCAGATTCCTATTAAATCTTTTCCCATTCACCTTGAACCAATGTTCTCTGGTCCCCGATTCCCCTACTCTGGGCAAGAGATTCTATGCCTCCACCCGATCTATTCCTCTCATGATTTTATACAACTCTGTAAGATCACCCCTCATCTTCCTGCGCTCCAAGGAATAGAGACCCAGCCAACTCAACCTCTCCCTACAGCTCACACCCTCGCAGCCTCATAAATCCTCTCTGAACCCTTTAGATAGATAGATAATCTTTATTGTCATTATAACATGTGAACATGTACAACAAAATTAAAATGCCAACCAGTCAGTGCACCATTCACACATTTCTAAAAGCTAACGATACGTAAGCACACACACACCACCATAAAATAAGCATAAACACACAACCATAAATTCTTCTGTCGATTTCACAATCCATTTGGTATGTAGTGCACTGGCACTCATTTGGTGGCTACAAGTGTAGTTATTGCTGTGGGATAAAAACTGTTTTTTAGTCTGTTTGTCCTTGTCCTCATTGAATCTGTACCGTCTGCCTGACGGCAACAGTTCAAACAGGGAGTGGCCGGGGTGGGAAATGTCCTTTATAATGTTCTGGGATTTCTTGAGACAGTGGGAACCGAGTAGGTCCTCCAAAGTGAGGAGAGGGCAGCTGACAATCTTCTGGCCATTGTCAATAGCCCCCTGGAGCGCTTTCCTCTGGGCCGATGTGCAGCTGGTGTACCAGTATGTCACGTATGTTAGGATGCTAGGATGCTCTCTATGGAGCACCGATAAAAGGACAGCAGGAGTCTCTTGGTGATGTTGTTCTTCCTGAGCACCCTGAGGAAGTGCAGTCTCTGCTGGACCATTTTCAGCAGCGCAGAGGTGTTCACGCTCCATGTCAGGTCCTCCTCAATGTGGATTCCCAGGAAGCGGAAATCCGCCAACTTCTCCACACAGTCCCCTCTGATGATTAGTGGTGTAATGTCCGTTTTCTTCTTCCTGTAGTCTATTATGAGCTCCTTTGTCTTTGAGATATTGAGGAGCAAGTCATTCTCTCTATGCCACACAGTAAGCTGCACCACCTCATCCCTGCAAGCATACTCATCCCCCCCAGAGATGAGCCCCACCACCGTGGCGTCATCCGCAAATTTGACAATGGTGTTACTGTGGTGGGCGGGGGTGCAGTCATATGTGTAGATGGTGTAAAGCAGGGGGCTCAGCACGCAGCCCTGTGGAGAGCTCGTACTGAGGCCGAGGGCCGTGGATGTGTGATGGCCCATTCTGACTCTCTGGCTGCGACCCGACAGGAAGCTATTTATCCACATACAGGTGGAGTGTGGAAGTCCCAGGTGCCCCAGTTTGTTCACCAGTTTGTGGGGAAGGATGGTGTTAAAAGCAGAGCTATAGTCCACAAAGCTCCCCCGCTGCTCCTGGTGTGAGAGTGCAGCATGGAGGGCTGTGGCTACAGCGTCCTCTGTGGATCTGTTCGCTCTGTACGCAAACTGGTGGGGGTCAAAGCTTCGGGGCAGGAGTGATGTGATGTGACCCCGGACCAGTTTTTCAAACCACTTCATCACCACTGGTGTGAGTGCGACTGGCCGGTAGTCGTTGAGGCTGGAAATGTGGGTTTTTTTGGCAAGGGGACTATGGTGGAGGACTTCAGACAGGGTGGGACAGTGGACTGGGCCAGAGACTGGTTGAGGATCCTCGTAAATACTCCAGCCAGCTGGTCTGCGCAGTCCTTCAGCACGCGTCCAGAGACGCCGTCTTGTCCAGCAGCCTTCCTCGGATTGATGGCCCGCAGCGTGCGCCTCACCTCATGCTCCTCTATTTTGAGGGTTAAGCTGCTGTGGACCATGTGGTGTGATATGGCTGTCTCTGGTGGCTCCACTTCAAAGCGAGCAAAGAAGAAGTTCAGCTCCTCTGCCAGCGAGGCATCACCTTCAGCAGCTCCAAGGTCGGTCTTGTAGTTGGTGAGATACTGGATCCCCTACCACACCTGCCTGCTGTTGTTACTGTCCAGGTGGTCCTCTATCCTCCTCCTGGAGTTTGATTTGGCCTCTCTGATGCCTCTCTTCAGGTTAGCTCGGGCCATGCTGTATAAAGCCCTATCATCAGACCTAAAAGCGGTGTTCCTCTCCTTTAACAGCCGCTGGACCTCCCAGGTCATCCAGGTCATCCAGGGCTACTGGTTCGGGTAGACACGGATGCGTTTGTCCACTGTGACAGTGTCCATGCAGTTTTTAATGTAACATAGTACACTGGGTCCTGGTGCTCAAACACATCCCAGTTGAACCTGTCGAAGCAGTCCTGCAGCTGCTGAGAGGCACCATCAGGCCAACTTGTCATGGTATTTGTGATGGTAGGAGCAGTTTTCCTGAGGGGGGGCATATGCAGGAATTAAACACAGGGACATATGGTCAGACTGGCCCAGGTGTGGTAGTGGTCTAGCTCTGTAGCCCAGCTTGATGTTGGAGTTGACCTTGTCCAGTGTGTTAGCTCCTCTTGTAGCACATTTAACATGCTGGTAGAATTTGGGGAGCATTGCCTTCAAGTCCACGTGATTAAAGTCCCCTGTTATGATGTGAACAGCATCAGGATATGTGCTCTGCTGGCTGCTAGTGCTACCATACAAATGTCCGATAGCCGAGTTAGCATTAGCATCCGGTGGTATGTATACAGCAGTTATCATGACGACAGTAAACTCTCTAGGGAGATAAATGGGCCTGCATTTAACAGTCCCAGACTCCAGGTCTGTCTACAATCACTGTGTTAATACACCAGTTGTTGTCCACGTACACACCGAGCCCTCCTCCTCTGCTCTTACCGGAGTCTCTTGTCCTGTCATGACGCTGTGCGGTGTAGCCTGCTAGCTCGATAGCAGAGTCCAGAATTAATGAATGAGGCCAGGTCTCCGTGGTCAACGTAATGCAACTGTCCTTCACGGCATTGTTAGCTGCAGTCTGTAGCCTCAGTTCATCCATCTTGTTAGCGAGGGATCTGGCATTCGTAAGAAACAGGCTGGGAAGCGGTGGTTTGAGTGGCTGCCTCCGTAGTCTGGCTAGCGCGCCGGCCCTGCAGCCCCGCTTTAGCCTTCTCTCTCTGCGCCGCCTTTGCCTCCCCCCCGCGGGGATGGTAATCCATGGACAGCCGGGGCTCCTCGCTATGTCCACCGGGATCTTGTGTGAACGGACAAACTCGGCTGTAACACTCCGCTCATGACCAGCTCCAATCCTAAGGAGATCATGCTGGCCGTAGACGTTGTTCGCCCGACAGAAAGTACACGGGACAAAAAAACAACACGTACACAAAAAGCACAACGCACCGACCAAAAGAAGGTTGATCTGCTGCAACTGTGTGCGTCACCATTGCCCTGTCCACAAATTTTGCAGTCGAGTATCCCGCATTTGGGGACATCGCAGGCGTCAACACACCCTGAGTGCAATGGGATAGCCTTGTCCTGGGAAAACCTCCTTAGTGATCAAGGTGTCTCCCCTGCCAGGTAAGTATTGATCAAGCTTGACAATATCTTTCCTATAACATAGTGCCCAGAACTGAATACAATATTCTAAATGCGGTCTCACCAACGTCTTATACAACTGCAAAATAAACTCCCAACTTCTATACTCAATACTATGACTGAGGAAGCTAGTGTGCCAAAAGCCTTTTTGACCACTCTATCTACCTGCAACTCGACCATCAAGGAACCATGCACTTGCACTCCTAGATCCCTCTGCTCTACAACACTCCTTCAGAGGCCTACCATTCACTGTGTAGGTTCTGCCCTTGTTAGACATCCGAAAATCTAACACCTCACACTTCTCTGTATTAAATGCCATCACCATTGCTCAGCCCTTTCACAACCATTTTCATTATCTGCAAAACCACCACTTTTGTATAATCAGCAAACTTGCTAATCTTGCCCTGTATGTTTTCATCCACATCATTGATGTAGATGACAAATGGGAACGGGCCCAGTAGGGTGCAAGGAGATCTCCTCCAACAACGAAGAGTGGACGAGGAGTCAACCATTACACGGATGTGAAACTGTGACTCAGCCTGAGGATGTGAAACTGTGACTCAGCCTGTCGGAACCATACCTACGGCTGCGAGGTCCAGAATGTAGGCAGCTCAGGGAAAATGCGTTGAGTTGGGTCTTGTCGGTGGCAACAGCAGGTTGGGTGTTTGCGGAGTGTGTTTTTTTCTTGGAAATTTAATCTAGAATTACACTCCTGGACATTGGAGTCGCCAATGTAGCGGGGACTCACAGGAATCCAGCCAAGAATCAGACGGGACACGAAGTTGCATGATCAAACGTTTTTTATTGTTAGCAGTGCTGCTCCTGTTTCTTAAAAAGCAGATAGCAACAAAAACTGTTAAAGGTAAACCATGGCAATCTTTAATTGATTTGTCAGATGGGAGTGGCAAAGATCTACAATGAGCACAAACGTTGCTCAGTGCTTCTCGGGCTTCACTCGCAGACAAAGGAAAGAGCACAATTTTACTTCGGAGTCATGTGAGTAGCTACGTGAAGAAGGCCGTCAGCCTGCATGCACGTCATTACGTCTCACGCATGACGCCGCGACTGGCTGGCAGACGTGCTGCTCCTCCAGCAGTAAGTTCCAAACCTGAAGGTAAGTTTCAAACTTATTTTTCAGGTTGTGCTTTTACCTTGCAGGAAGCTCTCTACAGAGTTCCTGCTGGATGTCGTTCCGTGGAATCCCGTCTCTGCGGGGAAACGCGGCTCGGAACCGCGGGAAATCCCGGCACCGCGAGGGGAACCCAGCTCGGGGAAACCCGGAAGCGGAGACCACGGGATATCACGGCTCCGCAACGGGAACCCAGCTCGGGGCGAAACTCGGCCATGGTGACCACCGGCTGCGGAAGCCACGGGAAATCCTGGCTCCATGGGAAATACCGGCTCGCAGGCCAGTTAACATTGAAATCGTCCGGCCAGGAGGATACACCTCTTGCAGTGGGAGCGTCTTCGGACATTTCTTTGCCGGATAAAGTGCACCTGATATTGCACCTGATACTCTAAGGAAGGGAATAATATCAGCGCGGGTCTCGGGGGCCCGCAGCAGTGCCTGGTACAGGTCTGCGTTTTATCTCCTTCTATAAGGGGGGGAGCTAGGCAGTCGCAGTTTGGTGGCATGTCATGAGGGAATTTTCCACGACACGCCAACTGCGTGACAAGGACCTGCAGCAGCGCCAGTTGCAGGGCTGCATTATATCTCCCTCTCTGAGGAGAGGAGTGTAGGCAGTCAGCGTGTGACTGACTCCAAATTCAGAAGTATGTCCATGAAACATATTGGAGGGCATGCGTGAGGACAGAATTCTGTCATGGCATTAAGGATTGCGATATCCACGCGAACAGAGGAGCCGCTGCAAGGAAAAGTTGGCTTCCAGCCTATGGCAGAAAACCTGGAGCTTGGTAATGGCCCTGTCTCATGGTGCGAGTTGACCCATGAGGTACCCCGAGTGAAAGACTCGTGATTGTGTACGAGACTTCAAGTTTATGATCAAGTGTTTAACCGAGTTCCCACGGGTATGTCATTGCTGCGATGCTCCAACTTCCTCTCCCGAATTACCAAGTGCCTCTCCCGTTACTCTTGAGCCAACCTTGAATGAAGGTATGTTTTAATAAAGCAACAATATTAAAGAAGATATCTCCATCCTGCGGCTTTGAGTTATTTCAGCGCGGCCGCATCTATTGATATGATCTACAAAGGGAAAATGCGCACCTTCCAGTAACCAATAACGTGGTAAGTGCATTTCTTGGTGCTTTATGTTTATAAATACTGTATTTCCCGGGGTGGGGGGAGAGCTCAGTTCATAGTATTTGGGGAGTCTGACGTTGTGAAGGAGGGGATTGGGGTCAGTAACCCACTTGCCACGCTCCGGTCTGAGTGCAGGTAGATGGGACTAGGTGAGTAGTGTTCGGCACGGAATAAAAGGGCCGAGATGGCCTGTTTCCGTGCTGTCATTGCTATATGGTTTTATTGTGGCCGGGGAGTGAATTAGCTTGGGTGGCTGCCGCAGCGCTCCGGGCACAGACAGCAGAACTGGCCACCACTTCAGAGGAAGGAAGCAGCTCGGGTGACTGACTTTGAGCGGCCGCCGGGACCCGACAGCAGGCACAAACACACACACACACACACACACGCAGACAGACAGAGACACACACACACACTCACACACAGATACACACAGATACACACAGACAGGCACACACACACACACACATACACACACACACACACACACACACACACACACACACACACACACACACACACACACACACACACACACACACACACACACACACACACACACACACACACACACACACACACATATGTGGCGTTTCTGCTCGGGACCCTTCTTCGGACAATCGAATATCCCATAATATATTCTTTAAATATTAAGGTTTCTGTTGAAAGTGTGGTGCCATGGTTACGGGTGGGCGGAAGAAAGATGATGAGGTCTGGTACAAGTTTACTTTGTTCTCAGTAATCAGGCCTCCATGTTGGCCGATGTCTGGTTGATCGAGCGTTCTTACAGTTGCGAGCAAGCGAGGTCCATATATAGGAGCAAGGAACGCGAAGCCTCTGAGGGTTCATTGTTCCCCTGGTTTGGATTGCTCCCAGGAGAGCGGGCACAAAGACAAATTTAGGCATTTTTCTGTGGAAGGGCAGAATGGAATCAAAAGCATTGTACCAGCAGCACTCTCCCCAACACGAAACACGGCGCAGCATAAACAATTAAACAGCTTCACTTTCAAAAGCAAAGACACACGTTAAATTACATGGCCCCAAGAAATAGCCTCTCAATTGCTTCGGGGTTGGAATTGCAATATATATAATATATATAATATGTACATACATATTATACATATTATACTACAAATACATATATATATTATATATACTGCAATTGTGAGAGTGGTGAATCTGTGGAATTCACTGCCACAGAAGGTAGTTGAAGCCAGTTCATTGGCTATATTTAAGAGAGAGTTAGATGTGGCCCTTGTGGCTAAAGGGATCAGGGGGTATGGAGAGAAGGCAGGTACAGGATACTGAGTTGGATGATCAGCCATGATCATATTGAATGGCGGTGCAGGCTCGAAGGGCTGAATGGCCTACCCCTGCACCTATTTTCTATGTTTCTAATTTTCTATATATACTCTCCCTCTCTCTTTTTTTTTTTTTTGTTTCAAAAACTTTATTTGACACAATCATATAATACAACACATCAAACCATAATCAAAAATGGCACTATATAAAAACATTATAGTACAACAATACAATCATTGTTCACAATACACTGAACCCCACGCGGTGACCAGCGCCCACGGAAGGCCTCCAGAGTCCCCGTGGACACCGCATGTTCCCGCTCCAGGGACACACGTGCACGGACGTAGGCCCGGAAAAGGGGCAGGCAGCTGACTCTAGCCTGACCATCGACCGCCCGCTGCCTGGACCCGCGAATGGCCATCTTGGCCAGGCCCAGGAGCAAACCGACAGGGAGGTTCCCCCCCCCCCCACTCGGCTCTCCCCACTCCCTGCCTTGTGTCCGAACACTAGAATCGTGGGACTAAAATGCAACCAGAACTTGAGGAACAACCCCTTCAGATATTGGTACAGGGGCAGTAGCCTCTCACACTCCATATACACGTGGAACACGGTCTCTTGCTCGCTGCAGAAAATACAAAGCTGCGGACGAGCCCGTGAACCGACTCAAAAGTTTATTACAAACCACCGCTCTGTGCAACACTCTCCACCCTAGGTCCCCAATGTAAAGGGGAACAACTCGCTTATAGAAGGACCCCCACTGAGGACCTCCCCCGCCTTCAGGTGGTAACACCGTCCGCCATGGTGTATCGGGACGGGAGACGAAGGTAAGGAGGTGCAGAATGTGCAGGAGCATCCTGTACAGTGTGCGTCTCTTCGCATCACGAAATGGCATGCTGGTCATCTCAGAAAGGCAGCTTAGATTGTGTGGAACCGGTACCCGAGAAATATCCCGGATCCTAGGCCCGATGAGCAGATCTGACGGAGCGGGGGTAAGCACCATCAGAACCACTCTAGGCACTCGCCTCTCCTTGACACCCGCCATGACAGGGTGAGGACCGGCCACTCCCGCAGCCAAGAAAACCCCCTCCCCTCGTGGTGCAACACGCTGGCTGAAAACAACCAAATTCCTCACTCTTAGCACATCCCGGTAGAAGACAGGCAAACCCCTTAGGGCGGGTCGACTGATACCCACCACCGGGAGCCTTAAGACCCCCCTTAGACAACGACCCCGACGGAAAAAATACGTGGCCAGAGCGTGCCATCTGGGTGGGTTCTCTACGTACATGTACCTCCGCAGAGTCCTGAGGCGGAGAGCTGCCACCTGGGTACGCACACATACCAAGGACTGGCCGCCCTCCTCTAACGGGAGACTCAGGACCGCCGCGGAAACCCAGTGCTTCCTATTTCCCCAAAAGAAATCTACCAGCTTCTTCTGTAAAGCAGTTGCAAAAATAGAGGGCGGGACAAGAGTAGCCAGCCGGTACCATAACATGGAGGCCACCAGCTGGTTTATGACCAGCACCCTCCCACGAAAGGAAAGAACTCCAAGCAGGCCTGACCAGCGCCCCAGCCGGGCGGCCACTTTCGTCTCCAACTCCCGCCAGTTTGCCGGCCAAGCATCCTCAGTGGGACTCAGGTACACCCCCAGATAGAGGAGGTGCGTGGTACTCCACGCAAACATTACCATCTCCTCTGGCACGGGAGTCTACCTGCCACTCACCCACTAAAAGTCCAGAACACTTACTCCAGTTAATCCTAGCAGAAGATGCAGCCGAGAAAATCTCCTGGCAGTCACGCATCCTCCGCAGGTCACCAGGATCAGTGAGCATAAGGAGTACATCATCGGCATACGCCGAAAGAACCACCTCCACTCCCGGGCCAGGTAAGGCCAGGCCTGTCAACCTCCTCCAAGAAGACACAGGAACGGCTCCACACAGACCGAGTATAACTGACCCGACATGGGGCACCCCTGACGGAACCCCCCTCCCAAAATGAAAAGGAGACAACAATACACCATTAACCTTCACAAGGGCACTCCACTGCAGTGTACAAAAGCCGGACCCGGGCCACGAAATGCGGTCCAAACCCAAACGCTTGCAACGTCCCGAAAAGGTATTCATGTTCCACCCTATCAAAAGCCTTCTCCTGATCAAGAGACAGAAAAGCAGCTGACTGACCAGTGTCCTGGGCTAGATGAATCAGGTCCCTTACCAGGTGGATGTTATCCTGAATGGACCGGCCAGGGACTGTATAGGACTGGTCAGGATGAATCAGTTGAGACAGCACGGAGCCCAGGCAATTTGCCATTGCCCGTGCAAAAACTTTATACTCTGTGCATAGGAGAGAGACCGGGCGCCAGTTCTTCAACAAGCGGAGTTCGCCCTTCTTGGGCAGCAGGACAACAACTGCCCTACGCCACGAGAGGGGCATCTCCCCGGTCGCCAGGCTCTCCCCCAGAACCAACATGTAATCTCCACCAAGGACATCCAGAAAGCTCTAACAAACTCTACCGTCAGCCCATCCATCCCAGGGGACTTACCGCTCCTGAGCTGATGCAGGGCACGAGTCAACTCCTCCAAAGATAAGGGGCCATCAAGAAGATCTGCCACCCCCCTATCTACAGTCGGTAGACCCTCCCACAGATCTCGCTGAGCCTCCCTGTTGAATCCATCCGCAGAGAACAGGGACCCATAAAAGGACCTGACCAAGGCACTGATCCTCTCTGGATCAGTGACAGAGGAGCCGTCGTCTGCGAGCAGCTCCACGAGCTGTTTGCGAGCTCCCCGCCCCTTCTCCAGAGAGAAAAAGAAAGGCGAAGCTCGGTCCAGATCGTGCAGCATCTGGACCCGCGACCTCACGTAGGCGCCACGGGACCGCTCAAGCAGCAGGCTCCTCAAAGCTTCCTTCTTCATCTGAAACTCTCCCCATTCGCAGGAGCCTTCACCAAACCGACCCAGACGAGACTCTGCGTCCAGTATCTCCCTCTCAAGCCTCTCGACCGCTGAGTCCGCCTTCCGGTCGACCCCCATGTATAATCCTTACAAAAGAGACGGATGTGAGCTTTCCCCACATCCCACCACTGCCTAAGGGAAGAGAAGCACCTCTGACTCTCTCTCCACTTCCCCCAAAACCGACTGAATGCTTCCCGGAAAACACCGATCCTCTAGCAGCCTGTTGTTAAAGTGCCAGTACACGGAGCCAGCCCGAGCGCGCAAAATTGGTCCGAGCCTCTCTGGAAGGGTGGACTGATCAAAAGCAGTGAAATCCGCAGGCATGCGACTCTCTCTCTTCCCGTTTAAATTTAATGTAGCTACTGTGAATGTGCAGGCACACTAAATTGAGATCCTCACACTCCGCCTAGACTCTCTCTCTGAGGAACTCCAAAAAGTCCCCAAACTGTCTCTTCTCAGAGTCAGGAAGATCGCTGTCCTTGTTGCTAAGGATAGCCTCGAGAGTCTTAATCAAAGCTGACCAATCCTCCCACCGTTTCTTTGCAGCATCCTTTTTTGTTCTGATGGTACGACTTGTTTTTAGGAACTCTCGCACCTCACAGATAACTGTTGCATGATACACGGCCTTGGAGTCTGGGCACTCGGCCAACCCACTCGCACCTGAAACAACAAGCTTACCAGTGCAGCTCCCAGGGTCGTTATCAAAATCTCTCGGAAAGTTCACTAATCCCATCCCCATCACTCTCCCCCTCCTCCGGCACCACCACCCCCGGATCAATGCCAGGGAAGGGGTCCCACCCCTGACCGCCTGGGGGGCTCCTGCACTCTCCCCATCACCCTCCACGTCTGGGCCTGGGGAAGAAAAAACAAGAGGCACCCCCAGGGCCTGTGGTACACTGGCACCCTCGGAAACTGAAGGAGGATCACGACCCGAAACAGCCTCGACCTCCACAGCACCTAGAGTACCCTCTCCACAGGCAACACCCAGAGAATCTCCTCTTGCCTTTAAACTCTCCCCTGCCGACTCAGCCGGAGAGGCAGCACACCCCCCAGCACCTCCATTGGCTCTGATAAGGAGCACAGAGTGGTACACCAATGCCCCTGAACCTCCCCCTTCGGGCTGACTCTGCTCATCCCCCGTCTCAGGGGGCACACTACCAGGGGAGCTAACCCCATCATCTGGCGTGCCAACACCCTCAGTAGGTCTCTGAAACGAGGGGACCTCCTCCGACCCAGAGGACACACACCCAGGGGAGCTAACCTCAACACCCGATGAGATAACTCCCTCAGAGGTCCCCTGAAATGATGGGGCATCCTCCCGCTCCGAGGACACAACACCAGAGGAATCAACTGCAGCACATGGTCTTATAATACTCGCGGAAGATCCCTGAAATAGAGGCCCAACCTCCGACCCGGAGGACACCTGTTCAAGACCACCAACCACATCAGTGGTGGAAGGTCCGGAGAAAGACATCCCCCTAACTTTGGACCCACGCCCTTGCTCTTCCTCGCCAGGCACTAACCTCCTTTTTGTCCCGCTAGCATGTGGCAGTACGGTGACCTCCATAACAGAAGTATGTTCCACCTCCACACTACCCCCAGCCACTTTACCACCCGCACGTTTTAGCTTCCCTGCGCCCGTCTGAACCACCTCAGCTCCTTGCTGGGCCACGACAGGTGCAAACTGCACCTCACTGGAGCTGACAGGCGCCCCTTGGGTGGTATCAGAACTCGGCAGGTGCGCACCCGATCCCGTTTGACTCGCTCGGGCGGACTTTCTCCTCTCCTTCTTCTTCTCCTGCCTCTTCTTCTCCCAATTGCCCCCTTCCTCACCCCCCTCCCCCTGTGCCCCGCCTTCAGCCGCCACCACAGGTTCAAGACATGGGGGGCGGGAGCTATCGCTACCTCCGGTCCCCAAGGCAGAACCTACAGGCCCAGATGGGCTATTACTGCCACCCTGGATCACCGAGGCAGAGCTGGCAGCCCTAGCCGGGTCAGCAGTACCACCCCGCGCCACTGAGGTTTGACGAGCCACGCCGGATGGGCCAGCAACGCATCCCTGGGCCGCTGCGCTAGAACTTCTCGCAGTGACCCCGCGAATAGGACACTCCCTCCGGAGATGTCCAAATTCGCCACACGCGTGCCTTTCCCCAACTCCAACGCACGGTTCTAGGGAGACCCCTATACTCCACCTCGAAACTCCCCTCAGCGCCATCCCCTCACCCACCTTCATGAACACCCTCCTCTTGAAACTGAAGACCCCTTTTTCCTCTGGGTCCCCCCCAGGGTGCATGAGCCTAAAGCACTTAGACCGCACCTCCCCAAACTTAGACAGGTGTGGAATAAGTGATGCGTCGGGAATACATGTGGGGCAACTCTGCAGGAGAACCGGTCTCACCCTGGATACCCACGGATCCACCTGTATGTGGACCCCCCTCACTGAAACCCCCAGCTCCAATGCTCGGGCCACACCCTCCCGGGTCTTTAGTATCACCTCAACCTTTCCTCTTTCGAGCTCGGAAGAGACAATAGCTCCCCTCCCAAGAAGTTCATTCAAGGCCTTTGTAATGTCTCCCCTGGACATCATAGGCCCAGTTTGAACCGAGATACCAAACCCGTCCCAATCCAAGTCAACATGAGGCTCATGCTCAGATGGCCTCGTACCCGCCACTGTTGCCACTGCGTAGGTCCGGACCTTCGGCCGCGCCCCAGCCATCGCCATCCTGACAGAGGCACAAACCAGCTCCAGGCACCCCAGCAGCTCAGCTCCAAGTTAAGTTCCAGAGACAGTCACAGTCAAAGACAGGCAGCAGAAAGCAGAAACCTCCAGCTGAAGCAGGAAAGTCCCCAAGTTCGTCCACAGCCGAGAGCAGCTTTTGGGAAGCTCTATCCCAGTCTAGCCAGAAGCAAAAGTACCTTCTTCACATTAAGCCAGGCAGCCGCACTGTGCAAAATGAATTTAGGGCAGAAAAACGGTGCAAAAAAGACAAAGACACCGAAATCTTCGTGCCCTCAATCTCCAGGCACTCTTGGCAGTCCGCCAACGACAACCACACACCCTCGACAATGTAGAGAAAACTCAGGAATTTTCGCACTAGTAGAGGAATCCTAGACCAGAGGAAAGTTTCAACAGTCCAACGATAAGTTAAACTATGAAGCCCCTCTGCCTCTGTTCCTTCTCCAACAGCAAAATCCTTGAAAGGCTGCTTCAATCCTTCTCAACCGCAGAGCTGAGAAGAAAACACAACCTCTCTCTCTCTCTCTCTCTCTCTCTCTCTCTCTCTCTCTCTCTCTCTCTCTCTCTCTATCTCTCTCTCTCTCTCTCTCTCTCTCTCTCTCTCTCTCTCTCTCTCTCTCTCTCTCTCTCTCTCTCTCTCTCTCTCTCTCTCTCTCTCATTTTATATATATTAGGAGGAATCGCATTTCCTCAAGATGTGCGGTGTCCAACATGTTTGAATTCCACATTTTAAGCGTTGGTATGGATATATTTTTCCAAAAGTTAAGATTAAGTTTTTTTGCCATTATTAACCCATAATTTAAAAATAAATTTTGAGATGAGTTCAATTTATTCCCATCTTCCATTACTCCAAATATAATAATTTTAGTATTAGGTTCCATTTTTATCTTGAATAATTTTGTAAATATTTCAAAAATATGGATAATGAAGTAGATTTTCAAAGTCTACAGAGAGATTTGGGTCATATGGAAAAGTGGGCTGAAAGATGGCAGATGGAGTTTAATGCTGATAAGTGTGAAGTGCTACATCTTGGCAGGACAAATCAAAATAGGACGTACATGGTAAATGGTAGGGAATTGAGGAATGCTGTGGAACAGAGAGATCTAGGAATAACTGTGCATAGTTCTCTGAAGGTGGAATCGCATGTAGATGGGGTGGTAAAGAAAGCCTTTGGTGTGCTGGCCTTTATAAATCAGAGCATTGGATATAGGAGTAGGGAAGTAATGTTAAAATTGTACAAGGCATGGTAAGACCAATTCTGGAGTATGGTGTACAATTTTGGTCGCCTAATTATAGGAAGGATGTCAATAAAATAGAGAGAGTACAGAGGAGATTTACTAGAATGTTGCCTGGGTTCCAGCAACTATGTTACAGAGAAAGGTTGAACAAGTTAGGTCTTTATTCTTTGGAGCGCTGAAGGTTAAGGGGGGACTTGATTGAGGTCTTTAAAATGATGAAAGGGATAGGCAGAGTTGACGTGGATAAGCTTTTCCCATTGAGGGTAGGGAAGATTCAAACAAGAGGGCATGACATGGCTGTGTGAGGGCTTCCACTCAGAGGGTGGTGGGCTGTGTGGAGAGCAGAAGTGGTGGAGGCTGGATCGATTTTAACATTTAAAAGTAAAGTGGATAGGTATATGGACGGGAAGGGAATGGAAGGGTATGGTCTAAGTGCAGGTAGATGGGAAGAGGGGAAAACAAATGATCGGCACGGACTGGAAGGGCCGAGAGGGCCTGTTTCCGTGCTGTAATTGTTATATGGCTATATGGTTAATATATCTCCAGAATTTATAACGTTTTATGCAGGAGACAAAAGAGTGTGTTATAGTTGCATTTTGGGATAGACATTTATCCCAAATGGGGGAAGTATTTGGATAGAATTTATTCAATCCAGTTTTTGAATAATATATTCTATGTAAATTTTAAATTGAATTAAATTATGTCTTACATTAATCGAACATTTGTGTATATATCAAATACTTTTCCCATGTTTCCTTCGTAATTTTTATCATTAATTCTTGTTCCCACTCTTATCTAAGTGCCTCTGTTGATGGTAAGTCTATATTTAAAATACTATTATATAAATATGATATTAATTTCTGTGTCAGCCTTAATATTCATTGCTTCTTCCAGTGGATCTAAAGTTATGTTTTGATATTTTTGTATGTATTACTTCATGAAGTCGCTGATCTGAAGATATTTAAAATATTGGTTATTTTTCAGTTTTAATTTTAATTGTAATTGTTGGAATGATAACAGATTTCGCATTTCATACATATCACCAATCCATTTAATTCCCATTCTTTCCCATTGATTATATGTTTTATCAATACGAGATGGTTTAAATGAAGGATTATTCACTATTGGCATTAATAATGATAGGTTTCTTATTTATTTATTTATTTATTTTTTCTAAATATCCACATTTATTACCTTCAACTTTATAACCATCACTAGATTAGCAGAACAAGTCACATTGAACAAATCCACTGACACCAAGAAATAATATAATTGTTTTAAATAACTGGGGTTTGGTTATGAAGCCTTTCAAGGTGTACATTCCTCACACATTAAACTTTATGTGTGAGGAATGTACACCTTGAAAGATCGTAAATCTATCCACGACCTGACCTGAAATCAGTAATCTTTACGGTACTGCTGCATCACATGATTCCAAAAAGACGATGAAAGGGGACCAACTCTTTAAGAATTGGTCATATTTATCTATTAGGCGGAGTCTCATTTCTTCAAGGTGTGCTATGTCCGTCATATTCCTAATCCACATTTTAATGGTATAGCTGTATTTTTCCAAAATGTAAGTATCAATTTCTTTCCAATTATTAACCCATAATTAAAGAATACTTTTTGGTCTTTGTTTAAATTGATATCTTCTACTATTATTCCAAATATAATCCATTCCATATTAGATTCTATTCTTGACTTGAAGAGCTTTATAAATATATCAAATATATCACTCCAAAATTTATTCAACTTTATACATACAAATGAATGTGTTATATTGGCATTTTGAAACAAACATGTATCACATCTAGGAGAGACGTTTGGGTAGAATTTATTCAACCTCGTTTTTGAATAATATAGTCTATGTAATAATTTAAATTGAATTAAATTAAATTAAATTATGTCTTGCATTAATGGAACAATTATGTGTGTTCATCAGATACTTTTCCCATCTATCTTTCGGGATTTTTATCATGTTCCCAATCTTCTCTTAGTGGCTCTGTTGAGGGTAATTCGCGATTTAATATACTATTATAAATATATGATATTAGTTTTTGGAAATCAGCCTTAATAGTCATTGCTTCTTCTAAAGGGTCTAAAAATATAATTTGAAATCTATGTATATATTTCTCCATAAAGTCACATATCTGTATATATTTAAAATATTGATTATCATTCAGTTTAAATTTTGATTTTAATTGTTGAAATGATTACAATTTGCCCAATTCATACATATCTCCTACTTTCCTAATCCCCAGTCTATCCCATTGTTTATAGGTTTTGTCGATAAGAGATGGTTTGAATGCAGGCTTGTTCAATATTGGGGTTAGTACTGATAGATTATTTAATTTCAAGGATAATTTTATTTGTTTCTAAATTCTTATTGTATTGTGAATAATTGGGTTCTTCTTATTATTATACTATTCAATTTTATCGGTGAGAACAAGATCGTTCCTATATCGTACGGGAAAAACTCCTCTTTCTCCATTCTTATCCACTCCGACTGGTGAGTGGAACTATCCAACCAGTACATTATGTTCTTAATATGCACTGCCCAGTAGTAATACGTAAAGTTAGGAAATGATAAACCACCAACTTCTTTACGTTTACACAAATGCTTTCTTTGCATTCTGTGTGGTCTATAATCCCATATAAAATTAGTGATATTAGAATCTAGTTTTTTGAAAAAATATTTTGAAATATATATATAAATAACGATTTGTGTCTTCTCGTAATTTGAATACCTAAATACTTGAATTTTTCTGTTGCAAATTTGAAAGAGAATTTTAATAATTGTCTCGCATCCTGTGGTTTCAAAGACATAATTTCACTTGTATTCCAATTCATTCTATATCCTGAAAAATAACCAAATTCCTCGATTAGTGTTAATAAGGTGGGGATACTCATTTGTGTATTAGTAATATATAAAAGTATATCATCAGCATATAATGACATTTTATTCTTAGTATTATATCCGTGAATATTAGGATGATTTCTAATCCTTTCAGCCAGCGGTTCTATCATAAGGGCAAATAGCAAGGTGATAAGGCACAACCCTGCCTATTACCCCTTGATAAATAAAATTTTGGAGATTACATATTATTAGTTAATATTCTTGCCGTAGGTTTATCATAAAGTAGTTTAACCCAACTAATAAAATTCTCTCCCGTATTAAATTTTTGGAGTACCTTATATAAATACTGCCATTCTACCTGATCAAATGCCTTCTCTGCATCCAGCGTAACGACTGAAATATATTCAATGTCTTCTTTATGAGAGTACATAATATTAAAAAGCCTTCTCAAGTTATTAAATGATTGTCTTTTGGGTATGAATCCCGTTTGATCCGGGTTTACCAATTTGTTAATATAATTATTCAGTCTTCTTGCTAGAATCTTTGCTAAGATTTTCTGATCCATATTTAGAAGTGATATAGCTCTGTAAGAACCCGGTTCCTCTAAGTCTTTATCTTTTTTTGGTATAAGGGTTATTGTTGATTCTGCTAAAGTTTCAGGTAGTTTATTTTCGGTATAAGCCTGCGTGTATTAGTTAAGTAATCTTAATTGACTCCTGAAATTGTTTATAAAATTAATTGCTAAAACCATCTGGTCCTGGGGTCTTCCCATTTTTCAATTAGTTTATTATTTGTTTTATTTCTTCACTAGCAATCCGTGCTCCTAATTCCTCTTGTTCTAAACTATCCAATTTAGGGAGGTTGCAATTATCTCAAAAATGTGTAATTTTACTATCATCTGTATTTATTTTAGTTGTGTATAAATTATGATAAAATTGGGCAAACCTTTTATTAATATCCTTTGGTAGTGTTAGAAGCTCACCCTTATCAGATTTAATTTTAGTAATAGCATTTTCCTTTTCTTGTTGCTTCAGTTGCCTTGCTAATAATTGATGTGGCTTATCCCAGAATTCGAAGTGCTGTTTTTTAATTTGGAATAGTCTTATTGAGTTTATATTTCAATAAGGTTATCTTATTATGTTTATCTATGGTTGGGTCACTTGCATTGTCCAGTTCTAGTAATTTTATTTCCTGTTCAATCCTCTGAAGTTCTCTTTTATTTTCTTTATTTTGAAAACTTTGATAAGAGATTATATTACCACGAATGTATGCCTTAAAGGTTTCCCATAATAGCGCTACAGAAATACCCGGCGTCTCATTTATCTCGAAAAAAAAATTTGTTTGTTCTTTTATATTCTCATAACCCTGCGGATTATTTAATATTTGTGCGTTGAATCTCTAAAAAGGTTTTATACCTGGCATTCCCTCAATTTTAAGTATAAAAGTCAGTGGTGAATGATCAGAAATAATACTATTATGGTATGATGGTTTTGTCATATACAGGATTAATTTTATATCCAATAGGAAATAGTCAATTCATGAATAAGTTTTATGAACCGATGAGTAAAACAAATATTCCCTTCCAATTGGGTTTGCTATTCTCCAAACATCAATTATGTTATTATTTTTTATATAAGTATTTAAAAATTCACAGGTCATAGTTTTAACAAGACGCTTCCCTACCTTTATTGATTTACCTAAATATGGGTCTATTACACAATTAAAATCTCCCCCCATTATTATATTTTGATAATTATGCTCTGCAATTATATCTACTATTTTCTTAAAAAATTGGGGGTTATCAAAATTAGGCGCATAAATATTTATCATAGTTAATGGTTTATTATAAATTTCTCCCGTGACTATAACATATCTTCCCTCTTTATCAGATATGGACTTCTTTAATTTAAAAGGTATACCTTTCCGAATTATAATGACCGTGCCTCTTGCTTTAGAAGTGAATGCGGAGTAGTAAGCATGACCTATCCAGTTTGCCCTTAATCTGATCCGAGTTCGTTGTTTCAAATGCGTTTCTTGTAGGAAAGCAATATCCATGCTTAATGATTTTAATTGTGCCAGAATTTTACCCCTCTTAATTGACTCATTCGCACCTCTAATGTTCCAAATACAGAAAGTGAGATCTCCGGTGTTTATTCGACTATTATCTTGCATTGGCTATTATTACCAGAATGTATGATTCAAGTGATGCAGCCAAGTACCACGAAATCCCGAGTCCAGGGTTGTCCTTCATAATTTCTGCACTAGTTTTACATCTCCTGACATTATTAACCATAATTAAGGGAAAGAGAAAAACATAAAATGAAGTGTTCATAAAGATTGTTAAATCATACAACTCATAATAGTGAATAAACAAAAAAAGTGAGTGTAAGTTACCAAAAAAGCGATATCTTACAAAAAAGCCACCTATGGTGGCTAAGATTAATTTTAAATTGACCTCCGTCGATGGAATGATGCACTGGGCTTTACACCTCTAGTAAACTATCATCCAACGTTAGTCGGTTTCCTCCACTTGTAACGAAAATTATCATGTCAGGTCGATTAATAGCTAAAAAAATTTTAATAAAATAAAAGAAAAGCTAGAAGATTTAAAATAAAATAAAATAGAGTTATTGTGGATTAAAGTACCTTGTCAGTAATCACACTTTTCATTAGCCTGTATGTTAGTTAATTCATAATTAGTATTTAGAATATCTGTCTAACCTCCCCATCCTTCCTACTATATAGTTAGTCATGTTAGTATAATATATTAAACCTTTAGCGTTAATTAAGTTTATTTCGTATATATAGTTAATTAGTTAGTTAGTTATATGCTGTATATGTAAATAATAGAAAATATAGTACTGAGACAAAGGCAGACCATCAAGACTGTTTTAAATTCAAAAAAGAACAGTCTAATAATTATCAGGGCTGAAAAACTTGGCCTGCGACATTGAACATTCCATCTGTTGAGCTTCAGTTTTTCAGTTCAAGATGAAGTTAGGACTCTGTTATTAACCATATAACCATATAACCATATAACAATTACAGCACGGAAACAGGCCCTCTCGGCCCTTCCAGTCCGTGCCGACCATTTGTTTTCCCCTAGTCCCATCTACCTGCACTCAGACCATACCCCTCCATTCCCTTCACGTCCGTATACCTATCCACTTTACTCTTAAATGTTAAAATCGATCCTGCCTCCACCACTTCTGCTGGAAGCTCATTCCACACAGCCACCACCCTCTGAGTAAAGAAGTTCCCCCTCACGTTACCCCTAAACTTCTGTCCCTTAATTCTCATGTCATGCCCTCTTGTTTGAATCTTCCCTACCCTCAATGGAAAAGCTTATCCACGTCAACTCTGCCTATCCCTTTCATCATTTTAAAGACCTCAATCAAGTCCCCCCATAACCTTCTGCGCTCCAAAGAATAAAGACCTAACTTGTTCAACCTTTCTCTGTAACATAGTTGCTGGAACCCTGGCAACATTCTAGTAAATCTCCTCTGTACTCTCTCTATTTTGTTGACATCCTTCCTATAACTAGGCGACCAAAATTGTACACCATACTCCAGAATTGGTCTTACCAATGCCTTGTACAGTTTTAACATTACTTCCCTACTCCTATATTCAATGCTCTGATTTATAAAGGCCAGCACACCAAAGGCTTTCTTTACCACCCTATCTACATGCGATTCCACCTTCAGGGAACTATGCACAGTTATTCCTAGATCCCCCTGTTCCACAGCATTCCTCAATTTTCTACCATTTAGCATGTACGTCCTATTTTGATTTGTCCTGCCAAGATGTAGCACTTCACACTTATCAGCATTAAACTCCATCTGCCATCTTTCATCCCACTTTTTCAAATGGCCCAAATCTCTCTGTAGACTTTGAAAATCTACTTCATTATCCACAACACCACCTATCTTAGTATCATCTGCATACTTACTTATCCAATTTTCCACCCCATCATCCAGATCATTGATGTACATGACAAACAAACAGTGGACCCAACACAGATCCCTGAGGCACTCCACTGGTCACCGGCTTCCAACCTGACAAACAACCATCCACCATTACTCTCTGACATCTCCCATTCAGCCACTGTTGAATCCATCTTGCTACTCTGCCATTAGCACCCAAAGAATGAACCTTCTTAACCAACCTTCCATGGGGAACCTTGTCAAAGGCCTTACTGAAATCCATATAGACAACATCCACTGCTTTACCCTCATCAATTTCCCTAGTTACCGCTTCAAAAAATTCAAGAAGGTTTTGTCAAACATGACCTTCCAGGCACAAATCCATGTTGACTGTTCCTGATCAGACCCTGTTTATCCAGATGCTTATATATATATTATCTCTAAGTATCTTTTCCATTAATTTGCCCACCACTGACGTCAAACTAATAGGTCTATAATTGCTAGGTTTATTCTTTGAACCCTTTTTAAACAATGGAACAACATGCGCAGTACGCCAATCCTCCGGCACTATTCCCGTTTCTAATGACATTTGAAATATTTCTGTCATAGCTCCTGCTATTTCTACACTAACTTCCCTCAATGTCCTAGGGAATATCCTGTCAGAACCTGGAGACTTATCCACTTTTATATTTTTCAAAAGTGTCAGTACTTCCTCCTCTTTGAATCTCATAGTTTCCATAGCTACTCTACTTTTTCCCCTTAACTCACAGAGTTCAATATCCCTCTCCTTGGTGAATACCGAAGAAAATAAATTGTTCAATATCTCCCCCATCTCTTTTGGCTCTGCAGATAGCTGTCCATTCTGGTTCTCTAATGGTCCAATTTTATCCCTCGTTATCCTTTTGCTATTAATATAGCTGTAGAAACCCTTTGGGTTTACTTTCACCTTTCTTGCCAAAGCAACCTCATATCTTCTTTTAGCCTTCCTAATTTCTTTCCTAAGATTCTTTTTACATTCTTTATACTCCTCTAGCACCTCATTTACTCCATGCCTCCTATAATTATTGTAGATATCTCTCTTTTTTTCGAAACAAATGTCCAATTTCCCTTGAAAACCATGGCTCTTTCTAATTTTTACTATTTCCTTTCAACCTAACAGGACATTAAGATTCTGTACTCTTACAATTTCCCCTTTAAATGTCCTCCATTTCTCTTCTACATCCTTCCCATGAAACAAAGTGTCCCAATTCACTCCTTTAAAATCCTTACGCATTCCCTCAAAGTTAGCCTTTCTCCAATCAAAAATCTCCACCCTAGGTCCAGTTCTGACTCTCTCCATAATTATATTGAAACTAATGGTATTGTGATCACTGGTCCCGAAAGTGCTCACCAACACATACCTCCGTCACCTGACCTGCCTCATTTCCTAACAGGAGGTCCAGCACTGCCCCTTCTCTGGTCGATACCTCTATGTACTGCTGCAAAAAACTATCCTGCACACATTTAACAAACTCCAAACCATTCTGCCCATTTACAGAATGTGTTTCCCCAGTCTATTTTTTGGAAAATTGAAATCTCCCACAATCACTACCTTGTGCTTACTATTAATATCTGCTATCTCCTTACATATTTGCTCTTCCAATTCTCGCTCCCCATTTGGCGGTCTATAATACACCCCCTAAAAGTGTTGCTACACCGTTCCCACTTCTCAGTTTCCACCCAAATAGCCTCCCTAGACGAGCCCTCTAATCTATCCTGCCAAAGCACTGCTGTAATATCTTCTCTGACAAGCAATGCAACACCTCCCCCCTCTGGACCCTCCAATTCTATCACACCTGAAGCAACGAAATCCTGGAATATTTAGTTTCCAATCACAGCCCTCCTGCAACCATGTTCACTGATTGCCACAACATCATATTTCCAGGTGTCAATCCAGGCTCTAAGTTCATCCATCTTATTTACAATGCTGCTAGCATTAAAATATACACATTTTAGAAACCCACCATCCCTTATTCTCTGTCTATTATCTTTTTCATCTTTCTCGCCTACATTTTGGATCCGAGTACTTCCCTTCTCTGCCTCTTACCCCACACCCTGACCCCTAGCCCCCTCTACCCTAGTCCCTCCCCCCCCAGCCTTTCTAGTTTAAAGTCTCCCTTTGCAAATCTCCCTGCCAGGATATTGGTCCCCCTCAGGTTCAAGTGCAACCCGTCCTTTGTGTACAGATCATGCCTTCCCCAAAAGAGGTCCCAGTGATCAAGAAACTTGAATCCCTGCCCACTGCACCAGTCCCTCAGCCACGCATTTATCCTCCACCTCATTTCATTCCTACTCTCACTGTCACGCGGCACAGGCAGTAATCCTGAAATCGTTACCCTTTTGGTCCTTCTCCTTAAATTTCCCCCCAACTCCCTAAATTCTCCCTTCAGGACCTCGTCACTTTTTCTGCCTATGTCATTGGTACCTATGTGTACCACAACATCAGGCTCCTCTCCCTCCCTTATCAGAATCTTTTGGACACGTTCTGACACATGCGAGAAACACATAAAAAAACACATTCTTGCCAGATAAGTCTGTCTGAGAACAGTCTGAACAATTCTAGTGTCTTGTTTGAAACAAAAAAACAAGTTCAGCAGGCGTAATAACCATATAACCATATAACCATATAACAATTATAGCACGGAAACAGGCCTCTATTTTGTTGACATCCTTCCTATAATTAGGCAACCAAAATTGTACACCATACTCCAGAATTGGTCTTACCAATGCCTTGTACAATTTTAACATTACTTCCCTACTCCTATATTCAATGCTCTGATTTATAAAGGCCAGCACACCAAAGGCTTTCTTTACCACCCCATCTACATGCGATTCCACCTTCAGGGAACTATGCACAGTTATTCCTAGATCTCTCTGTTCCACAGCATTCCTCAATTCCCTACCATTTACCATGTATGTCCTATTTTGATTTGTCCTGCCAAGATGTAGCACTTCACACTTATCAGCATTAAACTCCATCTGCCATCTTTCAGCCCACTTTTCCAAATGGCCCACATCTCTCTGTAGACTTTGAAAATCTACTTCATTATCCACAACACCACCTATCTTAGTATCATCTGCATACTTACTTATCCAATTTTCCACCCATCATCCAGATCACTGATGTACATGACAAACAACAGTGGACCCAACACAGATCCCTGAGGCACCGCACTGGTCACTGGCTTCCAACCTGACAAACAGCCATCCACCATTACTCTCTGACATCTCCCATTCAGCCACTGTTGAATCCATCTATTTACACCCAAATATTGAACCTTCTTAACTAACCTTCCATGGGGAACCTTGTCAAAGGCCTTACTGAAATCCATATAGACAACGTCCATCAATTTCCCTAGTAACCGCTTCAAAAAATTCAAGAAGGTTTGTCAAACATGACCTTCCAGGCACAAATCCATGTAGACTGTTCCTGATCAGACCCTGTTTATCCAGATGCTTATATATATATTATCTCTAAATAATAATGTCGTATTATTCCATTTTTCCTTGAATTTTATTTAAAATCTCCTGTGCATATTTGCAAGCTGAATCTGAATGAACGTTGCTTAGCACTGTACGTAATTAACATTTTAGCTGGGTAGATAATGTCGTAACGAACTTCAGAATGTCCTTGTAAAATACTGCTTGCACTTTTAAACTGGCGTCTTTTTGCCAGTATTTCCCGAGGGTAGTCTCTGTAAAATCTAACAATATTATCAGCAAATGTAAGATTTTCTCCATAGGGTATCTTCTTTAATAAATTTTCCAAAATCAAAATGTCTAAGAACTTTACGATAATTTGACGTGGTGGATCATTCGCTCCTCTTTGGAAGCGACCAACACGATGAGCCACATCTATCTTTGGTTTTTTTGACAGTTTGAAAACATCTTTAAGTAAATTAGTGATAAAATCACACATTTGAGAGCCATGTTCTGCCCCCTCTTTAACTCCTATTATTCTCAAATTCTGCCTCCTTCACCTGGCTTCCAAATCTTGAAATTTCTTATTCAGTTTATTCGTCAGCTCCCAATTCGCGTTGTGTTCTTTTCTCAAACCAGTTATTTCCTGGCCCATCTGCTGCATTTCACCCTCCATCTCTTCCATCAATTTTTATGCCTTTGCTTCAGCAGGGAGTCATGTTTATTGTTATAATCTCTCTGCATTCTTTCAAATTCCTTAGCAGTCCTCGACTCCAAATCTTTGAACTGCTGGTTCAGGGATATGTAAAGTTTCTTTAATTCTCCACAGCTAGTGTCAATTTTCTTAGAGAGATTATCCTCCATTGTAGAAAGATTATTCTGCATTGTAGAATTCATTTTAGAAAATTGCTTCTGAAGATCTTTAGTGATGTCTTTAGTAATATTAACTCTTACCGTTTCTTCCCAGCTTTTCATTTATTTCTCCCTTTCATTTAACTCTTTTGTTTCAGCTCTTGCAGCCATTTCGACAGTTGGTTGTTGAGACACCAGCTCCTCTTCCAAACTTTCAAAAGTGATTCAGGAGTTGTTTCAAGCTCATCCAGAGCTTTTTGGAGCTGGAGACTGATTGTAGTCTTCTTGGGTCATCTCTGACCTCTTCCCTTTTTCATCCGCCTTTTACCGGTAAAATTGTTTAAAATCCCGATTCCACCGGCACCGTCTGATGACGTCAGTACCCACGACGTTCAGCAATCCCGATAAGAGTTTTTAAGTCGATCCTGGCATAGAAACCAACTTTAAACATGATTTGTCGGGAGCAGAGCTCTGTGCAGCTGTCTTCACTGCTTCATAGCAGCCACCGGAAGTCAGGTTTCTTAATTTTAAGGTTAATTTTATTTGTTTCCAAATTCTTATTGTATCAAGTACAATTGGGTTATTCTTATATATTGTGTTGTTCAGTTTTATCGGGGAGAAGAGGATCGCTCCTATGTTACAAGAAGGACAGTCCTCTTTCTCCATTCTTATCCATTCTGTCTGTTGGGTAGAACTGTCCAACCAGTAAACTATATTCTTAATATGCACTGCCCAATAATAATACAAAAAAAGTTCAGAAGTGAAAGTCCCCCAACGTCTTTTGGTTACAAACTAAACTTTTGCTAGTGCTCAAAGATGGGGAATTACTATCCCATCTCTAGTCACAGAGGCGGATGGGATGTGCATGAGTTACCAATCCGTCAGTTATGTAATATCGACTACATAAAATCACTAGGTGCATTCTATGGGTTAAAGGTTTATTGTGCGAATATGCATATCTGCATGCTCACCTACAAGTTGACACACTACGTTGGTGGCATATTTTAATCACATGGGTTCAATTAAGTTTATATCCTGTGATAGTTTACCTAACCTCATTTGGCGCTGGTGTAACATCATGTTAATCAATGACACAGTGAATGTTGGATCACAAAATATTTAATGACATTATGGATTGATGGAACACCATATATCGATTTGTTTGCATCTAGTCTCAATCAACAGTTGCAAAATTATCTGGCATGGCGGCCATTCTCAGGGGCAGTGGCGATGGATGCATTCTCGCTACACTGGGGAGGAATGTTCATTATATTTTCCTCCATTTTACCTCATCAGTCGGTGCTTGCTTAATAACCAGCAAGACTCCACCTCAGGCGTGATAGTGCCTGACTGGCCCACACAGCAATGGGTCCACTCATACTGCGAATGATAACAGAGCCTTTTATGTCTGTTCCCAAACACAAAATCTGCTGGTTTACCCCGTGACTGGGGAGAACCATCCTCTGCATGAGCTAATCAAATTGTTGGATTGCAGACTATGAGAAGACCTATTCTGGGGTATGGACTGTCAGGATGTACGGTAAATGTAATCACTGCAGCGTGAAGAGATAGTACCAAGAAACAGTACATCTCCTATATCAAGGAATGGTAAGGGTCCTGTTTACAGTCCAATATATTAAATGACATGGTACGTATAACAGATGTCTTGGTATTCCTCTCAAAGCTATATTTCACGAGAGATGGAGTTGTACATATATGCCAGTAGTGCCTTGTGGTCCTACTTCCTGCTGGGGTCGGCACAGCACGCTGTCAGGTCTCGACCTCTGATATCCAGATTTATCAAGGGTATCTTCAACTCAATTTCCCTGCGTGGACCTTTGGTTGTGTGTGTGGTCACACATCTACAACAGTCATTTTACTTCGGAGTCACGTGAGTGACTACGTGAAGAAGAGCCCGCCTCACGCTGGTAACGGCATGACGTCGACGCTGACGGCAGAAGGTGGAGCTGCAGTAAGGAGCAGCTCCTCGCAGCGGTCGGAACGGCCCGCAGGTAAGTGAAGTTACATCGGCGCGGGTTTTAGGTTACGCTGGATGTTCCAACAGCGAAACTAAAAAGTAAAATTTAGACGCTAACGTGCTGATGAGCACAAGATAAAAATTTTAACAAAATGGAGAAATCGGGAAGGAAGGCTTCGCGGGTGAAAAGAGCCTCCCGGGGTGAGAGTAAATATACGGGAAGCGAAGCTAGAGTGGACCCGGTTCCGATACCGTTGGCCACTGATTTACCCGATATAGAATTTCCAGATTCTCCGGAAATTATAAACCACGGAGGAAAGTGTTCCTAAGAAATGCAAAAAGAAAACTGTGAGGCCCGTGGATTCTGATGATTCTGATTTTGAAAGACCTCCAGTTAATAAAACTATGTGGCTAAAAATGGAGCATATGGAGAAAGTTCTCCCAAACCATTATGAGACAAGGGTCACAGTACCCTCATGAATCCCAGAAAAATCCCTGAGGGGTTTCAATATGATGAATATGGCTGTGGGCCAAGTTGGGAATATGATACTCCAGACCCACGATTTGGGCTGGAAGAAGTCTCATGGGACAATATCCCGATGGAAATTAGGGCTGCAGAAGGCAGACCCTGCTGAATTTGAAATGGTTTTTGAAAGTACGCCACAAAGTAAAAAGAAAAGGCTTGATCTGCCTGGGATAGCACAAAGTTTTGCTATACCTGAAGGAAGTGGTGAGGATATGGAAGAAAGCCTGGCTGCCAAATATAAATTATATGGTATCTCACCAGCTTCATAGTACTGTGATGAATGAATTATCAGAATTATATAAAGCACCAGGCAATTGTGCCTCATTGGAAGTGCCTACGGTGAATCCGATGGTATGGGCATCTATGACTCCAAGTATGAGAGCCCAAGAAATGAAATTTTCAAAAGGTGCTAAAAATTATTTTCGGCTGCCATCACGGCATTTGGCAGGCAAATGGAGAAACTGGAAATGGACAAGATTCAAAGAGTATACTTTGGGTTTAATGTGCAATTCGTTTTATGAGATCAATTGCATGAGGAAAATGGCGATTCGGCCCATAATTTCACACCCTAGATTTGCAAGCCTGTGTCAAGAAAGTGGAGTTCAAGCTCCTGGATATTTGTTTGGAGAAAATCTGCCGAAACAACTGAAGCAGTTGGATGAAGAAGCTAAAATATTTTAGCACTATTAAGCCTTTTGTCTTTGGACACAAGGAAAGGGTTTTCGGCCCGAAGGAGTTTTTTGATTTTCGTTATAGAGGCAGAAATTTGTCACTAAGGTATTATCGTGCTACACAGGCCGCTGCTTCCCTGCATTCGGGAAAGAGGAGACCCATCACGCTCCTATGGAGAGTATTAAAGACTTCTAACCTTAAAGAAACTGTGGATGAATCTCCAGTTGGAGGGGAGATTGCAAAAATTTTTATAATGCCTGGCTTAATATTACTTCTGATCGGTTTATATTACAAGCAGTTTCAGGAGCTATTATTATTATTTTAAAGAAGGGGTCAATCCTCCTGTACAGAATAAACCTGCTTATGCTTATGTGTTTTCTCCAGAAGAAAGAATGGAGATTGATGTGGAAATTGGCAAATTATCCGAAAAAGGGGTAATTGAAAAAACTTATGAACATGAGCATCAATTTGTTTCTAATATAAATTTCGCAGAGATAAGAAAGATGGTGGTTGTAGAATTATTCTAGACCTTACAGATCTAAATAAGTTTGTAGAATACAAACGTTTTAAGATGGAGACATTTAAAACTGCAAAATATTTGATTTCAGCAGGTTCTTATATGGCTAAGATTGATTTAAAAGACGCCTATTATTCTGTACCAATTCATCATCTTTTTCGGAGATACTTAAAGTTTTATTGGCAGGGGCAATTATGGCCGTTCAAAGCTTTACCCAAATGGATTAAGTTCAGCTCCTAGACCTCTTACAAAACTGTTGAAACCAGTTTTAGCTCAATTAAGAGCACAGAAACACATTGTAATGGCTTATCTGGATGACATTCTGATTGTTAATGATAGTCAAGAGTCAGCTAGCACTCAATTTCAGTTTACTAAAGCTTTGTTTAAAGAGCTTGGATTCTTAATTCATCCAATTAAATCCCAGCTGCAGCCAGTTCAATCAATTGATTTTCTGGGGTTTGTAATTAACTCAGTAACTATGTTAGTTACGTTGCCAGCAAAGAAGACAAATGATATTTTGGCAAATGTGTAATTATCTCATTTCACAAACCTTATCCCTCCATCCGAGAAGTGGCAAAAGTCATTGGTATATAGTGGCAGCTTTTTCCGGCAGTGGAGTTTGGGCCATTACATTATCAAAATCTTTCAAAGGGACAAAGTAAGGGCTCTTAAAGATAAGGCAGGTCACTTTGACAGACCTATGCAATTAACAAAGGAAGCAGTATTGGAATTGCAATGGTGGGTTGAAAATGTCCCACAAGCTGCTAAAAAGATCATGATTAAACAGCCTGAAATGGTTTTGCAAACAGATGCTAAGTGCTCTCGGATTGGGGGGGGCCACAGATTTATCTACCAGTTGTGGAGGTAGATGGAAAACTGAGGAGCAAGTGTTGCTCCAACAGTATGGTATTAACTATTTGGAGTTATTGGGGGCCTTTTATGGCTTAAAGCATATTGTTCTGCTAAACAATGTCTGCATGTATTAATACAATTAGACAATAAAACGGCTGTGGTTTAACATTAATCACATGGGGGGAGTCAGATCAGTAATCATGTGATTGTCTGGTCAATGAGATATGGCAATGGTGTAATTGATCGGCAGATATGGATTTTTCAGCAAGCTATATTCCAGGTAAAGACAATGTGGTACAAGATGGAAGGTCCAGGATTTTAAAGATAATACGGAATGGATGCTTAAGCCAGCAATATTTAAGAATATTGTTAAACAATTTGGCTTGCCCAGAAATTGATTTGTTTGCATCCAGGCTTAATCATCAATTGCCTCATTATGTACTTGGAACAAGATCCCGGACGCAGTTGCAGTAGATGCATTTTCATTACACTGGGAAAAATGTTCTTTTATGCTTTCCCACCATTTGCTCTGATCCAGAGATGTTTGAAGAAAATAGAGCAAGATTCAGCTTCCGGATTGTTGGTAGTGCCAAATTGGCCAACTCAACCTTGGTTCCCAGTTATGCTAAAATATGATTAAAGAACCATATATGCAGATTCCTAACTGTAGTGGATATCTTGACTAATCCAGTAACAAATCAAGGTTACCCATTATATGCATATATGAATTTGTTTAATCTGCAGGTTTTGACCAGACCACTACAGGAACTGGGATTGTACGGACCAAACTTTGACAGTTATTGGTGCATCATGGCGACATAGTACACAGAAACAATATATGACACATATTAAGAAATGGGAAGAATTTTGCACACAGTCAAATAATATTCTGATGAATCTGTGAATGTTACTCATTTTTTGGAATTTCCTCTGCCAATTTGCACTTTGGGCAACATTTAAGTTACAGTGCCATTAACACTGCACGTTGTGCCTTGTCGTCCTATTTAGGACTTATGATTGGTGAAAGTCAATTGGGTCGCATCCATTAATATCACGATTCATGAAAAGGAATTTTTCACATGAATCCGCCAAAACCTAGATATACAGAGATTTGGGATGTGAGCATAGTTTCTTGCTCTACTTAGAGAATGGACGCCAATTGAAGGGTTGACATTGGATAGGTTTAACATTGAAATTGGTCATGTTAATGGCACTGGTCTCAGCCCAAAGAGTGCAAACTTTACAAATGTTGCGTTTAGACTGTATGCATGTGACAACAGATAATGTTAGTATTCTATGTTTTACGATCTGATCAAACAAAGTAGACCAGGCAGATCTGGAACAAAGGTAACCTTTCAAAGCTTTTCATGTTGAGCCTGCTTTGTGTGTGGTAGACATTTTGAACCAATATATTAAAATTACGGACACTTTTCGAGGAAACGAAAAGACATTGCTGCTTACGCACAAAAAGCCACACACAAAAGCTTCAGTTCAAACTATCTCAAAATGGTTGAAACAGGTGTTGGTTTTTAGCGGGAGTAGACACTGATGTCTTTCAATCTCACTCCACCAGGGCGGCAGCTACGTCCGCGGCGAAGGGGCGGGACGTACCTCTCGAGCATATTTTAAAAATCGCAGGGTGGAGTAAAGAAGAAACTTTTTTCAAAGTTCTACAACAAACCTGTTCACACTATGACAAGCTTTGGACACGCGGTGTTGGGAGCACTATAATCACCTGCTTTGTTTGCTATTAATTGCTATAATCAGTTGTGTAGTCACTGATATCTTTTTTTCACTTGTAATCAATTTTCCCTCAAATATGAGGAGGGTATTATATGTCTTTCAACCATTAAAAAATTTAATTGTGAAAAAGATCTAAACTTTTGTCTGCTTTCTCATGTATGTGTTTCTTAGCCGGACTGTCGTACGGATTAATTCTACGACATAAAAAACACAGAAAGCTTTAAAACTCTTCACGTAGTCACTCACGTGACTCCGAAGTAAAATAGTAAGATTAAACGAGAACTCACCTGTTCGAAGTTTGATCGTTTATTTTACGAGGAGTTACGATGAGGGATTACGTGCCCTCCACTCCCACCCTCGTAAAATAAATGATCAAATGGTGGTTCTAAGTCTTTTTATGAGCCTTACTATGTTACTCCGGCTTTGGTGTTCTGTGTTTTTCATGCCGTTGCTTTGAAGTATGCCGTTACCAGCGTGAGGCGGGCTCTTCTTCACGTAATCCCTCATCGTAACTCCTCGTAAAATAACGATCAAACCTTCGAACAGGTGAGTTCTCGTTTAATCTTACTATTATGTCACCTAAAGCCTTAGAGGCTCTGAAATAGCAATGTTGTTAGTTACAAAAAACCTCATACGGCTCCAATAACATCAGCAGTGAGGGTTGTGAATGTTTTGCTGGACCTCATAGTGGCTGCAGGATGGTCAAACCAGCTAATTTCCAAATGTGTTATAATAAACCCATTTGCCAGACCGGGGGTATTTACCAAAACTATTTTTAGGTTATATTTTTAATTCCTCCTGGATGAGTGGGATTACTATTATCATCATTAAAAAGCACCAGCATGTTTCAATTTATGTCATGCTTTCTTAAATTTCACTCATCCCTGGTCAATTGATGCAGTGTGTGACGCATGGACTTGTTTCCACGGCATGAAATCACAGAGCTTCAAAATCTTCACGTAGTCACTCACGTGACTCCGAAGTAAAATAGTAAGATTAAATGAGAACTTACCAGTTTGAAGTTTGATATTTACTTTATGAGGCGTTACGATGAGCGATTACGTGTCCTCCGCTCCCAACCCTCTCTCATAAAGATCAGCTGGTAGTTCTAGGTTCTCAAATCTTACTATATTCAGTTCATCAACTGTTACCTGTGATTTCACACCACTGCTTTGAAGATTGACACGAATGCGAGCTGACGGCCTTCTTCACGTAATCGCTCAGCGTAACACCTCATAAAATAAAGATCAAACTTCAAACTGGTAAGTTCTCGGTTAATCTTACTATTATACATTATTCTTATCAGTAAAACATTCGTACCAAGTCTGAATATGGCATGACTGAAAGATTCTGTGGCCTTTCAGAATATAAGAAATGCTGATTCCAAATCAAGCTCATCCAATAACAAGTTATTACTTATCTCTGGAGCATCAGCTATTTTTTTTCAATCTTGGCTTCTTTATGGCCTTGAAAAGAAGCACATGTTATTACGCAGGCTGCCATCTTAATGTCTTTATTGAAAAGACAACCTGTCCTCCATATTGTGTTCCATATAATTTACATAGTCATTCAGACTTTGCACCGAGCCATTCTTTTGTTCTACGAGAAGAACGACTCCATTTTAGATTTGACTATTGGATTTGATTATTAGCTCTTTCACTCTATGGGCATGTGCATTACCCAAATTTAAATACTCCCAAGGATAAACCCCGTGATCTGCGCCTCCCACACCGAGACACCTAACTCCGCCCTTCAGAGTCGAGGGTTCACTCTGCCCATGGCCTACCACCAGGTGCTGCCACACATGTACTGATGCCTAATGGAAAACATTTGTTTGCGTGCTATCCAGGAAATGAAAACATTACAGTATATATGATTAGAATCATGCCATTCACAGTGTACAGATAAAGGATAAAAGATACAAAATTTAATGCAAATAAAGTCCGATAAAGTTCAATTAATGATTGTTCAAAGGTCTTCAATGATCATGTATAGGCAGTTTAACTTGGCATCATGTTGGCACAAACATTATGGGCCGAAGGACCCATTTCTTTACTATGTTCTATTTAATTAGTTAATATGCTTTTAACAGACTATTTAATATTGTTAATTATACTTTTGTCAATGATCGCAAACAAATTCAATGTCAAAATATCAGATATGTAGTTAGCAGCTTTAGCAGAACCTTTTGCTCTAACACAAATATTCCCAGTTACTATACATTCTGAGTTATCTGATGGTAAGTTTTGTTAACTACTTCTAACTGCGTACCTAATTGACTGTGAACTAGCAGTCCACGTTTCCCAAATTTTACGTCTAATTACTAAAATGAAAACTAATATAAAACCGAACAAATAAATATTTTAATATTTAATTTGTGGGATTGTTGACATTTGGATTGAAAGCATGCATCAAGATGCATTCCTGATGCAGGATTTTAACCCAAACCTTGGGCCTGTCCCACTTACACGATTTTTTTGGGTGACTACAGGCGACTGCCACAAAATGTTCAACAAGGTAAAAATTTTGGGGTGACAGTGGCGACAATTTTTGCTGTCATAGATTGTCATAGGTTGTCGTCAGGTGTCATAGGTGAATTCCATTAAAATTAGTCACCACATGGTTGCCACATGTTCGCGGGTGGTTGCCGTAAAGAAGCCTTCATGGTCGTGAGGATTTCCCACATTCTGGGAACTAGTCGTAGGTGGGTTGCCAGGAGGTCTTGGTTGGTCGCCAGGAGGTCGAAAGTTCTTGTAGGTTGTACCCGGTGCTGACCAGTGAATTTCATTGGCTCATTGTGAAACAAAAAACGTAAGCAGTAGTTTTCAGAACCAAAGATAACCGACCGGTAATGTTAATGTCTGCCGAGCTTCACAGCTGTGTATTTCTGGCTTCTTAAAAGTTGTCTCCACTCCTTCTCCCCCCTTCTCCACCCTCTCCCCCCCCCCTCTACCCCCTCTTTTAAAGGACTTACCGTACACTGTGCTTTTGTTAGCCGTCTTAATTACAGCGCCAACCTTCCTGTTCATCATGGTATATATCTGTATCACATTGGCTTTGCACCGTGTGGATTTCACTCAGACAGCGCTACCCCAGCTTGCCCTGTCCCCAGCCTGCAGAACGGGCTGGTGAAGGAAGCGATGTGTGTGTGTGTTTCACTCTGACTGGCGCCGTTCCACATGTCGGTTTTTCAGGTGACTACGGGCTACTTAACAGTCGCTAGCAGTCGCGTGAAAAATCGCTTAAAGGGCCTGTCCCACTTAGGCGAACTTTTAGCGGACTGCCGGTGACTGTCAAGTTCAGTGGGCTGAAAAACTGGGAACTGGAACGGCGACTGTCAGTGTGACACACACAAACACACCACAAAGACCGGGGCCAGGGAAAGCGGGAGGATCATTGTCTGAAATTGACACAGTGCAATGCCAAGGTGATACAGACACACACCGCGATGAACAGGTAGGTTAAGACGGCTAGCACAGTGTACGGTAAGTCCTTTAAAAGAGGGGGGAGGGGAGAAGGGGGGAGAATGAGGGAGAAGGGGGGAGAATGGGGAAGAAGGGGGGTGACATGCGGGGGAAAAGGAGTGGGGACACTAAGCCTGACACTAAGCCAGAGATACACAGCTATGAAGTGTAGCGGGCATTCAACATTACCGGTCTGTTATCCTTGGTTCTGAAAGCTCGTGCTTATGTTTTTTTTCCCCAATGAGCCAATGAAAATGACCGGTCAGCAAAGGATTAACTACGTATGACTACATCGACTACCCATAACTACATGGCGACCCCACTACAACTGCACCTATGACTAGAGGATTCTCCATGGCGACCAATTTTTGGTCACGGAAAATTTGTCAACATATTGAAAAATTTGCAGTGACCATACTGAGACCGCGACTAGTTCCCAGAATGCGGGAACTCCACGCAACCATGAAGGAGACTCATCAGAGACCGCCAGCGATCATGTGGCGACCATGTGGCGATCATGTGGCGATCATGTGGTGAGCACAAGTCTCCTGCACTCGCCTAAAAAGTTACCTAAGTGGGGCAGGCCCTTAAGTGTATCAGGCCTGTCAGACTGTATCTTTGGCTCCACTGATGCTGCCCTTCCCTCCAGCAAATTGATTTTTTGCTCCAGATTTCAGCATTTGCAGTCTCCTGTGCTTCTGCTCTCTGTTGGAAAAGTGTTGGAGGAACTTCATCCCTGGTAAGGTCAGAGAAAGGTCATGTGAGGAGCCTGCTGCAGCTCTCTAATCAAAACATTTCTAGAATGGAGTGGAAATAAAATGAATTATTTAGTGCACCAAAAAAAAATCTAACAAAATCAAGGGCTGTTTGTCGGCGAAGCCAAGATGACTGCAATGGAAAATCTGATATTATTTAGGAGGGGTGGAACTGGAAAGCAGTGAGAATTAATAGGCTTAGTCCTGTCACGTCTCCATCAAACTTCAACAGATACGTTATTATATGTGCATCAAACAAAGCACGTTCTTACTGATTCATGGTCAAATCAAATCCTCTCCAGTCAGTTTCTAATCTGCCTTTCTGTTCCAACCATAGTTCTATTAAATTCAACATTTTTTACTTCATATCAAAAAAATTGTTGCATTGCATTTAAGCAGCTACTAACATGCCTAATAACACCTCCCCTTTTTCACAGAATCAGCTCTGCAATTCAGAAATATTTCAGTGGCAACAATTATAAAAAGTGTTCAGCACATGGGGATACAATCATTTATGAAAGGTGCTATATAAATGCACATCTCTTTCTCATGATAAATGTGCAGTTATTTCACTTTGAGTACTGTTTTTGGACCACAGGTTGTTAGGTACTTAGCATCTTGGAGAGTATTCAATATTTTTCACTGTAGTTTAACTATACTTATCAATGTACCACAAAGAGGTACACTGCTTTCTGCAATTTACTGAACCCTGTTTGTCTCAACTAGACGGTAACAAATGGTTGGGGATGGGAAAGGGGAAATGATTCTGTACTATGGCCCCACGTATAATCGGTTGGGGTCACAGCAAAACATGTGGCAAACTTCACCTCTCTGCCTTGAACATGGCTCCCCTCCAGCAGCTCACATGACTGTCCTGCTCTTTCCCCTATCAATACATGGAAATGAATGTGACACGTGGCCTAGGTTGCCCAAGTGGAATTTCTACATCTGCGCCTTCATTACCTATCTGGAAGAACTTGGTGTATAAGGCATGGGACCTAGGAGTCCAAGCTTAAGAGTCCTTTCACTTAATGGAGTGGGCCGTCGAGAAGCTGCTACCTCGCTGGCCTGCCCCCTAACTATCGATGGCATCAGCAGTAAGGGACAAAAGTTTTGGGGTAACGTGAGGGGGAACTTCTTTACTCAGAGGGTGGTGGCTGTGTGGAATGAGCTTCCAGCAGAAGTGGTGGAGGCAGGATCGATTTTAACATTTAAGAGTAAAGTGGATAGGTATATGGACGTGAAGGGAATGGAGGGGTATGGTCTGAGTGCAGGTAGATGGGACTAGGGGAAAACAAATGGTCGGCACGGACTGGAAGGGCTGAGAGGGCCTGTTTCCGTGCTGTAATTGTTATATGGTTATATGGTTATTCAGTCAGATCTCTCCTTCAGAGGTAAAAAACAGAAAGTGCTGGAAACATGCAGCAGATCAGGCCACATCTGTGGAAAGAGCTAGAGCAAATATTTCAGATAGAAGACCCCTTGTTAGAATTCTGAAAAAAGGGTCTTCAGCCTTAATATATATTTTCCCACAGATGCAGGTGGTCTTGCTGAGTATATCTACCATTTCTGCATTTATTTCAGATTTCTAACATCTGCAGTTGTATTTATTTTATTTTCCGTCATGGCATTTTTGTCCCTTTACATTTCCACTCTTGCATTGACAGGCTTGTTTGAATTCAGCGATGCCAAATAGGAATGAGAGTCATGGAGTCATACTCAGCACAGAAACTGGCCCTTCAGCACAACTCATCTATGCTGACCAAGATGCCCATCTAAGTTCATCCCATTTGCCTGTTCGCATGTATTCCTTTAAACCTTTCTTATCCATGTACCTGTCCAAATGTATCTCAAATGTTGCCTCAATCATTTTCTCTGGCAATCCGTTCCATATGCATATCACCCACTGTGTGAAAATGTTGCCTCTCAGGTCCCAATTAAATAGATAGGAATATTAAATGAACCAGAACAAATAAACCATATATGAGATAGATAATAAAGGTCAGTTGGAGGCCTCTTGCTATTAAATTATTTTTAAAGATTCATTTCCACCCACTCAGACTTTAGATTAAATTAAGTAGGTATAGAAATGAACAATGTAAAATGTTGGAATCTACAGTGGCTTGCAAAAGTATACCCCTTGAACTTTTCCACATTTTGTCACGTTACAACCACAAACGTAAATGTATTTTATTGAGATTTTATGTGATAGACCAACACAAAGTGGCGCATAATTGTGAAGTGGAAGGAAAATGATACATAGTTTTCAAATTTATTACAAATAAAAAACTGAAAATGTGGCATGCAAAAGTATTCATCTCCCTTTACTCTGATACCCCTAAATAAAATCCAGTGCAACCAATTGCCTTCAGAAAGTCACCTAATTAGTAAATAGAGTCCACTTGTGTGTAATCTAATCTCAGTATAAATATAACTGTTCTGTGAAAGCCTCAGAGGTTTGTTAGAGAATATTAGTGAGCAAACAGCATCATGAAGCCCAAGGAACACACCAGACAGGTCAGGGATAAAGGTGTGGAGAAGATTAAAGCAGGGTTAGGTTATAAAAAAATATCCCAAGCTTTGAACATCTCACGGAGCACTGTTCAATCCATCATCCGAAAATGGAAAGAGTATGGCACAACTGCAAACCTACCAAGACATGGCCGTCCACCTAAACTGACAGGCCGGGCAAGGAGAGCATTGATCAGAGAAGCAGCCAAGAGGTCCATGGTAACTCTGGAGGAGCTGCAGAGATCCACAGCTCAGGTGGGAGAATCTGTCCACAGGACAACTATTAGTCATGCACTCCACAAATCGGGTCTTTATGGAAGAGTGGCAAGAAGAATGCATTTGTTGAAACAAAGCCATAAGAAGTCCCATTTGCAATTTGCCACAAGCCATTTGTGGGACACAGCAAACATGTGGAGGAAGGTGTTCTAGTCTGATGAGACCAAAATTGAAGTTTTTAGCCTAAATGCCAAACACTATGTGTGGTGGAAAACTAACACTGCACATCACCCTGAACACACCATCCCCACTGTGACACATGGTGGTGGCATCATCATGCTGTGGGGATGCTTTTCTTCAGCAGGGACAGGGAAGCTGGTCAGAGTTGATGGGAAGATGGATGGAGCCACATACAGGGCAATCTTGGAAGAACACCTGTTAGAGTCTGCAAAAGACTTGAGACTGGGGCAGATGTTCACCTTCCAGCAGGACAATGACCCTAAACATACAGCCAGAGCTACAATGGAATGGTTTAGATCAAAGCATATTCATGTGTTAGAATGGCCCAGTCAAAGTGCAGACCTAAATCCAATTGACAATCCCTGGCAAGACTTGAAAATTGCTGTTCACAGATGCTCTCCATCCAATCTGACTGAGCTTGAGCTATTTTGCAAAGAAGAATGTGCAAAAATTTCAGTCTTTAGATGTGCAAAACTGGTAGAGACATACCCCAAAAGACTTGCAGCTGTAATTGCAGCGAAAGGTGGTTCTACAAAGTATTGACTCAGGGGGGCTGAATACTTTTGCACACCATACTTTTCAGTTTTTTATTTGTAATAAAATTTGGAAACCATGTATCATTTTCCTTCCACTTCATAATTATGCACCACTTTATGTTGGTCTATCACATAAAATCCCAATAAAATACATTTACGTTTGTGGTTGTAACGTGACAAAATGTGGAAAAGTTCAAGGGGTATGACTACTTTTGCAAGCCACTGTATGTGAAAAGAGCTAATCATGGTACAAAAAAAAAGCAGATAATAAGTTAGTAAACTAATTTTGATTGCTAAAATCACAAAGTGCTGATATGAGAAGCATCTAACTTATTCCTCCGTTAACAAAGCTAATTACTGGTCCAGTTATGAGTTCAGAGGCAAATATCACTCTGTGATAAGGAGATGAAGGTGTGATTTGTGGCTAGTGTGTAGTTGTAAGCCTCAGACAACTCAGTAAATCTGATTCAGCAATTATAATATTGAAAGTAGAACAGTACAGCCCAGGAACAAACCCTTTGGCCCACAACATATGATGTGCGTTTGACCGCACTGGGCCTGTACCCGCTGGAGTTTAGAAGAATGAGGAGGGACCTAATTGAAATGTACAGAATAGTGAAAGGCTTGGATGGAGTGGATGTGGAGAGGATGTTTCTACTAGTGGGAGAGTCTCGGACTAGAGGTCCTAGCCTCAGAATTCAAGAACGTTCTTTTAGGAAGGAGATGAGGAGTAATTTATTTCATCAGAGGGTGGTGAATCTGTGGAATTATTTGCCACAGTGATGTTTTCATCCTTAGGGGAGATAAATCTGCCAGCCTTCATCTGCAACCAATGCAGCCCAGCAGATGAAGCTTGAGGAAAAGAGGTACTTTGTGCTTTCCTCCCACTAGTAACATCTCCAGTCACAGCAACTGATAGTTGTAGACAATAAGTTCCAATGTGGTTGTGCAAAAGCCATTGCTCGTCTCAGAATAAAATCTTTCTCCAGGCAGAAATATGTGGCATTTAAGGGACTTTTAGATAGGCATATTGAAATGCAGATCATGTGCAGGTAGATAAGTGATGGTCTTGGAATCATGTTCAGCACAGACATTGTGGGCCGAGAGGCATGTCCTTGTGCTGTATAGTTCGATGCTCTATGTTCTATGTTGAGCGTATTTCAGCTATAAAGTATGTTAGGTGTATAGGCTGTCCCTGGGTAATGAGCAGGTTCCATTTTTACAGGTGACCAAAAGTTGATTTTGTCCAAAGGTTGGCATATACACATAAAATACTCAAAATTGTAACTACACTTTCACAGCCTTGTATTGAATGACATCAAAAGCACATAAGATTGATTTGAAAGAACATTTAAGGGGCTGGCCCGCTTGGGCGACCCAATTGGCGAGTTTAGAAGAGTTTGAAAAAATGACATATTGAAGACCTCCTTCGACTATGTAGAAGACCTCCATCGACCTCCTTCGACTATGTTGAAGACCAGCTTCGACAGGCTACGGCTAACTTCGGGAAAATTGGACACCGTATAGTGGAGAGTGAAGACGACCTCCTTCGATCTCCTTCGACCTCCCTTCGACCTCCCTTCGACTATGATGAAGACTATCTACCTTTGACTACGTTCGACTACCCTCGATTACCTACGACTAACATGCCGACCTACTACGACCTAATACGACCTACTACGACTAAACCTACGAGTAAAAAAAGTATCGATTTTTTCTATGGTTACCTTTTTTTACTTGCGAGCATTTTTTAACATATTGCAAAAAACGCCACAGCTGAGGCCTCGAGAATGTGGAGACCACTCTCGAGCATGAAGGAGAGTTACGAAGACCTCCTACGACCTCGTGTTGACCATGCTGCGAGTATGAGTCGAGGGAAAACTTGCCAGAACTCGCTGATTAGGTCGCCCAAGTGGGACAACCCCTTTACAAAAAAGTAACGAGAGAAAGAAAACTAGTTCTCACATTCATGGAAATGAACACATATGTACATACATCGAACTTTTGAATTTAATAATACTATGAGATCATGTTTGAACATAGAAGTGTCCATAAGTTGACTGTTCATGATCTGCTTTTCATTCTATGTGTAAGATTAACCTTAGACAGAGGTTCCTTCTAATGCCCAGATCAGCAAAATTTAGCACAAACAAACCAGCACTTGCATCTCCTCCAACCTCATCTACTGTAGCCGTTGTTCAAGATGTGGACTCTTATACATTGGCGAGACCAAACGTAGACTGGGCAATCGTTTCGCTGAACACCTTCGCTCAATCTGCCTGAACCTACCTGATCTCCCAGTTGCTGAACACTTTAATTCCCATTCCCATTCCCACACTGAACTTTCTGTCCTAGGTCTCCTCCGTTGTAAGAGTGAGGCTAGACGAAAGTTGGAGGAACAGCATCTCGTATTTTGCTTGGGAAGCTTACAGCCCAGTGGTATGAATATTGATTTCTCTCACTTCAGTTAGCCCCTGCATTCCTGTCTCTCTATCCCTTCCCCACCCAATTCGCACTAGCTTCTCATTTTCAACCTACAACCAGCAGGGTCGGATTTAGATGAAGCGAGGCCTTAGGCTATTCCACGTGAGGCCCCTCCCAATCCCCCACCATCAAAAAGGGAGGTGGCATGGCAGGAATAGCAAAATTTTATATGAAATAAATGCACGCAGCATATATCACAAGCGCGAAGCTGAAAGACCCTTGAGACCCTTAAGCTGGGTCCCGGGCCCACTTAATAGCCCTGGAAGCTCTGGTGTTTTAGATGCTCTCTGATGCATCTGTGCCTTATTTTGGAGCATTTTTACACCAAATGTATGACCAATATTTCAGAAATAGTTTTGGTTGAGTCAAGAGTAATGAGTGGTTGGAATGGAATGATTGGTGTCATTGTTGTATACATTTTTAAAAATCAAGAATTGAAGCTGTCCTTGTTTTAATAATCAAGTTGTACTGTAAAATGTTTTGTAAAATGTTATAAAGGAGCATGCAAACATTGCAAATAAAATACTGTAAGTTTTGCAGTAAATAAAACCTACTTTTAGAAAATGTTTTGTGTGTTGATTTAATTGCCTATTACTGTTCGACTGTGTTAGTGTGTGCACATTAAAAATATGATGCAAAATGAAAGTCGCAAACTATGGAATTCATATTTTTCAGTATTGTTATCAAGGAAAAGAAAGCAATTCCAATTGTTTGATATTATTCATATGGTGGAGAAAATATAATTGCTCTAAAACCTACCTTAATTTTGCAATCTCACTAAAGATAATACCCCTTTCCCTCTCCTCCCTCCCCCTTCTCCTTCCCTCTCCCTCCACCTCTCCCTCCTCATCTCTCTCTCCCCTTCCCCTCTCCCTCTCCTCCTCCCCTCCCTCTCTCTCCCCCTCTGTCTCAACCCCCCCTTTCCTCCTCTCACGTCCCCCCCCCTCTCTCCCTCCCTCCCCCTCTCTCTCCCTCCCATGCAGCGAGGCTCCGCAAAAATTTCAATCTCTGGATGTGCAAAGCTGTTAGAGACATACCTCAAAAGACTTGTAGCTGTAATTGCAGGGAAAGGTGGTTCTACAAAGTATTGACTGAGGGGGGCTGAATACTTTTGCACGCCACACTTTTCAGTTTTTTTATTTGTAATAACATTTGGAAACCATGTATAATTTTCCTTCCACTTCACAATTATGCACCACTTTGTGTTGGTCTATCACATCAAATCCCAATAAAATACATTTACGTTTGTGGTTGTAACGTGACAAAATGTGGAAAAATTCAAGGGGTATGAATACTTTTGCAAGCCACTGTAATTCCGGCCCTGACAACCAGTCTGAAGAAGGGTCTCGACCCAAAACATCACTCATTCCTTCTCTCAGAGATGCTGCCTATCCCGCTGAGTGACTCCAGCTTTTTGTGTCTATCTTCGGATTAAACCAGCATCTGCAGTTCCCTCCTACACAAACCAGCAATTAAGCCTGGGTTAGAGCCACTTGTGAGAATGAGAAATGAGAAACATAGTGCGAGTCACCCAGCATGAAAACAAAGCCTATGGCACAACTCATGACTGCCGACCCATCTGGGCTAGTCCCACTTGCATGTAGAAACAAGGAACTGCAAATGTTGGTTGACACAAAAGGACCCAAACTCGGCAGGTCAGGCATCATCTCTGATAAACGTGGCTAGGTGACATTTCGGATCGGGATCATTCAGCCTAAAGAAGGGTCCCCATCCAAAATGTCAACTATCCCTGTTCTCCAGAGATGCTGCCTAACCTGCTGTCACTCCAGTACTTTGTGCCCATCTGGCCCAATCCCTCTGAATCTATCCAATCCATGTACAATCCATGCATCTTTAAGTGATGTTCTACCATCTGCGTCAACTACCTCCTCTGACACTCGTTCCATATACCTACCACCCTCTGAGTGAAAACATTGCCCCTCAGGTTCATAGTTCCTTGAATTGTTGCCTTCCAATGCCAGAAACCCATATTCATAGAAACATAGAACATAGAAAATAGGTGCAGGAGTAGGTCATTTGGCACTTCGATCCAGCAATCATTCAATATGATCATGGCTGATTGTCCAAAATCAGTACCCCATTCATGCTCTCTCCCCATAGTCCTTGATTCTGTTAACTCTGAGAGCTATATCTAACTCTCTCTTGAATACACCCCACAGTCCGATCTGGAATACTGGTGTTGGCTGTACAGAGTTAGTACATGCTCCTTGAAACTGCATGGATTTCTTTGGGTACTCCGGTTTCCTCCCACCTTCCAGAGACATACAGGTCAGTAGGTTAATTGGCTTCTATAATTGTACCTTGCATGTAGGATAGAACTCATGTATGGGTGATCATTGGTCAGTGCGGATTTGGTGGGTAGAAGTGCCTATTCCCACACTGTATCTCTAAACTAAACTAAAGTAAGGTCAATAATCCTTCATAGAACCAGGAACATTCTATTAAATTGTTACCTTTTCCTTTTCACCTTAAACATATTACCTTTCCGTTTTCATGTTAAACATATGCCCTTTGGTTCTTGATTCTACTACCTTGGGTAAAATACTTTCTGCATCCTCTATCTTTTCATGATTTTATACTGGAGATGGGGCAACGTTGAGCTTTGTTTGACTTTCACTTCCCATGCAGTTCCCCGTTTTCAGATCTCAGTGGATTCGGCCTGCAATTGCTGGCTCAAATTGTTCCAAAATAAACCCTAACATAAACTGTGCTTGGTTCCACTTTCATCATCCACTCTGCTGTGAGCATAATTAATAATGTCATATCTATATACTTCTAAAACTCTGTGTGTGTGTGTGTGTGTGTGTGTGTGTGTGTGTGTGTGTGTGTGTGTGTGTGTGTGTGTGTGTGTGTGTGTGTGTGTGTGTGTGTGTGTGTGTGTGTGTGTGTGTGTGTGTGTGTGTGTGTGTGTGTGTGTGTGTGTGTGTGTGTGTGTGTGTGTGTGTGTGTGTGTGTGTGTGTGTGTGTGTGTGGGTGTGTGTGTGGGTGTGTGTGGGTGTATGTAATTTTGCCTTTGAAACGTTTCTCCTCGAAAACCAGACGACAAAACGGGCACATTTTTACAGATTTCAGTAGCGATTTACCTTATGATTTTAGAAATCCACTCCTCTATAAATTTGATCATTTATCTCCCCACATTTTCAATAAAATTGTTCACAAAACGGACTGTTTGTTAAAAATCAAACTGCTGCCCAGCTGCGCCAGTTGCGGACATCACAATGCCCTTGCTCGTGGCACCGCACTCTTCCCGCTCTGGATTAATGCACTGCTGTAAACAGTGCACGTATGCGCAGATTTTTCCACGAGGTATGTTAGCCCACCCACCACCACCCCCCCTCCCCCATTCTTCAAAACGTGCAGAAAGAATGAACGTTCTACAGATCCGGAGGTCACCGGAGGCCACCGGCTTGCATCTGAATCCACTCCGTCTCCCCCGCCCGATGGTAAAACATGGCTGTGGCGGCCGTTATTGTCGCGTGGGGCACGCGATGAGAAGGCGGCCATGGCGGCCATTACTCCCTCTGGGAAGCTTGCCCCCGGCACAGTGACCTACCACTTGCTGCAAACCAAATGAGCTGCCGCTCGGAAGGCCTTTGAAAGAATCCTTGCGAGCGGGCAAGCGAGCTTTGAAGCGACCCCCCCCCTCCCCCTCTCTCTCCCCCTCTCTCTCTCTCTTTCCTCCCCTCTCTCTCTCTCTCTCTCCCACTCTCTTTCTCTCCCCTCCTCTCTTTCTCCCCCTCCACTCTCTCCCCCCTTCCCCCCTCGCTCCCCCTCCACTCTATCTCCACCTCCCCCCTCTCAACCCCCTCCTCCACCCCTCTCTCCCCTCTACTCTCCCTCCCCCCTCTAACACACCCTACCCCTACACCACTCTCCCCCACCTCTTTATTTTTTTCATTTTTCAAAAACATTATTCGACACAGTCGTATGATACAGCACATCAAAACATAATCAGAAATTGCACTATAACAAATATTCATTATAGAACATCAATGCATTCATTGTTTACAATACTCTCAACCCCATGCAGTGACCAGCTCCCCCACCTCTCTCCCCATCTCTCTCTGTGTCCGCCCCTTTCTCTCTCCCCTCTCTCTCTCCCCCACCTCTCTCTCCCCCTCTATCTCTCCCCCCCTCTCTCTCCCCCACCTCTCTCTCCCCCTTTATCTCTCCCCTCTCTCTCCCCTCCCTCTCCTCCTCCCTTCCACCCCCCTCTCCCTCTGTCTCTTGCCCCTCTCTCTGTCTCTGCCCCCCTCTCTCTGTCTTGGCCCCTTCTCTCTCTGCCCTCACTCTCTACCACCACCCCCCCCCCCCCCCCCCACCCCCGCGAGTTGTGGGGCTATGCGTCAGTAGATAGGGCGATTATGGGGTAAAAGGTGCAAATTAAAGATTTCACCTTTGATTCACATCTCCTCGAGAACCCGATGCCGAAAAGGGGAAATTTCTACATATTCCGGTACCTTATGATTTCAAAAATCCACCCCTCTGTAAATTTGGTCAATAATTTCCTGAGTTTTTGCCAAAATTGTTCACTAATCTGACTTTTTTTTTCAAATCTAACTGCTGGCCAGCAGATGACGTCAAAATGCATTTGCTCGTGGCAAACCTGGCTCCTGGCCTAGCCCCCCCCCCCTCCCGGTTCTGGATTAAAGCAGCTGCTGTCAACGAGTAGGCACACTGTTTTCCATGAGTTACGTCACCACCCTCCCCCTCCCACCCCCGTTCTTCAAAAGGAGCAGAAAGAATGAGCAATACTGCAGATCCCCAGAGGTCACCGGCGCTCACCGGCTTGCTTTTGAAGAACTTTCGGCTCGTGGCCTGCGCAGCGAGTGAAGTCACATGACTCCCCCGCCCCTCCCTCCCGCTGCTAACCGCACACACTTCAGGTCACGTTGCCCAGCCGCGCCGCACGCAAGACGTTTGGAAAAAAAACACTGTCTCCTTGCTCGCGCGGCCAGGAGCGAGGGAGTGAGTGATTATTGCATTCGAGAACCAGCCCTCACCTCTGACGATGCACCCCCCCAAACCCTCAAACTCTCCCTCACCCCCTCCCCCCCACTCCCTCTTTGCCCCCTCACGCTCCCTCTTGCCCTCCCAATCTGTGTCCCTCTGTCTGTTTCTATTTCCATCTCTCTGCCTCTGTGTCCCTCTCTCTGCCTCTGTGTCCATCTGTGTCACTCTCTACATTCCTCTCTGTGTCCCTCTCCCCCCACCACCCTCCTCCGCACCTCCTTTCTCCCCACTCCTCTCTCCCACCTACTCTCCATCCCCCCTCTACCCCCTAACCTCCTCTCTCCCCCTCTTCTCTCTCCCCTCCTCTCTCCCCCTTCCCTCTACCCCCCTTCCCCCTCTCTCCCCCATTCTCAACCCCCTCCCCACCCTTCCCTTCCCTCTACTCTCCTTCCCCCCTCAAACACCCCTACCCCTGCCCCCCTCTCTCCCCTCCTCCCTCTCTCCTCCTCTCTCTCCCCCTCCCCCTCTCCCCCCTCCTCCCCTCTCCCCCCCTGCTCTCTCTTCCCCTCCTCTCTCTCCCCATCCACTCTCTCTCCACCCCGCAACTGAGCATTGAAGGGAGGAGACCCAACGGGTCCCCCTTGATCTACTAAACTTATAAACCCAAGTTTACCCAAGGCAGAACAAAACTCACCTTTGGTATTATTGTACATGAGCAGCATTTTTATGTGATCTAGTACTAGAGGACATGAATGCAAGCTTTTATGTTTTGCACATTGACAAAGAATCTTGCAGTGCAGTCATGGATACAACTTATCACACAGTTAAAGGGTTAGATTGGCTAATTAACTGGTTTCAGGCCAGTTGCTCTTTATGAAGGCCTTCTTTTATCTTGCTCATATTTGTTTTTAATAGATAGGATAATGTGACGATGCATCATTGGGTGCAACATATCCTTTTCTATTCTCCATTTAGTTCTACTGTTCATTTAAATTGCCACAAGCAGAATTATCACCATCCTGAATGCAAAGGAAAAAAATGAGCCCGATATTGCATGAGTAAACTCCACAGAAATGAAATTCTGGAAGAAGTCAGCCAGTTAAACAGCATTTGTGAAAGAACAAAAGGACACAAAGTGCCTGTCATAGCAGGTCAGGTAACATCTCTGGAGAACATGGATAGGTGATGTTTTAGGTCTGGACCATTCTGCAGATTAATTGTGGCGGGGGGGGGGGGGGGGGGGGGGGGGGGGGGGGAGGTGAGGGTGGTGAAGAAAGCTTGAAGAGACGAGAGACAGGATGAAGTGCCGCAGGTAATAGGTGAGCAAGGTTTTTGATAGACGTATGTTTAGAACAAAGAGTAGAAGGTGAGAGACTAGATAGCACGTCTCGAGGTTTGATCCGTAGTCAATGTTGAGTTGATAAGTTTTTTACTAAATTAAGAAATTGATGAGTTACAGATGGCCTCCGAGATGGGGAAAGGAAAAATTACTCCTTTTCCTCTTTCTGGCTGCCATCTAATCCTGCCTGTTGGTTGAGGATTGAAGAGTTGCATATTGTGCAGCCGGAGAAAAGAATGTAGGTGGCGGAGGGGGAATAGATAAATAGGTGCAAGTCCAGCTGGGGCACAGGGAAGGAGGGGTGGGGGAGAATGGGGAAGGGGGAAGGGAGGAGAAAAGCGGAGAAATGGAGGGGTTAAAAAGGGTGAGAAAGGGGGGAAGAACAAACTGGTTACAATTTTGGGTTGAAGACCATTTAACAAAACACAAAGTATTGGAATAACTCAGTGGGCAAGGTAGCATCTCTGGTGGACAAGGCAGCGGGCAAGGCAGCATGTCTTGATCAACATATTATTTAAGAGGTCAGATAAAGCATCTCCAACAAACACTATGGGGGAAGGTGCTAGGTATGACTGTGCTCCATGTTGGATGAAGAGATGATCATTTTCATCACTTTTCAAAAAGATGAAGAGCTGATCATTAGTTTTCTCTAATCACTAGCCTTCCACAACCCAACCCTACCAACCCCATGGGACCAATATGTGGTGGCTGGAATTTGTCCATAACTCCGCCTTACTTTTGTATACTTGGTCTAATTTTACACTATTCCCTTGTCGGCTCAGAGAACGGTTAGCTACTAGAATGGAATGCTTCCATCCTTTATCCCATCCCATCTTACAGTGCCATGGAGTCATTCATAGAGTCATAGAGTCATACAGCATGGAAGGCCCTTCAGCTCAATTTGCCCACACCGACCAACATACCCCATCTACTCTAGTCACACCTGCCTGTATTTGGCCCATATCCCACTAAACCCATCCCATCCACGCATTTGTCCAAATGTATTTTAAATGTTGTGACAATACCTGTCTCAACTACTTCCTCTGGCAACTCATTCCATATACCCACCACCCTTTGTGTAGAAAAAATTGCTCCTCAGGTTCCTATTAAATCTTTCCTCCCTCACCTTAAATTTATGCCCTTCTACCTTTATTGGGCTTCCCAACAAGAACCTCCAGAAATAATGAAACCCCAACCCAGCCGAGAAATCTCAGCCTTGAGCAGTCTCTCAGCATTATGTAGGATGGAACTGCAGATGCCGGTTTACGCCAAAGATTGACACAAAATGCTGGAGTAACTCAATGGGACATGTAGCATCTCTGGAGATAAGGAATGTGTGATGTTTCATGTCGAGACCATTCTTCAGACGTCTTGACCTGAAACATCACCCATTCCTCTCCAGAGATGCTGCCTGTCCCTCTCAGTCTCTCAGCATTATTGCTACACATGCAGGTAACCTGATAGCACAAATGGATCTTAGTGGCATGTGTTGCTTGATGTAAGGGAAATATTTCCCTCATTCCTTTTACAGGGGCAATGATGCCAATTAAGAAAAATAATCATATTCATACAAGTTAGATTTCAGATGATTAATCATCCACTCAAACGCCTGCTCTATTTATGCAGGAAGAGGAAAGCTGTGAAAAATACTGTTGTCATCATCATCATTCTGCATTAAAAACTCATACTTCTTTAATAAAATATTCTGCACAATATCTTTACTTTATGCTTGAGATGATGTGTTCGGCAATGAAAAACTATGTCCTGAAAAACTTGGTGCCATGTCAAGGTTTTATTTATATATCCTTCTGTTGAAAATGTTAGTGGTGCATCTGCTCAATATAATGGCAACGAAACACAAACCAGGATTTTACCATTATTTAGGTGTGAGCCTTATGAATGTCACCAGTCACGTGCAAAAAAACACAGATCTTATCCTCAACCAGCATCCATCTGTGTAATGGTCTAAGTGTTAATAGAAGGCAATCAGAAAGAGGAAAAAGAGTAATTTTGCCTTTCCCCATCTCAGAAGCAAATTGTAACTTACCAATGTCCTACTTTAGTTCAAAAGTAATCAATTCAATACTGACTAAGGATCAAGCCCGGAGATTTGCTATCCGAGTTAGAAACTGAAGCAACTTACAAAAAAGCTTTGATCAAAATAATATTTCAAAGCTAATAAGTGCATTTCTGGAAAATTTGGATTCCCTGGAAATAATCAAACCTAACTCAAAATAGGTGGTTGGTATATTAACCGTACTATATTTGTCTTCCAAAATTCTGTGGGTTCAGAACTGATGAAGTAGGTGGCAGCGTGTCATACCCACCGTTACTGATGGAGAGTGATTTTCAAAGCAATTGTCCTTATGTCAACCAGTGCCTCGATTAAGATTTTTACCTTTTGCAAGCCTGAACTTTTCATCTATTTTTCCACTGTCAGCTAAATGGAATTATTAATCATATGTGCTTAAAGCTTCAGTTTGTAAGTATGTGTAGAGAACTTCTCAGTATCCAGGTTACATCAAAAACGTGTTCATATTGTAACAAGATTTATCGGTTTCTTTGTTCCATATGATTTAAAATCCTGCCTGGAAAATGAATTCAACAAGCTTTTTTGAACAGTTTCATTGGGAAATTTTTATCATATATCTTTTGAATACTATATTCAACTGCTTATATTTTTTCTCTGAGTGGCAGGTTAGTTTTTGAAAATGCCAGAAAGCAGAATAAGGGGAATTAAAGAGTTTAAAGAACACTCCTATGATGGTCTTGCTCCTACCACCCCCAATCTTCATTGTAAACTGACCGCAAAAAAAGACACGGTTGTAATAGGTTTTAAAGTCCAATTTAATGTTCTTGGTCTCTTTTATGTCTGGAATATCGTGCCTTATTTAACATAGCCTACCTGCAGTTGAACTGCAATGTTAGTGGCTGGGAGGATGCCAACTTCTACCATTGATATGGTGGAATTTTAGAATGGCGAAAGGGGAATGGAGACTTATCTCCCATCCCTGTCCACTGCTCCTTCTTCTCCAATTACAGACAAAAACAGGCCAATATAGCGTGTGACTTTTGTTTATGAAAGTACAGTATACCCTCATTATAACGGAGCTCTTTATAGTGGATTTTGGTTATAATGGACGGACTCACCGACCTTCGCCGCAAGGCCAGGCCACCGCACCAGTCTCCGCCGCCTCCCCTGATGCTTCCCTAGCTGCCCTCTTGCTGGGATGATGGAACTCCGACGTCAGAATGGAAGAACATACTCAGCGGCTTGGAGTTTCCAAATCGGCCGCTTCTTACCGCAGACCGCAGCTCCCGAAGTCCACAGGCCGAGTTTTGCAGAGATTCAAAATGGCGACCTCGGCAAAGGATCACAGGTTTCGGCAATGTTAAAGTCAGCGCTGCCCGCGCTCGAAGCTGTGCAAACCACAGCTCCACAGTGTTAATCAGCAGGCACAACACTCTGGTGCTTCAACACGGGGACCCCCGGTAAGACATTGCCCGCTCCACGGTGGAATCCAGTGCTGCGCTGCAGCTGAAGCTCTGGCTGCTCCGGCAGGAAAGGCCGCGCCAATCCAGATGGTGGGGGGGGAGGAGGGGGGCGAAGATGCGACTCGGAGAAAGGATGTATCCTCGACCAGGTAGTGCCTGGGAAATGGTCTCCCCTCTTCCCCCTCCCACACCCCACATAAAAAAGACTAAGAAACCTCCAAAAACGTTTTAGACAAACTAAAATCAACAAAAAGGGTGAAAGGATGGTTAAACTGCTGGCGAGGCTGCCGCACGAGGCGCCACCCAATGACATTTCGTCAGTAGTGGCGACTGCAGAGGGCTCAAAGGCCCCGACCATGGGTGAACAATGAGGATGATGACTAACTTTATCGCCTTCCCTCACAGTGGGAAACTTTGATTCTGCTGTGAGGGGATGTTTATGTTAAACTCTATCGTGTATTGTGTTCTTTTTTATTCATATGGCTGTGTGGTAACACAAATCTCACTGTACCAATTGGTGCATGTGACATTATGTCTCAACCCAAAATGTCACCTATCCATGTTCTCCAAAGATACAGCCAGACCTGATGACTTACTCCAGCACTTTTTGTCCATTTGTGCATATATGAGCATGGGCAGTTCTTTGTTGCTACTACTTACACAATGACACCCCATTACAGGGTAATCCCTTACTTGCCGGACTTATAGTGGACAATCGGCAATAGGGGACACCATTTCAGCCCCCCGCCCCACATCCCATGGTCTGTTATAACAAGGGTTTACTGTTTGAAATGGTCTATTTCAAACTGACTCAAAAATAAAATGACATCGACAATTGCATTGGTGCTACTTCCTGCACCCACACACAACTCACTGACTTTATCCGCTTCTCCACTAACTTCCACCCTGGCACTCAAATACACCTCGACCATTTCCGACACTTCCCTACCATTTCTTGACCTCACTATCTCCATCGCAGGTGACTTATGACCGACATCCACTATAAATCCACTGACTCCCATGGCTATCTAGACTACACTTCTTCCCACCCTGCTTCCTGTAAGGACTACATCCCCTACTCCCAATTCCTCCATCTACGCCGCATCTGCTCCCAGGATGAGGTGTTCCACAGGAAGGCATCGGAAATGTTCGCATTCTTCAGGGAACGGGTGTTCGCCTCTCCTACTATAGATGAGGCTCTCACCAGGGTCTCTTCAATACCCCGTAACACTGCTCTTTCTCCCCATCTCCCCACTTGTAACAAAGGCAGACTCCCCCTAGTCCTCGCCTTTCACCCCACTAGCCATCACATACAACAAATAGTCCTCCGTCATTTTCACCACCTCCAACGTGACACCACCACTTGCCACATCTTCCCATCTCCCCCCATGTCTGTTTTCCCTCCATAACTCCCTGGTCAGTTCTTCCCTTCCCTTCCCTTCCGCACCACCCCCTCCCCGGGCACTTTCTCTTGCAACCGCAAGAAATGCTACACTTGTCGCTTTACCTCCCCCCTCGACTCCATTCAAGGACCCAGGCAGTTGTTCCAGGTGCGACAGAGGTTCACCTACACCTCCTCCAACCTCATCTATTGCATCCGCTGCTCTAGATGTCAGTTGATCTACATCGGTGAGACCAAGCGTAGGCTTGGCGATCGTTTCGCCGAACACCTCCGTTCGGTCCGCATTAACCAACCTGATCTCCCTGAGGCTCAGCACTTCCCCTCCCATTCTGAATCCAACCTTTATGTCCTGGGCCTCCTCTATGGCCAGAGTGAGCACCACCGGAAATTGGCGGTGCAGCACCTCATATTCCGCTTCGGCAGTTTGCACCCTAGCAGCATGAACATTGACTTCACCAATTTCCGGTACCCCTTGCTGTCTCCTCCCCTTCTCAGCTCTCCCTCAGCCCTCTGGCTCCTCCTCTTCCATTCTACTTTCTTCTCCCCGCCCCCCCTCCCCTCCCCCCACCCTACATCAGTCTGAAGAAGGGTTTTGGCCCAAAACGTTTCTTATTTCCTTCGCTCCATAGATGCTGCCTCACCCGCTGAGTTTCTCCAGCACTTTTGTCTACCAATAAAATGTCCTTGTTTTTTTAAGGTGGGGTTAAGTCACGGGTAAGTACAAGGGAAACTCGATAAAGTGTGATCCAAGATTCAAGAGGACTACAAGCTCCAACGCTTCTTCTCCCCTCTCCCTTATGCACATTACATCGGGTAGTGAGCACCCATTCATGTGTTGCAAGTTGATGTACAGTATGGAACATTAAGCCAATGAAAGACTAATGCATCCCTCTGTATTATATTTCCAAACATCTGTTACTTTTGCTAATATATGTAGCACGTCAGATTTGATGGTTAACATGAATAGAATGAACAAGTCTTGAACAGACGATGCAATAAGATAACTACACAGGTGAACAGATGGCAATAACAAAGACCGGTTTACTGACATCAGAAATATATACTTCAGGCCCAGTCTCTTGTACTGTTAATTAGTTTTTTTTGACACAAGTGAAAGAGATTTTAAAATTGTCCATTTTAACTGATAGAAATTCCCATGACTGTGTAAGAACCAGTTATTTTTTAGTGGAGAAAACCAAGGTCCGAGACACAAGATGCAGCCAAGGCTGATAGGGGAAGCCAGGAGACAACATGAGGCTAATCATCGGCTTCTACTGAAAATGGGTGTGAAGCAAGTAGCAAGAAGCTTGAACCACTTCCAGCTCAATATCGAGTTGGTGCTTATGGTTTAAGGCAGCTGCCAGCTCACATTGAGTTGGCCCAGCGAGTTAGGCCAGGGGCAAGGGTGGCTAGACCTCTGCGTTTGAGAATTGTTTTGAGAACCCAGTGAGAACAATCTTGGCCCAATCTGACTCCACTGATAAAAAAAATTAAATATTCCCCAGGCCATTCTCAGAGAAGCCACCTACTGTCTTTCTAATGAGCCTGCTCAACAGATGGTATAAAAACCTTTTTTGATCTTGAAATTATAACCAGGCTTCACGGGCTGCATGGAGCTCTGGTTTGCACATTTAATTAGCTGTCTGCTAGGAAACAGTGTGAGGGTTAAAGGGTCAGTCATGCGACATGGAAACAAGCCCTTCAGCACAATTCATCCACACTGACCAAGATACCATATCTTGGAGTATAGGAGCAAGGAGGTCCTAGTGCAGTTGTACAGGCCTCTGGTGAGACCACATCTGGAGTATTGTATGCAGTTTTGGTCTCCTAGTTTGAGGAAGGACATTTTTGCTATTGAGGAAGTGCAGTGTAGGTTCACCAGGTTCATTCCTGATATGGTGGGACTAACATATAATGAAAGAATGGATCGACTGGACTTATATTCACTGGAATTTAGAAGGATGAGAGGAGATATTATAGAATTATATACAATTCTTAAGGGATTGGACAGGCTAGATGCAGGTAAAATGATCCCCATGTTGGGGCAGTCCAGAACCTGGGGTCACAGTTTAAGAATAAGGGGTAGCCCAAATAGGACTGAGATGAGGGAAAAAATTTCACCCAGAGAGTTGTGAATCTGTGGACATCTCTCCAGAGAAGCAGTTGAGGCCAATTCAAGAGAGAGTTGGATATAGGTTTTAGGGCTAATGGAATCAAGGGATATGGGGAGAAAGCAGGAATAGGGTACAGATTCTGGATGATCAGCCATGATCATATTGAATGACGGTGCAGGCTCGAAGGGCCGAATGCCCTATTTTCTATGTTTCCATCTAACCAGGTCCAATTTGGCCACGTTTGGCCTTTACCCCATTTAAGCAAAGGTATGTATATTGCCCAAGTTTAATAACGATATTCTCTATTCCATATTATAACAATGACATTTAATAAGTGTAAGATGTGTTTTTGTATATCTTACATAATTCCACCATGTAGCCTTGCATCTTTGTAACCAAGTAGCTAAAGTCTCTTCACACATGTAGGCGTCATTCCAGTTCCTTTCTGTGGATTGGCTTCCTTCATCATGTAATATCCCTGATGGTACAATGGTTCATTGGATTGGAGAACTCAGTCACCATTATTTTTTGCTCTTCAGATACTGATGTTAACATCAGGAATGTATTTTATCACAGTACTTCAGTAATTTAATATCTGTATCTTGCTGTAATCATCTGATCAACAAGGTCAATCCATTATTATTGCTAAAGAATAATAAATTGCTTTTCAGACTGGACAGATTGCTTCACTGCAATGCCATTGCTGAGCTGCATACTTGTTCACAGGTCTGGTGACTATGGTAATTCTTTCATTAAATCAAAATTGCTTTTCCCCGAATCATTCCCTTTTGTTTATTCACTGCTTCCCCTTCCGAATTAAACGGCAACAACAGTTTCAATGTATGAAGGAGACAGCTTTGCCAGGATGATCAACTCATAAAACATGGTACCTTTTGGATTTGAAACAAAATGCTGGTCAATGCATGATAAATCATGAAACTAGAGGAACTCTTGAATACTTTCCAAATCAAAACTCCTTTTAATACATATCAACCCTTCTACTGCCACATGGGATGTTGACTGTAGGAAAGGTGATAACAAGTAATACAAACAGTATTATGATAGTGAAATTAGTACGTGTATGAAGGAACTGCAGATGATGGTTATACCAAAGATAGGCACAAAATGCTGGAGTAACTCAGCGGGACAGACAGCATCTCTGGAGAGATGGAATGGGTGATAATTCGGGTTGAGACTGGTTAGGGATAAGTAAACGAGAGATATAGATGTGATGTGGAGTGATAAAGAACAATTAATGAAAGATATGCAAAAAAATAACGATGATAAAGGAAACAGGCCATGGTTAACTGTTTGCAGGGTGAAAATGAGAAGTTAATGTGACTTAGGTGGGGGAGAGATAGAGAGGGAGGGAATGTCGGGGCTACCTGAAGTGAAAACAATCAATATTCATACCACTGGGCTGTAAGCTGCCCGAGTGAAATATCAGATGCTGTTCCTTCACTTCGTGTTTAGCCTCACTCTGACAATGGAGGAGACCAAGGACAGAAAGGTTTGTGTAGGAATGGGAAGGAGAATTAAAGTGTCCAGCAACCGGGAGATCAGGTAGGTTCAGGCGGGCTGAGCGAAGGTGTTTCTCAAAATGGTGCAAGTGAACCTCTGTCTAACCTGGAAGGACTGTCGGGGTCCCTGGAAAAGTTGAGGGAGGTGGTATACGGACAGGTGTTGCATCTTCTGCGGTTGCAGGGGAAGGTACCTGGGGAGAGGGTGGTTTGGTGGGAAGGGATGGGTTAACGAGGGAGTTGCGGAGAGAACAGTCTCCGCGGAAGGTGGAAAGGGGGGGGAGATGGGAAAATATGACTAGTGGTGGGATCCCGTTGGCAATGATGGAAATTTCAGAGGATTATGTGTGGTATGCGACAGCTGAGAGGATTGAAGTAAAAACTAGGGGGACTATCTTAGTTGCGACTAGGGGGAGGAGAGGCAAGGGCTGAGCTGCGGGGTACCGAGGAGACACGAGTGAGGGCCTCATCTATGATGGGAGAGGGGAACCCTGTTCTTTAAAGAATGAGGACATAGCGGATGTCCTAGCATGGAACACCTCAACTTGAGCGCAGATACGGCTAGACCTATCTCTTACTCTCGATTCCTCCATCTAGCCGCATCTGCGCCCAGGGTGGGAATCCTGTGAGGGCAATTTGGCAGAAAGTTCAAGATAAGACAGATTTTAAGATAGTTCACAAATTGCTGCAGTAACTCAGCAGATCAGGCAATATCTCTGGAAAGAAAGAATGGATGACGTTTCGGATCGAGACCCTTCTTCAGACTGAAAGTCATTCGGAAAGGGAAACGAGAGATATAGGTGGTGATGTAGAGAAAAAATAGAACAAATGAATGAAAGATATGCAAAAAAATAAAAATGATCCAAGTTACTTTTTTTGCATATGCTGCCTGTCCCACTGAGTTACTTCAGCATTTTTGGGTGTTTGTCTTTGGTTCAAAGTAATGTTGCTTAATATTGCCGGTTATTATTGTATGGAACCCGAGTGAAGGACTTGGATTCTTTGCTATGTATTAATCTTTCCTGCATTGAAATCACTTCCACTTAATCCATTGTCTGTTATTTGCACTTTATCAGTTTATTTATTCATGTGTGTATTTACATATATAATGATATATGGACACACTGATCTGTTTTGTAGTCAATGCCTACTATGTTCTGTTTTGCTGAAGCAAAGAAAGAATTTCATTGTCCTATCAGGGACATATGACAATAAACTCACTTGAACTTGAACTTGAAGTGTGATTTTTGCCCGAAAAAAAATAAGAATATGCCCACCACAGGAAAGGAGGAGAGTAGTTTATTAAAAAAAAATGACACATCTCAGCTGCCAGATGCAGTTTGGTGGCAATTTCATTTTGAGTGCAGATGGTATCAACCTCAACATTCCTGAGGTGTAATGCAGTTACAACAAAAGACAAATATGTGCAGCAGAAAGAACAAAAACAAACTCTTTAAAATCCTTCATAAATAACTTAATAGCAATTTAACTCTAAAATTAGCATTGGTGACTTATGCTATTGGACAATTAAACAAGTTGATAGAAACAGCATGAAGCATTCAGCAGGAGATCTCTTTAGGAAATCTAGCAATTGAGAAATATACAGCTATTTATTTGCATAAATGGGGTTTGTGAAGCATGAAAAAAATGTTCTGCACATGATTCCATTGCTGAACCAATTATGATAACATTCTGAGAATATACCAGGAGAGGGAAACAAATAAGACACTGCAGGAACTGTTTGTGAATCTGTCATTGAATTATCTAAATAGAGGTACAGTAAACATTTATCAAATCATTTTATTTTTCCGAAAGACTTGTTTAAACCATTCTACTATTAATACACAGAAATGTTATCATGAATATTTTTACAAGGCCTTGCATATTGTTCAAAGTCAGATTAGTACTGAATATAGATTCATGATTATAGTAAACTCTTTGCTGTAACATGTTTTCCCTAAAACAAAATGGTATTTCCTATTTGGTCAAAAATATACAAACTATGTGGACTAAATAAATCAATTAACCAGACATGTCTTACTCAAGCCTCAAGTATTTTTAGTGAAAAACCAAGTTTAAATGCGTAAAACCATTAAAAAAAAGAATTACACAAACAGCATAAACCACTATCAACCAATATAAACCAGCATCTGCAGATTCTTTCTACACTAACCAAAAAATAGGTTCCCTGAAAATGGCAACACAGGTTTTGCAGGATTGTGAAGAAGTTGTTTGTCATGCTTGCCTTGATTATCAAGGGTAATAATTATAGACGTTGGGACATCACACTACAGCTGTACAAGATGCTGGTGAGACCACATGTGGAGTTCTGTGTGCAGTTCTGGTCGCCCTGCCAAGGATGGATGTGTTATGCTTAAAAGGGCACAGAAATGATTGACCAGGACTTTAGGGATAGTTACAAGGAAAAGCAGGGACATATATTTGCATGGAACATAGCCAGCTGAGGGATGACCATATCGAGATATACACAATCACGAGAGGCTTAGATGAGGTTAATGGACACAGACTTTAATCCCCCCTGTCTAGAGGAATCCAAAACTTGACCCATATGTTTAAGGTGAGAGGAGAATAGAAACATAGAAAATAGGTGCAGGAGTAGGCCATTCGGCCCTTCGAGCCTGCCCCGCCATTCAATATGATCATGGCTGATCATTCAACTCAGTATCCTGTACCTGCCTTCTCTCCATACCCCCTGATCCCTTTAGCCACAAGGGCCACATCTAACTCCCTCTTAAATATAGCCAATGAACTGGCCTCAACTACCTTCTGTGGCAGAGAATTCCAGAGACTCACCACTCTCTGCGTGAAAAATGTTTTCCTCATCTCGGTCCTAAAGGATTTCCCCCTTATCCTTAAACTGTGACCCCTTGTTCTGCACCTCCCCAACATCGGGAACAATCTTCCTGCATCGAGCCTATCCAACCCCTTAAGAATTTTGTAAGTTTCTATAAGATCCCCCCTCAGTCTTCTAAATTCTAGCGAGTACAGCTGAGTCTATCCAGTCTTTCCTCATATGAAAGTCCTGCCATCCTCGGAATCAGTCTGGTGAACCTTCTCTGTATCCCCTCTATGGCAAGAATGTCTTTCCTCAGATTTGGAGACCAAAACTGTACGCAATACTCCAGGTGTGGTCTCACCAAAACCCTGTTCAACTGCAGTAGAACCTCCCTGCTCCTATACTCAAATCCTTTTGCTATGAATGCTAACATACCATTCGCTTTCTTCACAGCCTGCTGCACCTGCATGCCTACTTTCAATGACTGGTGTACCGTGACACCCAGGTCTTGTTACATCTCCCCTTTTCCTAATCGGCCACCATTCAGATAATAGTCTACCCTCCTGTTTTTGCCACCAAAGTGGATAACCTCACATTTATCCACATTAGACTGCATCTCCCATGCATTTGCCCACTCACCCAGCCTATCCAAGTCAGCTTGCAGCCTCCTAGCATCTTCCTCACACCTAACACTGCCCCCCCAGCTTCGTGTCATCTGCAAACTTGGAGATGTTGCATTCAATTCCCTCATCCAAATCATTAATATATATTGTAAATAGCTGGGGTCCCAGCACTGAGCCTTGCAGTACCCCACTAGTCATTGCCTGCCATTCTGAAAAAAGACCAGTATACTCCTACCCTCTAAAAATGATCCAAGGGAGTTTTTCTTTTCATGCAAAATCAGATATATGGAACTGGCTGTGAGTGGGAGCTGTAGAGGTAGGTACAATGGCAATTAAAATGCATTTAGAGAGGAACATGAATAGGAACGGTTTAAAGGGATATGGAACAATTTAACTCTACTTAGGTACGTGTGAAAAGCACCATTTAACCATTGGGATAAATGAAAGCAAATTGGACTAGTTCAGTTATAAAAGCTGGCCAGCATGGAAAGGTTGGGTCAAAGAGCCAGTTTTCCTGCTGCGTGAACACTGCTTAACAATGATTTTTAAGCTGTGGCTGTATTTCCCCAATCATTTTGACACCAGTTCTGCAAAATCATTGTTCAATCTTCATTTAAAATGTCCATATCGGACATTGTGGTAAACCAGAGAGGAAATTGTAGGAGCCCTGGTTGAAATTGGAACTGCAATTGCTGGTTTAAACCAAAGATAGACACAAAATGCTGGAGTAACTCAGCGGGACAGGCAGCATCTCTGGATAGAAGAAATGGGTGACGTTTTGGGTTGAGACCCTTCTTCAGACTGAAACAAACGTTACAAATGTCCTTTCATTTGCACCAAAATACCATGTCATCTTTTCAGTTCAATGGATCAAGGATATGCAGTGCATGCTTAACATTGATTTTTATGCAATGGCTGTGTTTCTACAGTTTGACACCAGTTTTGCAATTTAAAAAAAAATCTTCTTTCAAAATGTCCATTGTTCATTCATCATGTAAAAAGAATCTTAAGAAAGAAATTAGGAAGGCTAAAAGAAGATATGAGGTTGCTTTGGCAAGAAAGGTGAAAGTAAATCCAAAGGGTTTCTACAGCTATATTAATAGCAAAAGGATAACGAGGGATAAAATTGGACCATTAGAGAACCAGAATGGACAGCTATCTGCAGAGCCAAAAGAGATGGGGGAGATATTGAACAATTTATTTTCTTCGGTATTCACCAAGGAGAAGGATATTGAACTCTGTGAGGTAAGGGAAAAAAGTAGAGTAGCTATGGAAACTATGAGATTCAAAGAGGAGGAAGTACTGACACTTTTGAAAAATATAAAGGTGGATAAGTCTCCAGGTCCTGACAGGATATTCCCTAGGACATTGAGGGAAGTTAGTGTAGAAATAGCAGGAGCTATGACAGAAATATTTCAAATGTCATTAGAAACGGGAATAGTGCCGGAGGATTGGCGTACTGCGCATGTTGTTCCATTGTTTAAAAAGGGTTCAAAGAATAAACCTAGCAATTATAGACCTATTAATTTGACGTCAGTGGTGGGCAAATTAATGGAAAGGATACTTAGAGATAATATATATAAGCATCTGGATAAACAGGGTCTGATCAGGAACAGTCAACATGGATTTGTGCCTGGAAGGTCATGTTTGACAAACCTTCTTGAATTTTTTGAAGCGGTAACTAGGGAAATTGATGAGGGTAAAGCAGTGGATGTTGTCTATATGGATTTCAGTAAGGCCTTTGACAAGGTTCCCCATGGAAGGTTGGTTCAGAAGGTTCAATCTTTGGGTGTTAATGGCGGAGTAGCAAGATGGATTCAACAGTGGCTGAATGGGAGATGTCAGAGAGTAATGGTGGATGGCTGTTTGTCAGGTTGGAAGCCGGTGACCAGTGGGGTGCCTCAGGGATCTGTGTTGGGTCCACTGTTGTTTGTCATGTACATCAATGATCTGGATGATGGGGTGGAAAATTGGATAAGTAAGTATGCAGATGATACTAAGATAGGTGGTATTGTGGATAATGAAGTAGATTCTCAAAGTCTACAGAGAGATTTGGGCCATTTGGAAAAGTGGGCTGAAAGATGGCAGATGGAGTTTAATGCTGATAAGTGTGAAGTGCTACATCTTGGCAGGACAAATCAAAATAGGACGTACATGGTAAATGGTAGGGAATTGAGGAATGCTGTGGAACAGAGGGATCTAGGAATAACTGTGCATAGTTCCCTGAAGGTGGAATCGCATGTAGATAGGGTGGTAAAGAAAGCCTTTGGTGTGCTGGCCTTTATAAATCAGAGCATTGAATATAGGAGTAGGGAAGTAATGTTAAAAATTGTACAAGGCATTGGTAAGACCAATTCTGGAGTATGGTGTACAATTTTGGTCGCCTAGTTATAGGAAGGATGTCAACAAAACAGAGAGAGTACAGAGGAGATTTACTAGAATGTTGCCAGGGTTCCAGCAACTATGTTACAGAGAAAGGTTGAACAAGTTAGGTCTTTATTCTTTGGAGCGCAGAAGGTTAAGGGGTGACTTGATTGAGGTCTTTAAAATGATGAAAGGGATAGACAGAGTTGACGTGGATAAGCTTTTCCCATTGAGGGTAGGGAAGATTCAAACAAGAGGGCATGACATGAGAATGAAGGGACAGAAGTTTAGGGGTAACGTGAGGGGGAACTTCTTTACTCAGAGGGTGGTGGCTGTGTGGAATGAGCTTCCAGCAGAGGTGGTGGAGGCAGGATCGATTTTAACATTTAAAAGTAAAGTGGATAGGTATATGGACGTGAAGGGAATGGAGGGTATGGTCTGAGTGCAGGTAGATGGGACTAGGGGAAAACAAATGGTCGGCACGGACTGGAAGGGCCGAGAGGGCCTGTCTCCGTGCTGTAATTGTTATATGGTTATATGGTTATATGGTTCATTCATCTAAATTCAATCACAAGTAAAAACCCGGAGAATGCTAGATTCTTACATTCATGCCAGTTTGAATGGAATTAAGACATCTGTCTTTCTTTGTTACATGTCATCTGTGTCTACCCTTCCATCTCACTAGCTCTTTTTATGGGACATAGAACATAGAACATAGGAAACTAGAGCACAGGAACAGGCCCTTTGACCCATAATGTCTGAAAGTCAGTATGGAAAACCAATGTAAACAAATTCAGTAGACAGGGTGGGACTGGCAGCTTAATGTTCCGGGGTACAGGTGAAATAGAGGAAGAGGTAAATGAGATGGGGACGTTGCTTTGCTCGTTAAGGAGAACGTCACAGATGACATTGCTGATGGGTCGTCGAGTGAAGCTATATGGGTGGGCTGAGAAATAAGAAAGAAATTATCACGTTGTTGGGAGTGTATTATAGGTCCCTAAATAGTCCATAGGAATTAAAATAACAAATATGGCAGGCAATTTTAAATTTCCCAATATAGACTGGGACTGCCACAATGCCAAAGTTTTAGACAGAATAGAATTTGTCAAATATTTTCAGGGAAGCTTCTACAAGCAATAGATAGAAGACCCGACAGGGGACAGGCCAAAGCATAACCTATTTTAAGAAATTGGGAAGGGCTAGTAACCGAAGTTTATGGGCGAGCCTTTTTGGACCAACAACCACAATTTTGTAAGCTTTAAACTGGTTTAAAATAGTTATAGAAACATAGAAATTAGGTGCAGGAGCAGGCCATTCGGCCCTGCGAGCCTGCACCGCCATTCAATATGATCATGGCTGATCATCCAACTCAGTATCCTGTACCTGCCTTCTCTCCATACCCCCTGATCCCTTCAGCCACAAGGGCCACATCCAACTCCCTCTTAAATATGGCCAACGGACCGGCCTCAACTACCTTCTGTGGCAGAGAATTCCATAGATTCACCACTCTCTGTGTGAAAAAGGATTTTCTCATCTCGGTCCTAAAAGACTTCCCCCTTATCCTTATCTGTGACCCCTTGTCCTGGACTTCCCCAACATCGGGAACAATCTTCCTGCATCTAACCTGTCCAACCCCTTAAGAATTTTGTAAGTCTCTATGAGATCACCCCTCAATCTTCTAAATTCCAGCGAGTACAAGCCAAGTCTATCCAGTCTTTCTTCATATGGAAGTCGTGCCATCCCAGGAATCAGTCTGGTGAACCTTCTCTGTACTCCCTCTATGGCAAGAATGTCTTTCCTCAGATTAGGAGACCAAAACTGTACGCAATACTCCAGGTGTGGCCTCACCAAGACCCTGTACAACTGCAGTAGAACTTCCCTGCTCTTGTACTCAAATCCTTTAGCTATGAATGCCAACAAACTATTTGCTTTCTTCACAGCCTGCTGCACCTGCATGCCTACTTTCAATGACTGGTGTACCATGACACCCAGGTCTCGATGCATCTCCCCTTTTCCTAATCAGTCACCATTCAAATAATAGTCTACCTTCCTGTTTTTGCCACCAAAGTGGATAACCTCACATTTATCCCACATTATACTGCATCTGCCATGCATTTGCCCACTCACCCAGTCTATCCAAGTCATCCTGCAGCCTCCTAGCATCCTCCTCACAGCTAACACTGCCCCCAGCTTCGTGTCATCCGCAAACTTCGAGATGTTGCATTTAATTCCCTTGTTCAAATCATTAATGTATATTGTAAATAGCTGGGGTCCCAGCACTGTGCCTTGCGGCACCCCACTAGTCACTGTCTACCATTCTGATAAGGACCCGTTCACTCCTACTCTTTGCTTCCTGTCTGCCAGCCAGTTCTTTATCCACATCAATACTGAACCACCAATACCGTGTGCTTTAAGTTTGTATACCAATCTCTTGTGTGGGACCTTGTCGAAAGCCTTCTGAAAGTCCAGATACAACACATCCACTGCTTCTCCCTTATCCACTCTACTAGTTACATCCTCAAAAAATTCAATAAGATTCGTCAGACATGATTTACCCTTCGTAAATCCATGCTGACTTTGTCCAATGATTTCACCACTTCCAAATGCGCTGCTATCCCATCTTTAATAATTGACTCTAGCAGTTTCCCCACTACCGATGTTAGACTAACTGGTGTGTAATTCCCCATTTTCTCTCTCCCTCCCTTTTTAAAAGTGGGGTTACATTAGCTACCCTCCAATCCTCAGGAACTACTCCAGAATCTAAAGAGTTTTGAAAAATTATCACTAAGGCATCTGCTATTTCTGGGGCTACTTCCTTAAGTACCCTGGGATGCAGCCTATCTGGCCCTGGGGATTTATCGGCCTTTAATCCATTCAATTTACCCAACACCACTTTCCGGCTAACCTGGATTTCACTCATTTCCTCCATCTCATTTGACCAGCGATCCCCTGCTATTTCAGGCAAATTATTTATGTCTTCCTTAGTGAAGACAGAACCAAAGTAGTTATTCAATTGGTCTGCCATGTCCTTGTTCCCCATGATCAATTCACTCGTTTCTGACTGCAAGGGACCTACATTTGTTTTAACTAATCTTTTGCGACTTCACATATCGATAAAAACTTTTGCAGTCAGTTTTTATGTTTCCTGCCAGTTTTCTTTCATACTCCATTTTCCCTTTCCTAATTAAGCCCTTTGTCCTCCTCTGGAATTTCTCCCAGTCCCCTGGTAGGCTGCTTTTTCTGGCTAATTTGTACGCTTCATCTTTTTCTTTGATACTATCCCTGATTTCCCTCATTATCCACGGATGCGCCACCTTCCCTGATTTATTCTTTTGCCATACTGGGATGAACAATTGTTGTAGTTCATCCATGCAGTCTTTAAATGCCTTCCATTGCATATCCACCGTCAACCCTTCAAGAATCAATTGCCAGTCCATCTTGGCCAATTCATGTCTCATACCCTCAAAGTTACCTTTCTTTAAGTTCAGGACCCGTGTTTCTGAATTAACAATGTCATTCTCCATCCTAATGAAGAACTCAACCATATTATGGTCACTCTTGCCCAAGGGGCCACATACAACAAGGCTGCTAACTAACCCTTCCTCATTACTCAATATACAGTCTAGAATAGCCTGCTCTCTCGTTGGTTCCTCCACATGTTAGTTTAGAAAACTATCCCGCATACATTCCAAGAAATCCTCTTCCTCAGCACCCCTGCCAATTTGATTCACCCAATCTATATGTAGATTGAAGTCACCCATTATAACAGTTTTACCTTCGTTGCATGCATTTCTAATTTCCTGTTTGATGCCATCCCCAACTCCACTACTACTGTTAGGTGGCCTGTACACAACACCCACTAGCGTTTTCTGCCCCTCAGTGTTTCGCAGCTCCACCCATATCGATTCCACATCCTCCAAGCTAATGTCATTCCTTTCTATTGCGTTAATCTCCTCTCTAACCAACAACGCTACCCCACCTCCTTTTCCTCTCTGTCTATCCTTTCTGAATATTGAATATCCCTGGATGTTCAGCTCCCAGCCTTGGTCACCCTGGAGCCATGTCTCCGTGATCCCAACTATATCATAATTATTAATAGCTATCTGCACATTCAACTCATCCACCTTATTACGAATGCTCCTTGCATTGAGACACAAAGCCTTCAGGTTTGTTTCTACAACACTCTTACTCCCTATACAATTATGTTGACAAGTGGCCCCTTTTGATTTTTGCCCTCGAAACCCACCACCTCTTATTCTCTGTTTATTATTTTTTTCTTCTTTCCCCCCTACATGTTGGGTCTGAGTGCTTCCCTTCTCACTTGGCCCTTTTACAATTATGTTGAAAAGTGGCCCTTTTAGATTTTTGCCCTGGATTTGTTTTCCTGCCACTTTTCACCTTGCTACCTATTGCTCCTATCCTCATTTTACACCCCTCTGTCTCTCTGCTCACACATTTAAGAAACCCTCCACTTCTTATTCTCCGTTTGTTATTTTTGTCTTCTTTCCTCCCTACGTGTTGCGTCTGACTGCTTCTCTTCTCTGCCTCCTGCCTCACAAACGGACTACTTGCCTTCTCTGTTTGAGTCCCTTCCCCCAACCGATCTAGTTTAAAGTCTCCCCAGTAGCCTTTGCAAATCTCCCCGCCAGGATATTGGTTCCCCTCGGGTTCAAGTGCAACCCGTCCTTTTTGTACAGGTCACACCTTCCCCAAAAGAGGTCCCGATGATCCAGAAACTTGAATCTCTGCGCTCCGCACCAGTCCTATAGCCACGCATTTATCCTCCACCTTGCTCCATTCCTACTCTCACTGTCGCGTGGCACAGGCAGTAATCCTGAGATTGTTACCTTTGCAGTCCTTCTCCTTAACACTCTTCCTAACTCCCTAAATTCTCCTTTCAGGACCTCCTCTCTTTTTCTACCTATGTCATTGGTACCTATATGTACCACGCCCTCTGGCTACTCTCCCTCCCATTTCAAGATATCTTGGACACGTTCAGTCAAATCCCGGACCCTGGCACCAGGGAGGCAAACTACCATCCGGGTCTCCTGACTGCGTCCGCAGAATCGCCTATCTGACCCCCTAACTATAGAGTCCCCTATTACTGCTGCCCTCCTCTTCTTTTCCTTACCCTTCTGAGCAACAGGGCCGGTCTTTGTACCGGAGGCCTGGTCGCTGTTGCTACCCCCAGGTAGGCTGTGCCCCCCAACAGTACTCAAACAAGAGTACTTATTGCCAAGGTGTACAGCCACCGGGGTACTCTCTAGTCCCTGCCTCTGCCCCTTGCCTCTCCTAACCGTGACCCACTTTTCTGCCTCCTGTGGTTTTGGAGTGACCACCTGTCTGTAGCTCCTCTCTATGGCTTCCTCACTCTCCCTGACCAGATGGAGGTCATCGAGCTGCTGCATGGAATACAGTCCATTTGGAGCGCCATCTTGACACACCTGGCGCAGGTGTGGATGTCTGGAGAGCTATTTGACTGCATGCCGTCCCACATCTGACATCCAGAACAGTAAACTGCCCTGGCACTCATCCTCCCCCTTACCCTGGATACAATACAATACAATGCAAGGATTTTAGCTGAAAGAAATCAGCAGGGATCTGACTGCCAATCAGCTGCTCCCTCGAGTCGTCTTCCACCAATCAGCGGCTTCCTCAACTGCGAGCTGGGAGTTTTGAACTGCGAGCTGCGAATGGAACGTTACGGATTTGGGCTCCTCCCACTGCAACCGCTCCTGGGCCTCTGTCTATATATAATCTGTATTATATATAGATATTTTTATTTTTATTTTATTTTATTTTATTATGGATAAGGGTTCACTCATTAAAATTCTGAATTAGGGCGAGGTCAACTTTGATGATATTAAACAGGATTGGAATTGAGGAAAGGGGCATCTGGAATGTGGGATGCTTTTAAAACTGTGATGGTGAGAATTCAAAGCATGCATGTTCCTGTGAGAGTGAAGGGCAAGGTAGCTGGGAATACGAAATAATTGCCAGTTTAAAGAAGGTTCTCATCACACATTCTGTCGAGCAACATCACCCATTCCTTCTCTCCAGAGGTGATGCCAGTCCCACTGAGTTGCTCCAGCATTTTGTGTCTGTCTTGGGAATGAAATGCCTGGATGATGAGAGAAACTGAAGTTCAGGTCTGAAAAAAGAAGGCATTGGCCAAGTATAGGCAGCCATGATCTTGTGTATTCCTAGAGAAGTTTAGGGGAATGTGGAGCATACTCAAGAAGGAAATCAAGAGGCCAAGAGACAGGCTCTACCTCTGGCAAATAAGATTAAGGAGAATCCAAAGATATTTTATAAGGTTTAGGATTAGTTTAGGTTTATCATTGTCACATGTACAGTGAAAAGCTATGTTTTGCATGCTCTCCAAACAGATTGGGTATACCATACAAAAATACAATCAGGACGAACTCAAGTGGAATAGATAGAGCAAAGGGGAAGATACAGAGTGCAGAATATAGCAACAGTGCTATACTTACAGGTAGAAATGAGATTTAAAAGAGGAGTGTTTAAGAAGGAACTGCAGATGCTGGAAAATCGAAGGTAGACAAAAATGCTGGAAAAACTCAGCGGGTGAGGCAGCATCTATGGAGAGAAGGAAATAGGTGATGTTTCGGGTCGAGACCCTTCTTCAGACTGATGTGGGGGTGGGGGGGGCGGGAAGAAGAAAGGAAGAGGCGGAGACAGTGGGCTGTGGGAGAGCTGGGAAGGGGAAGGGAAAAAAGGAGAAAGCAGGGACTACCTAAAATTGGAGACGTCAACGTTCATACCGCTGGGAGGTAAACTACCAAGCAAAATATGAGGTGCTGCTCCTCCAATTTATGGTGGGCATCACTCTGGCCATGGACGAGGCCCAGGACAGAAAGGTTGGATTTGGAATGGGAGGGGGAGTTGAAGTGCTGAGCCACCGGGAGATCAGTTTGGTTATTGCGAATCGAGCGGAGGTGTTGGGCGAAGCGATCGCCAAGCCTACACTTGGTCTCACCGATGCAGAGCAGCTGACACCTACAGCAGCAGATGCAATAGATGAGGTTGGATGTGGTGCAGGTGAACCTCTGCCGCAGCTGGAAAGACTGCTTGTGTCCGTCGATGGAGTCAAGGGGGGAGGTAAAGCGACAAGTGTAGCATTTCCTGAGGTTGCAAGGGAAAGTGCCAGTAGAGGGGGTTATTTGGGTGGGAATGGACGAATTGACCAGGGAGTTACTGAGGGAGTGGTCTCTGCAGAAATGTTTATTTCGCTTGGGTAGTTTACGCCCCAGCGGTATGAACATTGACTTCTCCAATTTTAGGTAGTCCCTGCTTTTTCCTTTTTCCCTTCCCCTTCCCAACTCTCCCACAGCCCACCTCTCTGCCTCTTCCTCTTGTCTCCACTCCCCCCCCCCCCCCCACATCAGTCTGAAGAAGGGTCTTGACCCGAAAAATCGCCTATTTCCTTCGCTCCATAGATGCTGCTCTCACCCGCTGAGTTTCTCCAGCATTTTTGTCTAAAAGAGGAGTGTGATTGTATTATTTTTGTAGTAGATCCTTCTCTGGAAAGAGCATGCAAAGAATCACAATGCTCCAGAGTCATTTTAGGATCAGGATAAGTGTATTAAGGGAAATAAGATAACTCCAAACCAAAGCAGTCATTCATGCATGGAGCTACAGGAGATGAGCAAATTCCTCGATGAGTATGTCTCTTCTGTTTTTACTATGAATAAATAAATGAAGACCAGGGAACTTGGGACAGATCATGAAGGTCTTGAAAACAGTCTATATTACGGTTGAGGAGGTGCTGGACATCTTAAGGGATATGAAGGTAGATATGTCAAGACTTAGTTTCGTTTTAGTTTAGGACAAAGGACAAAGAACAAAGGACATTTATTGTCACATTCACCAATTGGTGCAGTGAAATTTGAGTTACCATGCAGCACACAAATAAGATCAACACAACAATATAGAATTTAACATTAAACATAAAAAAACATTCCCTCACAGTGGAATAAATTTTTTCCACTGTGAGGGAAGGCAACAAAGTTCAATCCACTTCCTCAATGTTCACCCCCGGGGCCTATTGTGACCTTCGCAGTCGCCGTAAACGGCGGCCCGATGTTTCAGGCCCTCTCGCCGGAATGATGGAACTCTGGCGTCGGAAGAACACTCCCAGCGGCTTGGAGTTCCGAATCGGCCACTTTTTACTGGAGGCCGCGGCCGAGCTGGGCGGAGCTCCATCACTGGCGACCTCGGTGAAATATCCCAGACCTCCGCGGTGATTAAACTCAGCACCGCCCGCGGCTGGGAGCTCTGCAAACCACAGCTCCATGGTGTAAGAGTCAGCAGTCCCAGCACTCCGGAGCTACCAACACAGCGACGCTAGTAAGTCATCGCCCGCTCAGCAATGGTACTTCAGTGCTGCACCACTGCTGAACCTGAAGCTCTGGCCTGTCTCCAGCAGGAAAGGCCGCGCCAATCCAAATGGTAGGCCGCGAAGAGGGGGCAAAGTTACGGCTCGGAGGAAAAACGCATCCTCGACCAGGTAGTGACTGGGAAAAACAGTTTCCTCCTCCCCCCACCCCCACTTAAAAAGACTAAAAGACCTCCAAAACAAAACTTTTGACAGACTAAACTTTTTTTTTAAAGGATGAAAGAACAAACAGCTGCAGGCGAGACTGCCACACCCGATGGCCCCACCACTCAGCTACATTGCTAAAACAGAGATATATTGCTAAAACAGGCCCTTCAGCCCATCGCGCAGACCAGCAATCCCCCTTACATTTGCACACACTACACACTAGGAACAATTAAAAAATGTTACCAAAGCCAATGAACCTGCAAAGCTGTACATCTTTGGAGTGTGGGAGGTAACTGGAGGACCCGGGCAAAACTCACGTGGTCACAGAAAGAATGTACAAACGCCCTAGAGACAAGCACCCATAGCCAGGATCGAACCTGGGTCTCAGGTGCTGTAAGGCAGCAACTCTACTGCTGTGCCACTGTGCTGCCCCTACTACTTCTGAGTAGAAACAAAAATCTTAAAGCCATTTGCCAAAATGCTTGTTGCATGACTGGGAGGTCTGGACTGACCACCTTGGGAAGGCGTTGGACTCTTTATCTGTCTCTATCTTATATTTTTTGGACACTCTACTTGACCAGTAAGAAACAAAGCCTGTATTGGGAAATGAGATCATTTTGGCAGGTATTCAGATCTGTTCAAATTGGGCAAACTTTTGGAACGGTGAGGGTCATTCATTTACAAACCCATGTAAAGTCGGCTTCTTATTATAAGTAAAATGGACATAAATATCTGACCTCTTAAGCTGTAAAAAAAATAACTGGCAATAACTCTGTGTGACATGAATCTCGGGAACTAACTGTTTTCTTCAGTAGTGCCAAACACTTGCCAACTAAGTTTATTGTCGGAACATTTATTTATAGTTTGGAAGATCATTAAAAAAGAGAAGTATTCTGAGTGCCAGGAAATTAGCACCAAAAACAAAAATCTGAAAAAGAAAACACCAAAGAAGCCAGAAATAGAAAGCATATATCGATATTGGCACGAGATGAAAGCGCCAACATTTTTTGGATACTGTCTGAATTGTTTTGCTTTTCCAGCATTTTTCACATCTTGTTGCTTGATCAATCAGAATTTAATGCCGCCAGTCTACAACCTCATCTACCCAGTACTGACATTTGTGCAGCTATTCTCGGGAACAAATTGGTCTCGTGGAGCTGAAGTGGACACGGCAGATGTTAGATTTAGTGTCATCTATGGCTCAGTGTGTAGTTCTCTCTCAGTCAGAAGGTTGAATGCACAGACTGTGACACACAATCTATGCTGACAATTCACATGTGCTATGGGCGAGATGGACTGTCCGTGTACTGTCTTTTGGATGAGTCACTAAACTAAGGTTCCATCTGTATGCTCAGGTAGACATAAAACTATTTCAAACATTGAGCAGCATGGTTATCTCCTGGGTATTGGCCAACATTGATCCCTCAATAAATGTCAAGTAAAGAGAGTTATCTAGAAATTAATCCCAGTAGTCAGCAATAAAGCTGCCATATAGTTACAATGGAATGAATTTTGGGGCAGAGTATAACATACTCATTTGACAACATAGTACGTTCATGGTTACCGACGAGTAATAAACTTCCAGGCAATTATTTCATCAATGACATATTATTAGTGGGAGCTTCCTATCAGCAAAGAGAATGCTGGTTTTTTTTTAAATATTGCAATTGTGATCTCACTTTATTAATAACTCAGTAAAGCAGCTACCATATCATCTTACTTTCTTACAGTTTAGAAGGAGGCCATTTCAGCCTATTGAGGCTATGTTGACTCAGAACAATCCTATTTGCCATGAATTTGTCTCTCATACCTATTCTCCCTACTTTCCCATCAACTCCTCCCAGATTTTACAACTCTAGGGACAATTCACAATGACCAATTCACCTATTAACCTGGACATCTTCAGGGTGGCAAGGATGAGAAGGCATAGCTCTCAAGTGAAAGGGAAAAAGTTTAAAGATAATGTACGGGGGAAGTTTTTGTTAATCGAAGAGAGTGATGTGTGCTTGGAATGCATTGCCAGGGGTGTGGTGGAGGCAGATACAATAGTGGCATTCTAGAGAATTTTAGATAGGCACATAGACCTGCAAGGAATGGAAGGATATGGATTGTGTACAGACGGAGGAGATTAGTTTAACTCAGCATTATGTAAAAACAAGGAATACAGGTTTACAAGACACGACACAAAGTGCTGGAATAACTCAGTGGGTCAGGCAGCATCTTTGGAGAACATTGATGGGTGGCGTTTTGGCTTGGGGCCCTTCTTCAGGCTGATTTTGGAGCAGGAAAAAGCTGGAAGAGAGGAGAGGCAGGTCAAAGCCTGGCAAGAAATAGGTGAGTGCAGATGAGAGGGTTTTCTACATGAGGATGCAGGCAAGATTTGGAAATACATGATAAATAGCACTGTGAAAAAGAACAGGTACATCTTGGAGCAAATGCTCTCAGATCACAAGAGGTAGCAGAACAGGATTAAAAGGCAATTAAGTGTAGATGATATGTTTATACACCTTTAATTGATAGTAACGATGTCCATGCTAACCACTGCCCCACCAGTTAGTATAATTGTAACCCACACGCCCCTAGCTCTCTCTCTAGTGATCGTGACAGACCACGTACAGCCAGGGCAATATATAATGTATGCTTAATAAAGTAGTGAAGACTTTAAGGTGTCTGTGTACCTTCTCTACATTAAGTAAACACACTGTATACTTGCCTTTATTATCTGAGCCAGAGAATATTAGAACAGAGAGAGGTCTTGCTTCACTGTGGAACTGCATGAAACATTAATTAGATCACAGCCAGAGGACTGTGCACAGTTCTGCTCATCACACTAAAGGAAGAATGAGAAAACATGAGAAAGGATGCAAGGGAGATTTACAATGATATCCAAGGTTTGAGAACAATGAAGAAAAACTGATACAACATATTAGAAAACATAGAACATAGAAAATATAAAAGCCATGCTTGTTCTGTCATTTAGTACTCCACTGCTGATTTTCTACCTCAGTACCATATTCTCATTCACTCCCTCTACCTCTGTTGTCCCTTGTCTTAATATTTAGCTGTGAAGGAAATGTGCCTCCTTCATAAGTAAATTCAGTAACTTATACTTCCACTGCCTTATTTGCTAAAGAGTAATGTTGTTTCAGTATTATCCTCACCCTCAAATGTCTTGGCCTTATCCTGAGACTATGATTCATGATTCTAGCTTTGAGATGGGCACATACTGAAGGTATGCAGGGAATGGAGGGATATGGATCATGTGCAAGCAGATGGGATTGGTTTACCATGGCATTATGTTCGGCACAGACATTGTGTGCCAACAGGCCTGTTCCAATGCTGTACTTTTATATGTTCTATGTTCGACAACCCAGTTTGCCCATCAGCCAGGGAGAACAACTTCCATCCATCCTGCTCTGCTATGCTTTAATGAGGTCTCCATTCATTCTTCTAAGCCTTTAAGGTTAAAGATGTAGTCAATACAATCTCTCTGAAGAAGGGTCACAACCCGAATCCTTGCACAGATGTTGCTTGACCCATTGAGTTCCTTTAGCAGTTTTTTCAGTCAAGATTACAGATCCTGCAGTCTCCTGTGTCCTGTGTTGATGAGTACAAGGACCTTGGCTTCAAATACATGGTTTGCTGGAAGTGTCAACATGGCTAGATAGATAGCTTCTGAATGGTCATTCCTAACCAAAAGTAATTTTGGTTCACCTCTAACCCATTGCAGACATTGGACTTTGTCTATGGAACTGATGTACTGCAATGCTGAGAACTATGTTTGGCCCTTTGTATCTTCCCCTTTGCTCTTTCTATTGTACTTGAGTTTGACTTAATCAAGTTTATATATAGCATATCAAATCTGTTTGGATAGCATGCAAAATAAAGCTTCTCAGTGTTCGTCAGTACGCATGACAATAGTTTAATTTAATTTTAGCTGAGAGATTCAGCGTTTAAACAGCCCCTTCAGCCAACCGTGTCTGCGCCGATCTATAATAGTAAGATTAAATGAGAACTTACCAGTTTGAAGTTTGATCTTTATTTTATGAGGAGTTACGATGAGGGATTACGTGAAGACCTCGCCAGCACGCATGCGCGACATTCTTCAAAGCAGTGGTGTGAAATCACAGATACCAGAGTAGACTAATATAGTAAGATAAGAGAGAACTTCCATACCAGTTGAACTTTATAATAGAGGGTTTTGGGAGCGGAGGGCACGTAATCCCTCATCGTAACTCCTCATAAAATAAAGATCAAACTTCAAACTGGTAACTTCTCATTTAATCTTACTATTTTACTTCGGAGTCACGTGAGTGACTACGTGAAGATTTCAAAGCTCTGTGATTTCATGCCCTGGACCGAGACCATGCTCACACACTGCCATTCTGGGAAGGAGGATGAACGTATTTCACACACGACACTGTGCTGAAAAACAATAAAGGTATTATTCATACCTAAAATAATATGCCCCACATTGGGTAATTTATTTTACAGAACTTAATTTTTCCCTGCAAACGTCTCAGGATCGGCCACGGGTTTATTATAAAGCATTGAATGCGTTCATTGCTCCACCCCGCTGTGGCAAGGATGTGGGTCCATAGGAACTCCCATCATCCTAGCGTCCGATGTAGATGCAGCCCTGTTGGAGTGAGATTTGAAACATTAGTATCCACCACTGCACGTAATACCACCCTAACCATCTGGATATCGTTTGCACTGTGACCTTAGGTGAGGGCATTTATGGCTAATGAGAAAGCTCTCTCCGTGCCCATAAGTGTCTTGGTGACTATATATTGGAAAATATGTGTCACTATGCAGGGCCGACTATCTGCAGGATAGGCCAGAACTCTAATATTGGCCAGAGGAACCGGGTCAGTCTTGTTTAAGTACCCCTGTATGTAGCAGGTTATCTGTCATTTGTGACAGACATGACGTCCTATACTAGCTTGTGTAAGGACTGGACCCGTTGTGCTGATCAAGTGCCATAATCATTCCCATCTAGGATATTAGTTTGTCCAGAGTGAGCCCCGATATTGGTGTCCATCCTCGTAACATGGTGTACTACCTATGTCCCATATATGGGTGTATCTGGGGCCTGGGGGGGATAGAGTACAAATACCCCTCATTTGTTTAGGTACTAGTGGGTGTGATCCTATAGCCAGGTGATCACTCCCTCTGCCCAGATATTAGATAGGGCACTCCTTGCACAATAATGGCACTGTAACTCAATCCTTCATCGAAATGAAGGGTGGCCAGAACTCCAGCACTTCAGTGTTGGTGGCTGAGTCATATGTAGTGTTCGTCCTGGTGCAGAACACTTCCCATTTCCTGACATTGTCAGGTACTGTCTTCTCGTGGACTCCCTGCACGACGCTGAGATGGCATTGATCGTCCTGTTGGAGAGTCCGTATCCCAGAAATGGCCTGTTCAGAAACTGCAAATCAACAAGTTCATACAGTCATGGCACGGATACTTTCCCGCACGGGGTGTGCCAACCTCCTTGGCCGTTGTTGATCCAGATGCAGGGTTCTGAGACCATCTTTGTACTGTTGGGAACCATGGTACCCGTTGCGGCGTCTTGTTTAATTATTGTAAAACTCGCCTGATGAGGCAGAAGGGGAAAATGCATAGCAAAACAAATCCCCCCCCCCCCCCAATGCAGCGAGAAATCGTCCATCGCTGCTGCCCCCTGGGTCTGGTTCCCAAGCAACATATGTTGGTAGTTGGTGAATTAGTCTGGATGGAAAAAAGGTCGATATCTGGTGTCCCATACCGGTCTATGATATCTGTAAACACTTTCCGATCCAACATCCATTTAATGTTGTCGTTGAATTTACGTGACCTGGTGTCTGCCACTGTATTTAGCTTACCTGGAAGGTAAGTGGTTGAGATCCAAATCTCTCTCCCAGACACCAGTGCCAGATATTATTAGCCAATTCATCACATGATATTGACTTTATTTCACCCATATGATTATATATAGGCCCCCACTGTGGTATCAATTTGTGCCGTACATGCAACTGGTGCTCATCTGAGCAGTAGGCCTGAGTCCATGAAACGCTACCAGCATTTCCAGATAATTAATTCCTAGTGCTTTAAACAGAATAATTTTTGTGCACTCATCTGCCACCACAACTTGCGGTGGTATTAGTTGCTCCCCAACCTTTAGCACTGGCATCAGTCTGTAATGTTACCCTAGGGATATAGAATGGGGTGATGGGGTTAGAATAATGCTGAGCATTTCTATCCACCAGTTTAATTCTGATTTGCTTTCCCTGGTAGTTGCATAGGCCTATTGAAATGGCCTGCATGATTTTTGAGAGCTAAAATTTCCCTCTTCCAGGTTTTAAATAATGGAGTGGTCCAATTGTGCTGCTGGGAACGCAGCCACCAATTTCCCAATCACTCTTGCTCCTTGCCGAATGGATGGTTCCCTGATGCCAGTGAGGCTTTTGCATACTCCCTTCAAGTCTGTCACTTTGTTTGGTGGCAAGGTGATAGACATATGAACAGAGTCAATAGTGAACCCCAAATAATCCATGGTAGTGGAGGGTTCCAATTTTGATTTATCTGGATGTACGTTAAATCCCTGTGTTGTGGCTGATACCACCAATGTAGCCAGCTCCAATTTTCACCTACAATGAGAATATCATTCAGGTAAGCCATGACGATATGGTTATGTTTCTTTAAGTATGCTAAAGCTGGTTTTAATAAATTTGTAATAGCCTGGGTGCTGATGACAACCCATTGGGTAAGGCCTTATACTGCCATAGCTGTCCCATCCAGATAGATTTCAGGTATTTACGATGATCCTGTGTGTGACAAACGTGTCTATTTTGAAATGGGCATACTGAACGGAAGTATTTAGTTCGGTCAAATCTGTAATGATACGGCAACCACCATATTTTTAGTTTTTTATAAATATATTTCATACGAACTCTTGAAATTCTCTGTTTTCTCAATTCCTTTTTGTGTTTAGTCTTAACAGTTCAGCATGGCCTGCTGTTCTCTCTTTTTGTGAAGTATGAACTTCCTGCAAGGCGTATGCTGAACTGGGACGGTAGTTCGTATACAAATTCAATTTTGTAAATCTGAATACTTCCGAGTTTGTAAAAGTTCAGAGGTAAAAGTGCAGCACACATGATGAAACAAGTGCAACCGTCCCCCAACTTTTGATGAATCGGACATGCAATGTTTTTTAAGACAACCAGACCCACCTACCTCCATGGTTACCGGTGTTGTGTGGGTTGTCTCCGCACTTGTTTCTTCTGGTATTGTGTTGCTGGTTGGCGCATTTTCCATGAAGGCCGGGCTGGGCCATGGTCTGAAAGACCGCTGTGCAGGTGGGCCGGCCTTCGAGCTTTCACCACCAGATGGTCTTCCATAGTACCGATGTCCGGTGGGTGTGTAGGGGTGCTGCCGCTGTTGATAGTGGGTTTTAGAGGTGCTTGGCACCTTGATCAGGCCTATAGCCTTGGCTTCCTCATGCAGGTCTTTCACCTGCTTCGGGAGGTCCCCCAACAGCAATTTTGGCGCCTGTGTGCTACTTGTCTTGCATAATTCCGCACTTCTTGATGATGCTCTTCCTGTAACTGTTAATCTCCATTGAGTATTACACAGTCTGCTAGAGCATCTAGTAACTCTTCCGGCAAATCAACCCCATCAGTTGTCCTGGTACTGCTGTGATTTTAGCAGCCAGCAGTTTCCTCTGGAGCTTCCCCTCCTGGCTCCTTATAGATGGGCTCCTGTTGCCCCAGATGGGGTCATAGACTGCTGCTACTTTAAGAGAATGGAGTTCTCTGGAGCAATGTACTTCCCAACCATAAAGTTAATGGCTTGCTCCTGTAGCTGGTTTGTAGCCATGTATTCTGTACTGGCTTGCAGCTTTGTATAGGCAGTCCTTCCTGAGTTGGTACAGCATATGTTCCCACAATTCTTCTGCTGCTCTCTCTTCTGGCACCCCTCACAGTTGACTGTTCAGCCATTGCCCCTTCTTCAGGGTCAGCCCAGCTCTGACCCCTAATGCTCCCCTGCGAAGAGGGTGAGACATTTGGCAGTCCGTGAAAGGATCCTGCCGTGGGTCTGCGAGGAGACCCACTGTGACTCTGCCCCTGCATAAGCAGGTCACGCTGGAGCACTGCTCCCCATCCGCTCCTGCGGGAAAGACGCCCGCCGTCCCTATCCGGGAATGGGGTGTCTTCAGGTCCGGACCCAGCTGAGTCAACGGTCCTGTCCGACTTCCGGGTGGTTTTGCCGCCGACCGCGGCGCACCTGCGGTCTGTAGCGGCGAGAAGCCGGGAGCTGCTGGCAGCACCTGCAGCTCTGGAGAGACGGCACGCTGCTGGCTGCTTCCACAGCAGCGGTATCAGCTGCTGCTCTCCCCTGAGCGACTCCATGGTGCTTCCTCCTGAAAAAGAAATTACACCGAGTCGCCACGCTCACCAGAAAAGGTAAGACTTACCTTCAGTAAGTTTTGAAAACTTGCGCTGGAGGAGCGGCGCTCCTCCCGACTGTCGCTTCCGCAATGCGTTCGACGATATGTCGCGCATGCGTGCTGGCGGGGTCTTCACGTAGTCACTCACGTGACTCCGAAGTAAAATCACCCATACACTAGCACTATCCTACGCACTAGGGACAATTTACAGAACCCAATTAACCTGCAAACATGCACCTTTTTGGAGTGTGGGAGGAAACCAGAGCACCCAGAAAAAACCCACTTAGTCACAGGGAGGACGTGCAAACTCTTTACAGACCTCACCCATAGTCAGGAATTAATCTGGGTCTCTGGCACTGTAAAGCAGTAACTTTACCGCTGTGCCACTGTGCTGCCCCACCCTAAAGATACGAAGGGTTAAGAAGGCATATAGCATGCTTGCCTTCACAGGTCGGGACATGGAATATACAAGTTTGGACATTATATTGCAGCTGTACAAAACACTGATTAGACCACAGGGACAATTGTGTGCAGTTCTGGTCATCACATTAGAGGAAGGATGAAACTGCTCTGGAGAAAGGGCAGAGATTCACCGGGATATTGCTTGGTTTGGAGGACATTCATTATGGGGAGGAAATGGATGGACTTCTGGGCCTGTCCCACTTACTCGACTTTTTCCACGACTGCCAGCACCCATCATAGATCGTTGCAGGTCGCCGAAAATTTTCAACATGTTGAAAAATCTAGCGGCGACCAAAAAGACGCTCTGACTCTTTGGGCGACTGAGGAAACTACTCACGACCAAACAGGCAATACTCCGGCGACATGTCGCGGGATGAAGCCTGTATGATCATAAGTAGTCGCCCAAATAGTCGTACCTTGTTCTGGTCGTCGCTGGATTTTCAACATGTTGAACATTTTTGGTGACCTGCAACGACCTATGACAGGTGCTGGCAGTTGCCGAAAAAGTTGCGTAAGTGGGACAGGCCCATAAGTTTGATCTTCCTGAAGCAAAGCAGAGTGGTGACTTAAGAGATGATAAGGAAGCACCCGTCCACCGGTTTGTTAAGGATTATGTTCCTGTGAACTGTCCATTTGCCAATTTTGCCACATCAGAAATGTCCATTTTGTACAGTAATCCATAGTGTATCACTGTACATACACTTGCTATAACTGTAATTGTAATTAATTTATTGTAATTGTAATTAATTTATTAGCCAAGTATGTACAAACATACAAATAATTTGATTTGCCGCATAGTCATACCAAAAAAGCAACAAGTCACACAACTATATGAAAAATAATATGAACATCCGCTGTGATGGAAGGCAATAACGTATTATCTTCTTCCCCCCTTTTCTCCCGCAGTCGGGGCAGTCGAACCATCCACAGTCGGCGCGATCGAAGCACCCGCAGCCGACGATCGAAGCTCCCGCAATCGGAGCGGTCGAAGCTCCTGTGTTTGGAGCTCCCGAAGTCTCCTAACCAAGAGATCGCAAGCTTAACAATACAATGTTAAGTCCGCAGGCTCCCGCAGTTGAAGATCCCGAAGTTGATCCCCAGCAAAGGGACCGCCAGCTCCACGATGGTAGGCCGCAGTGTGGACAGAGAAACTATACTGTGAAAAAATTCACTTCACTGAATTATATCCTAACACTACTCATAATTAAACTAATGGAATATATACTGTTTGCAGCCATTAATGAAATATATTATTATTATTAGCTTGAAAAATGGATAAGAAAGATTTAGAGGGAGGACACAATGTGTTGGAGTAACTCAGCAGGTCATGCAGCATCTCTGGAGAACTTGGATGGGTGATGTTTCAGGTTGAGACTCTTTTTCAGATGTCACCTATCCATGTTCTCCTGACCTCTGGGCATCTGTAGTTCTTTGTTTCTACATTCTAAGATTTAGAGGGTCACGGGCCAAATGGGAGTATCATAGATGGAGCATATTGGTTGGCTTGGACAAGTTGGACCAAAGGGCCTGTTTCTATGCTTTATGATTCTGTGACTTTATGTATGGGAAGATTTGAGTATAGTCTGATTTCAGTATGCCTGGTCATCCCATGGTAGGGCCATAAATTAAAAGGCATAGGTTTAAGGAAGGAATTTTAAATGTGATTTGATGGGAAATGCTTTTTCTAGAGAAATGTGTTTGCTCACTGCCAGTAGAAGTGGTGGAATTATGTATAATGACATTTAACAGACATTAAGAAAAGTACTTAAAAAGGCAAAGCATAGAAACGTACAGGCCTAATGCAGGCACATGGGATTACAGTAGATGGGCAAAAATGGCTGTTATGGACATAGTGGCGCAAATGTCCCATTTCTGTGCTGTACAAATCTATGACTGTGATTTGAAGGATGTGTTTCAATTAAACCATAGTTCCTGAATGGGTAGGGAGAAGTAAAACATGGACTTGAACCCCAAAGTCCTTCTATTCATAATATTTTAAATGTATCTGGAAGAGCACATAATTGGTTTTAACCTGCAATGCTACAGACTGAGAGCCTGGAAGTGGAACTGTTCTAAAATACATAATTCTTTGACTGGTGCAAGCACAGTGAGCCAGGTAATTTTCTTCTGGGGCACAAATTTCCATAATTTTTTGTTATAAAGATATGTCTTCCCCTTTTTATTCTATTCAAATGTCTTTCAGTTTGATGAAGACTTCTGGCTCCTTTAAATGCTGGATGTTTGTAAACTCCACAATTAGTGATGGTACTACAGCTCCATGGCTGGGCGCCAAGATTTCTCTTGGATCTCTAGAGTTAGTTTACTTATTGGTAATCAAAACCAGAGTCATGGCATGCCTTGGTTCCCTCATTATTGTTCTTTAAAATGTTGCAGAATTCAGTCCAAAGGTCCTTAAATGCGTTCTATAAGACTTATTCCTCAATGGTGATATTTAGCTTATACACCATGCAGATCAAATTAATGACAGAAATAAACATATATGATGACAACCTTTCTCATAAAAAGAGTAAATTAAGATGGAGAGATGGCACGGAGTAGTGACTTTACCAGTTCACATTCACATTATTTTAATCTTTTGTTTAAAAACAGGTACTGAAATTAAAAGCAAACTTATGGGTTCTTAAAACCCAACAAAGATGGAATTGACTGCAGAGGGTTTGAGGAGTAAAAGTACATAGTACATAGTTCCCTGAAATGGCATTGCAGGTAGACAGGGTGGTGAAGAAGGATTTCATAAGTTCGGGGATTGAATCTAGAAGTTGGAACGTTATGTTGCAGTTGTCCAATAAGTAGGTGAGTCTGCATTTGGAGTATTAAGTTCAGTTTTGGTCACTCCTTTATAGGAAAGATGCAATTCAGCTGGAAAGAGTGCAGAAATAATTTACAAAGAGGTTGCCAGGACTCAAGGGTCTGAGATACAGAGAGTGGATGGGCTGGCTTGGACTTTATTCCTTGGAGCACAGGACAATAGACAATAGGTACAGGAGTAGTCCATTCGGCCCTTCGAGCCAGCACCGCCATTCAATGTGATCATGGCTGATCATCCCCAATCAGTACCCTGTTCCTGCCTTCTCCACATATCCCCTAACACCGCTATTGTTAAGAGCCCTATCTAGCTCTCTCTTGAAAGCATCCAGAGAACCTGCCTCCACCACCCTTTGAGGCAGAGAATTCCACAGACTCACCACTCTCTGTGAGAAAAAGTGTTTCCTCGTCTCTGTTCTAAATGGCTTGCTCCTTATTCTTAAACTATGGCCCCTGCTTCTGAACTCCCCCAACATCGGGAACATCTTTCCTGCCTCTAGTGTGTCCAAACCCTTAACAATCTTATATGTTTCAATGAAATCCCCTCTTATCCTTCTAAACTCCAGAGTGTACAAGCACAGCTGCCTCATTCTCTCTGCATATTACAGTCCCGCCATCCTGAGATTAACCTTGTAAACCTACGCTGCACTCCCTCAATAGCAAGAATGTCCTTCCTCAAATTAGGGGAACAAAATTGTACACAATACTCCAAGTGTGGCCTCACTAGGGCTCTGTACAACTGCAGAAGGACTTCTTTGCTCCTATATTCGATTTTACTTCGGGGTCACGTGAGTGATTACGTGAAGAACCCCATCCAGGCTGCATGCACGTCAGTACATCAGCCGAATTGGTGCAAGCACCAGACTGGCAGGGCAGCGCTCCTGCCAGCAGTAAGTTAAACATAGAAGGTAAGTTCATTTTTACTTACCAGGGGTTTTTCAAAGCAGGAGCCTCTCTTCACAGAGGTTTCCTGCCAGTTTCACAGCCCGACAAGTGAACCGGTTATGCACTGAGGGGGAACTCCAGTCAGACCGCAGAAGCGGATAACCGGCAAAAAGATCGGGCTGTGAGACAAGGCAGTTAGCGGCTTCCAGCCTGCGGGGATGCCTTAGCATGGCAAGGAAATAACACCAGAGTCGCTGACAGTGCGGTCAGTGGCTCACAAACGTTGGTCCCCAGGCAGGGAATAAAATTGGTGAGAAAGGACTCATTCAGCCCTATTGGACTCGGGTGAGTCGGGCTACAAGGATTTTTTTGTTAATAATAAAGTTTAATGTATGTTATAGTGTTTTTCTTAAAGTTAAAAGTTAATGACAAAGTTAAAAGTCATAAAAAGATATTCTCATATGTCCCTGACAATGAAATTCTTCTTGTTTAGTACAAGTTGCTGTGAAGGGTTAAAAATTGCTTTAACCCTTCACAGGTAAAGCTGTACCCTAAAAATTTTGATTTAGTGAGCCTACACTGTAATAGCCTATGGGACAGGCCGTGCCAGCAGCGCCTCACAGGGCTGCTTCATGTATGAAAGCATAGGCCTACGGGAGACCGTGCCAGCAGCGGGGCTAGTTAGCAAGGCCCACGGAGTCGGGGGATAATTCCTCACCAGGGCTGGTTAGTGCATTTGAAACGGCTATCCCAAATGCAGCAACTGTTGCATACAGTGCTACAGCAGGGCGCACGCCAGCAGGAGCGTCAGCGCCACCCTGAACAAAAAGGCGCCAGCAGCACCTAGTAGAGAACTGTTTGATAGCACCTTCATAGATGAGGTGGCACGAGCCATGGGTCATTTTATTTCTGACCCCGACTGATGGTAAGGTTGAGCCAGAAGTTCCACCTCTGCAGGCCGCACCAGCAGCTCCAGTTGACAGAGCTGCTACAGGTCTCCCTCTTGGAGGCAGAGACGGGTCAGTATCCTGCTGACACTGAGTCTCAGGGTATGGCCGTGGGGCATACCCCAAGGGATGAAGGGCACGTGTCAGAGGTACCCTTTCCTGACAACAAAGTTGCCATCCCAGCATCGGGTATAGGTCCAATGGGTTCATATCAGTATAGGTATCCTGTGGCCTGTGGCAGTGCCCTCAGAGAGGTCGATTCATAGGTAGATTCAGGGCTACCTATGAATCGCCCTCTCTGAGGAGGGAAGAGCAAAAGATCAAGATATAACTGACTCCAGGCTCTAAAGAAGTCAATGGAACATACTGAAGCACATATGTGCCGGCTGTGAACAGCGCCAACAGGGGGATGTGAGAGCCAGCCGCCGAATCTGTTATTCAGGTCGGCCTATTCAACAGGGGAAGAAAACCGGGTAGATGAATCAATTAAGTCCAACGGCAGGCAAAGGTCATCATTTCAAAATGCACCCCAGGCGCTCATCAGCAGTAGGCAGTTCACTGGAGCTGGGGGCAGCATGATAGCTCAGAAATTCCATGCTCCTTACCAACCCTACTCAACAAAGTGGGTCTAGCACTTCCAAAACATGGGTAAGTGCACCGTTCACAAGCTGTAAAATTTGCAATTGTTATACAACACACAAAGGATAAAAACATTTGGTTGAGGCAGGTGTGGCATGTTTATTATGAAAAATGGAGAGTGTCGGGCATATGAACTTTCCGAATATGAAAACTTCTTTTCCTGACTAACAACAGATTCATAAGAGTCTCAAAGATCCATGCTATGCAATTTCTGAGCTTATCAAAGACAATATACCTGTACTAATAACAGTAAAACATTGAGGAATGGGATAAACTGTTAGTTGGCCATTGGAATTTACCTTTAACTATTAATTAGCCTATGACTCCGCCCTGTGGCAAGAGATTGGAGTTAATAGCAATCTGTTATAAACTGACTTTTATTTCATTAAGAGTAATTGGAATGTGGTAGCTGTGTTTTAGCTGAGCAAATCAAGGAACTGATATCGTGCAAAGTAGCAACCTCTCAAAGGACATGTAGACCATTGTTAACAACCTTATGCTATTATCAGCTGAAGCTACCTCAGTCACAATGATGAAAGAACAGTATTCAGCATTGCTGAACATGACAACTCACTTGAACTTGAACTTGCTCCAGTAGTTTGGTCGGATGAATTCAGTTATTACAAACTGATGCTAAGGACTTAAGGTGAGAAGTCCCGAATACCATCCCTAGTTGGAGGTATTGGAGATTTGCATGAGTTACCAATTCTTCAATTGTTGTTATCAACTAAATATATACACTAGATGCACCCCATGGGTAAGGGGCTATTGAGTGAATATACATATTCTACATGCTCAACTTCAAGTTGCTACCCTACGATGGTGACATATGTTAGTCACATGGCAATCAAGTAAAAGTATCCTGTATTAATTACCTAATCTCCTTTGCCACTGGTGTATCATCCAGTTCAGATCGATGACAACACAGAATAGATATTGGATCTCAAAGTATTATGAAAGTATGGTTCAATGCTACATCGAATATCGACATGTTGGTTCATTAAAATTCACTGATGGCAAAAATATGTGGCACAACAGTGCGGAGAAATACATTCTCTCTACAAAAGGAGGAATGTTCTTTTATGTCTTCCTCCATTTTTGCCTCATTAGCCGGGTCTTAAAACAGTCAGCAAGACCTCACTTGGGTTTGTACTGTCGGACTGGCTAAGCAGCCATGTTGCCTGCTTCATCGGGCATAATAATACAACAGTATACGGTTATTCCAAAAAACAAAAACTTGCTGGTTCAAACTGTGGTTCAGGAGACCGGCCTTTGCATAATAAAACAATTATTGACTTACACATTTTTAATGGATTTACTTATGGCTCAGGTTGTCACATCAAGCCATGAATGTGCTCACTGCAGAGTACAGGGATAGCACCCAAAAAAGCAGTACATTCCTATTAAGGGGAACGGAAGTGATTTTGTTTAAATGTTAATGTTACATTTAATATGGTACAGATTACTGACATTTTCCAGTTTATTCTTAAATGGTCTTTGACAATAATTCAGTTATAGAGAAACTACAGCTGCAACAAACTGGAACCACTCTGTCGGGTTCAACCCGGATATCGAGTTGTAAAGAGATCTTGACACAAGTTCTCCCACTACAAGAATATGCAGTTGGTTAGTGAAAATGTGTTAACATTACATCACCAAGGGGTTCCAGCTACATCCTTAGTTATGACACTAATATCAGCACAATGACAGCAAACATTGCAAACACTGTGGCTAGATAGGATGGAATTGGCTGCAGGTGCCATTACATTTTACATTCTGATCTACACAAGCAGAGCAGAGCAGGGGTGGCAGGATTTAAGATCATTTTCGGATACCCCACGGTTTCACATCTATGTGGGAGGGCAGGCTTGCTATATTATATCAAGGCCACCAGAATCCTAAGAAGTGTGGAATCAGCATTGTTTATTAATCAACAAACAACTACACAAAGGAAGGTCGGCTCAGACTATTTGAAGGTGGCTGCAGCAGGTTCTGGGTTATGCAGGTATTAACACTGACGATTGTATATCTCATTCCACCAGGTCAGCATCAACGTCAGCGGCGAGGGCAATGGACATGCCCATCGACCATATCCTCACGACCGCAGGATGGTCAACTAAATTGATTTAAATTTTTTTACCATAAGCCGGTTACTGACCCGGGGTTTTGTCCATTCTGTTTTGCATCCAGTTTAGCCTCCCTTGAGTTACAGGGGTTGCTATTAATTTACAGATTAAGTAAACCATTAATACATTTGAATCAATATCATGCTTAATGCATTTTTGATTAGTCACTCATCCTGAGTCAATCGATGCAGTGAGACGCCGAGATTTAGATCTGTGGCATTAAATCACAAAGCTTCGAACTCTTCACGGAATCACTCACGTGACTCCGAAGTAAAATAGTAAGATTAAACGAGAATTTACCAGTTTGAAGTTTGATCTTGATTTTATGAAGTGTTACGTTGGTGATTACATGCCCTCCACGCCCAACCTTCTCTCATAAAGATCATCTGGTAGTTCTCGAGTCATGCATCTTATTATGTCACTTCGGTAATTGTTATTTGTGATTTCATACCACTGCTTTGAAGATTGACGCGCATGTGGCCTGGACGGGGCTCTTCACATAATCACCAACGTAACTCCTCATAAAATCAAGATCAAACTTCAAACTGGTAAGTTCTAATTTAATCTTACTATTCCTCTTGTTATAAAGGCCAACATGCCATTCGCTTTCTTCACTGCCTGCTGTACCTGCATGTTTACTTTCATAGACTGATGTACAAGGACCCCCAGATCCCATTGTACTTCCCCTTTTCCCAACATGACGCCATTTAGATAGTAATCTGCCTTCCTGTTTTTGCTACCAAAGTGGATAACCTCACATTTATCCGCATTAAACTTCATCTTCCATGCATCTGCCCAATCCCCAACCTGTCCAAGTCACCCTGCATTCAGATAGCATCCTCCTCACAGTTTACACTGCCACCCAGCTTTGTGTCATCTGCAATTTGCTAATGTTACTTTGAATCCCTTCATCCAAATCATTGATGTATATTGTAAATAGCTGCGGTCCCAGCATCGAGCCTTACGGTAACCCACTAGTCACTGCCTGGCATTCTGAAAGGGACCCATTAATCCCTACTATATGTTTCCTGTCTGCCAACCACTTCTCTATCCATGTCAGCACTCTACCCCCAATACCATGTGCCCTAATTTTGCCCACCAATCTCCTATGTTGGACATTATCAAATGCTTTCTGAAAGTCCAGGTACACTACATCCACAGGCTCTCCCTTGTCCATTTTTCTAGTTACATCTTCAAAAAATTCCAGAAGATTAGTCAAGCATGATTTTGCCTTCGTAAATATATGCTGACCCCTGTTACTGCTATCCAAATGTTCAGCTATCTCATCTTTTATAATGGACTCCAGCATCTTCCCCACCACTGATGTCAGGCTAACTGGTCTATAATTCCCTGTTTTCTCTCTCCTGCCTTTCTTAAAAAGTGGGATAACATTAGCTACCCTCCAATCCACAGGAATTGATCCCGAGTCTATAGAACATTGGAAAATTATCACCAATGCATCCACGATTTCTAGAGCCACTTCCTTAAGTACCCAGGGATGCAGACCATCAGGCCCTGGGGATTTATCAGCCTTCAGTCCCATCAGCCTATCCAACATCATTTCCTGCCTAATGTGGATTTCCTTCAGTTCCTCCGTCACCCCAGATCCTCTGGTCACTACTATATCAGGAAGATTGTTTGTGTCCTCCTTAGTGAAGACAGATCCAAAGTACCTGTTCAACTCATCTGCCATTTCCTTGTTCACCATAATAAATTCACCTTTTTCAGTCTTCAAGGGTACAACTTTGGTCTTAACTAATTGTTTCCTCTTCACATACCTAAAGAAGCTTTTACTATCCTGCTTTATATTCTTGGCTAGCTTACCTTCGTACCTCATCTTTTCTTCCCATATTGTCTTTTTGGTTAGCTTCTGTTGTTTTTTAAACATTACCCAATCCTCTTGCTTCCCGCTCATCTTTTCTACGTTGTACTTCTTCGTTTTAATTTTTATACTGTCCCTTGTCAGCCATGGTCATCCTTTTCTCCCCTTGGAATCTTTCTTCCTCCTAGGAATGAACTGATCCTGCACCTTCTGTATTATTCCTGGAAATACCTGCCACTTTTGTTCCACTGTCATCCCTGCTAGTGTATCTTTCCAGTCAACTTTGGCCAGCTCCTCCCTCATGGCCCCATAGTACCCTTTATTCAACTGCAACATTGACACCTCCAATCTACCCTTCTCCCTCTCCAATTGTAGATTAAACCTGACCATGTTATGGTCACTGCCTCCTAATCCTCATTAACCTCGAGGTTCTCTATCAAATCCAGTTCATTACATAACACTAAATCCAGAATTTCCTTCTCCCTGGTAGGCTCCAATACAAGCTGTTCTAAGAATCCATCACAAAGGCACTCTACAAAGTCCCTTTCTTGGGGTCCAGTACCAACCTGATTTTCCCAGTCTACCTGCATGTTGAAATCTCCCATAACAACCACAGCATTACTTTTGCTACATGCCAATTTTAACTCCTGATTCAACTTGCGCCCTATGTCCAGGCTACTGTTTGGGGGCCTGTAGATTAGTCCGATTGGGATATTTTTACCCTTACAATTCCTTATTCTATCCATACTGACTCTACATCTCCCGTTTCAATGTCACCCCATGTAAGGGACTGAATTTCATTACTCAACAACAGGGCAACCCCACCCCCTCTGCCCACCTGTCTGTCTTTTCGATAGGAGGTATACACTTGAATATTCAGTTCCCAGCCCTGACCCCTTCGATAGGAGGTATACCTTGGATATTCAGTTCCCAGCCCTGGCCCTCTTGCTGCCATGTCTCAGTAATTCCCACAACATCATACTTGCCAGTTTCTAACAGAGCCTCAAGCTCGTCCACTTTATTCCTTATCCTTTGCGCATTCATATACAGTACTTTGACCTCCGTATTCACTTCCCCCTCGCACCGCTCGCAATTGGCCCCGACCTTACTCTGTTGCCCCTTCTTGAGCTTTCCTTCCCATTACTTTGAGAATCTTTTGTAATTTTTCCTGTAGTCACTTCCCCTACAACTCCATCTTTATACTCCCAATTTGTCAATCCATCGCCCCCATTATTTAGTTTTAACCCACACGTGTAACCCAAACCTGAATGTCGGTCCCCCTCCAGTTAAGGTGTAACCCGTCCCTTTTGTACAGGTCACTCCTACCCCAGAAGAGATCTCAGTGGTCTATAAATCTAAATCCTTGCTCCCTGCGCCAGCCCCTCAGCCACACATTCAGATCCCCTATCTCCTGTTCCTGTCCTCACTAGCACGAGGTACTGGAAGCAATCCAGAGATAACCACCCTAGAAGTCTGGCATTTTGTCTTCTTCCCAACTCTCTGAAGTCATGTTGGAAAACCTCCTTCCTCTTCTTCCCGATGTCGTTTGTGCCTACGTGCACAACTACTGCCAGCTGTTCATCTTCTCTCTCGAATTCGGCTCGTGACATCCTGAACCTTGGCACAAGGGAGGCAACAGACCATCCTCGCGTCTCGTCTGCCGCCACAGAATCTCTTGTCCACTCCTCGGACAATGGAGTCACCCATCACTAGGGCTCTGCCCAACGTCTGTCTCGCCGGTCGAGTCCCATCTCTACGATTGGAGCCACTGACGTGTCCGCCACTTGGACTTGGAAACATCGTCTCCCCAGACAGTTCCCAAGAGGGCGTACCTGTTTTCATTAGGCACAGTCACCTGGGTCTTCTGCACTCCACGATTTCCACCTTTTCTCTCCGTCACACACCTTGGTTCTTCCCGTATCCTCGGCGTGACTACCTCACTGTAGGTCCTGTCCAGGAAACTCTTGTTTTCCCGGATGGCCCTGAGGTCATCCAGCTGCTTCTCCAGTGCCCCAACACGGTCCATTTGGAGCTGAAGCTGGATGCACTTGCCACAGCTGTAGCAGCCAGAGGTTCCATCCATGTCCCTGGGCTCCCACATTCTGCAAGCCTCACACTGTCTCATCTGCCCCGACATGTGTTCACCGCGTTCCGTCCTCTTGAGCTTTTTGCGTAGCCTCCACTCCTCGCTGAAGACTCTCGATCCAAAGACTCACACTTTACTCACAAGGCCGCTCCCTAACAGCCGTCTTGCTTATATTTACTGATAAATTGCCTAATTTACCAATTTACAAACCAAATTCCTCAGTTTTAAACTGTTTTCCCCCTCTAAAACACTTCTAACTCTCCTCCAACTCGGGCTAGAGTCAGTCACTGCTCTGACCTGCATGTCTTTGCTTCTGTTTCTTCAAAATCCACGGGGGCTCTGAGTTAAGTCTGTATGTGCTTTGCCTCTTTTTCAACTGTTTTCCCCCTCTGACTCACTTCTAACTCTCCTCCCTGGCTGAAGGATGATCTTATAGAGGTGTATAAAATCAGAAGGGAAATAAATAGGGTGTATCTTGACAGCCTTTATCCTTGAGGGGTTGGGAATCAAGAACTAAAGGGCATAAGGGCAAGATGAGAGTGGAAAAATGTAATAGGAACCTGAAAGGCAATCTTTTCACACAGAGGATGGTGGGTATGTGGAACGAACTGCCAGAGGAAGGAGTCAAGGCAAGTGCAATAGTAACATTTAAAAAACATTTGGACAGCTAGATGGATAGGAAAGTTTAGAGGGATATCGGCATCTTGTTCTGCTGGATGATTTGTGCTGAAGGGTCTGTTTCCATGTTGTATGACTATCTTCCACTGACCATAGATTTACAAAATCTCATTTGTAAATCATCCAACTTTCCATCATTTATTTTTTCCACTTGAACTCACTGAATATGTGATATCACTGATGAAAATTGGCAAAATAAACCATAGACTCCTATTTTTTGTGTCTGAAATGCAATTGCATTGGAAGCTCTGATGTAATTCAAGCTGTTACCATGTCATGGTAACACCATTCCATTTGTTGTTTTGTTTTGTAATGCAATTCCTATTGGATCAAGATTTTTCTGTGCTGTCAGATAAGATTCAGGGAATTACCGTATTTCCTGGCAATGAAGACGCACCTGCATCGAAGATGCACCCCCATTTTGAGTTGCTAAATTGTTTTAAAAAGGCTGGTGGGACATAAAATGTCTCATGCTCAAAAAATAAAAAATAAAAAATAAAGAAAGTAACAAATCAATTTGCCCATTGCTTCCAGATCTCCTCTCCATTCTGAATGACTGAATGGGTGGGGGGTGGAGGGTGATGGCAGCTGGAGAGATGGTGGGAAAAAAGGGAGCACACTGGGACAAGTTGAATCAGTTGTGATCTTATTGAATGACAGTACTAGTTCAAGGGACCAATTTGGGGGAAGAGTTCCTTTCACAGCGTGTGGGGAGTCAGGCCCGGGTCAGCACCGGAGGGGGTGTGGGATCATACCAGCAACTCACTCACTCACTCACTGCTGCCGCTGCGATCCGGGCACGGAGCCACTGCATTGTGGCCAGGGAGGAACGTAGCTCAGGTGGCTGCGAGCGGCCGCCGTTCCTTAAATTCTGACTGCCGTCGGGAGCAGGACATGGCCTCACTTGCTGCGCTGGGTGAAACTGCAAGGCATTCACTGCCCGGTTCGTGTCTTTCAATGTAGACCGGACAGTGAAGGGACCAGCTCAAGAGCAAAGATCATAGAGCGGAGCGGGTCAGTGGGCAATGGATAACAGGACAGCGGGCGGTGGAGCTTACTCCTGCATCAACGAGAGTAACCTAAATCGGTCCCTTGATCGCGCTGACACAGGAGTAAGATCCACCGCCCACTGTCCTGTCATCCATCAACCGCTGACACTCTCCACTCTATGATCTTTGCTCTTGAGCTGGTCCCCTCACTGTCCGGTCTGCATTGATAGACATGGACCGAGCAGTGAATGCCATGCAGTGTCACCCAGCGCAGCAAGTGAGGCCATGTCCTGCTACCGGCTGCAGTCGGAATTTAAGGAACGGCAGCCGCTCGCAGCCACCCGAGCTACTTCCCTCCCCGGCCACAATGTGGTGGCTCTGCGCCGGACGCCGAGGCAGCGGTGAGTGAGTTGCTGGCATGATCCGTGACCCCCTCCTTCTGAAAGCTCTTGCCCTTGCTGACCCTTGCTGACTCCCCACACGCTGTGAACGAATGGCGCTGTCCTTTTACAGCCGCTTCCCACTTTACAGCCGCTTCCCATCAGCTGCCAGCACTGAGGGATAGACTTGGCTATCCCTCAGTACAGCAACATCGTTCTTGGCTAACAACCTAACCTTCGGCCTCCAAGAAGCAGGTACATTTTTGTGCCTTATTTTTGGGTTAAAAAATAGCGTCATCATTGCTGGGAAATGCGGTAATGATTCATCCTCCATTATGGTTAATATCACTGCACTAGTCAATCAGATAAAAATCTGATCAAAAAGTCAAAACCCAAAGACCTAGGCATCTGAATGAATTTGGAGCGATCAACAATAACAAAAAATATTAAGGTATATTTAGTCCTAAACTTTTCAAATTCTGGATGTCATATTAGCCGGAGAACAGAGTGTTGTCACTGTTAGTAAATAGGAAACATGGTGGTCAAATTGTACAGAGCGTGGGTCTGCAAATAGCAACAAAATAACCAACCAGATTTATAATGAATTTGAATGTCAGCTGCACACCAATCACTCACCACCTCACAATGTTCTACCAGCGAGGCTGGATCTTGACTTCACAACATTCAATTTCTGACTCACAATTTGGCACAACTTCAAGCCTAATACCTGCTTCGCACGGCATGCACGTTGACATTGATTGAACAATGTAGAAAACATTGATGCTCAAGGCAAATGTAGCAGCACAGGGGGTTATTTTTAATCTACAGAGGAATGTGTGACCATTAAAAAAGTTTGAGGTCATACATGTCACTTACAAGCATAGGGAGAACTGAGGAGATAGAAGAAATAATGACATCGGGTTGTTGTACACAAATAGTTGCAAGAGGCAGATGAACCAAATGGTTAACGTATCTGGTGTACTGGGTTCAATAACCAGTTATTAATACCATCTTTGCTAGAATAAGCACAGCCGCAGATTATAATGTATGGAAGTCTCACCAAAGCTATATAAAGCAGAAGTCGGTCCCAGCTGGAGTATTGTGTGTAATTCTGGGCACTGCACTTTAAATGAAGTCTTTGGCATGGGTGCAGAAGAAATTTAATGGAATGTTTAATGGGATAAACAATGTGGAAAAGCCAGGGTTGAAATTCTTACTGAAGGAAAACAAAACGTTTATAGAAATGTTTGAAAAAATATAAGGGATTTAATTAGTTTCAAAAGCATTGTCTGGAAATTTAATCATATGGCTTTGTTTATTTCAATGCAATGTAATCGAAAATGTAACGTTCTTTATTTCATACTTCTCAGATAACTGCCATACCCATCAATCTCATCTCTGCACTTGATCCCTTAATACCCCTGGCTCCATTTCTGATTACCTTCCATCCCAAGCTTCCCAAACCCAATCCTCAATCAGTCCCCAGCAGCCAACTGCCTCATTGAGTCCCTGAATTCAACCTTGTTACCACCATTATTCCCAAGAGGAGACACTATTCACTCCATCTCTCCCCAACCTCCTCACTACCATGCGGTCCTTATAACACTATCCACTGCCTCCCCGCCACTTGCAAGTACAAATTGGTGATGGATGGGCCTTGGGCCACGACAAAGACTGTCATTGGAATACCAAGTAAAATCAACGTGAAGCACATTTATCAAAGTCAAACTGTTTGCACAGCTGGCTTTGCTCAAAAAGACATACAAACTGTTTGAAAAAAGTAGCAGAGGTGAGATGAGAAAAACTGTTTTCAGTTTCCAAATCATTTAGATGCAATGCAAATTCCAATGGTTGTTGATTCAAATGCAGTTTGCAAAGGATGAGCAATTGTAAATTTAGTATTTCGATATGGCAAAGTTACTAATTGGTTTCTTCATTTAAAAAAAGACTTAAAGGAGCCGAACATCTTCTTCTGAACCAGACCTAAGCTGTCCAAGGGCAACTTCCCAGGTATTTGTAACCTCACTCCCTGCAATTTACCAGCCTTCCGGGATGCTATTAGAAATATAGGAAGGGACAAGACTCAGTGAAGAGCAACATAAGTGAATGCATAGGGTGAATAGTTAATGCATGTAAGGTTTGTATGGACTTCTAATGTAACATCCATTGTTGTAAGTTCTTATTTGAATTACAGTCAGATTAATGGCCCTCATTAAATGGGAACAGGAATTGAGTATGGGAAGGAACAATTCAGGGCATTTAATGGGAACAAGGATTTGAAGACAATCAGTGATCATGTGATTTCATGATCAGGAGCAGGCTAGGGCAAAGAAGCTTAAAGATGCCCTACTGGACAAAAGAGGAGGTTACATGTGGTCCGCCTAGTCAACAAGTAGTCAATGGCTCATGCCTTAGATCTGATGTAGGAATGCAGACAATGCCAGAGCACATCTGACACCTAGATGTGAGACATCAAGCCGCAACCATTGAACGCAAAGTAGATTGAGGTTATGCAGTATAGCCAGATCTGGTCATGAATGATGGTGGATAGGTAAACAACTAGCAGGTGGTGGAGGCTCCATGACTATGCCCTTCCTCAACACATCTATCAGGAATTCCTCAGGGCCAGTTTCTAATGCTGCTTCATCAAAGATCTTCCTTCCGTAACAAGGGGAGATTTTTGCAGATGGTTACACAATGATCTATTCCAATTGGCATTTCTCAGCAAATGAAGCAATCCATGGCTGCATACAGCAAGACATATATGACATGATTCCTTGGTAAAAAAATTGCATTCATGTCAAAAAGGTGGCAGGCAATAAATATCTCCAGCAAGAGAGAATATAATGATCTACCATTGAGGTTCATTTGTTTATTCATCAATGAGTCGTCTCCTTTCAATGTCCTGGGCAGTCATAATAGGCAATAGACAATAGGTGCAGAAGTAGACCATTTGGCCCTTCGAGCCAGCACCGCCATTCAATGTGATCATGGCTGATCATTCCCAATCAGTACCCCGTTCCTGCCTTCTCCCCATATCCCCTGACCACTATTTTTAAGGGCCCTATCTAGCCCTCTCTTGAAAGCATCCAGAGAACCTGCCTCCACCACCCTCTGAGGCAGAGAATTCCACAGACTCACCACTCTCTGTGAGAAAAAGTGTCTCCTCGTCTCCGTTCTAAATGGCTTACTCCTTATTCGTAAACTGTGGCCCCTGGTTTTGGACTCCCCCAACATCGGGAACATGTTTCCTGCCTCGTGTGTTGAAGCCCTGAACAATCTTATATGTTTCAATGAGACCCCCTCTCATCGTTCTAAACTCCAGAGTGTACGAGCCCAGCTGCTGCATTCTCTCAGCATATGACAGTCCCGCCATCCCGGGAATTAACCTTGTAAACCTATGCTGCACTCCCTCAATAGCAAGAATGTCCTTCCTCAAATTAGGGGACCAAAACTGCACACAATACTCCGAGTGTGGTCTCACTAAGGCTCTGTACAACTGCAGAAGGATCTCTTTGCTCCTACATTCGATTCCTCTTGTTATAAGGGCCAACATGCCATTCGCTTTCTTCACTCCCTGCTGTACCTGCATGCTTACTTTGGACATAATTGTCCAATCACTCATCAGGAAGCTATACAATTATCATGGCTACAACAGCAGATCAGAAAATAGGTTTCATCCAGTGTCTAGTATCCACATCAACCTTTCCACAAGGCTCAAATCAGGAATGTTAAGGATTACACTCCATTAGCCTGGATGAGTGCAGTTCCAAAAACTTTCAAGAAATGGGAAAAATGTCTAGAAAAACACACCACCATCCCCATCTCCTAACTATTATCTCATCCACTATCTCAAACACTCAGTTCTTCAGCCACTCGAAATTCACCTTCATGACTTACACCATTATGGTTAGGAAATATAATGTATTGCTGGTCCTTCGTTCTAAATCCCATCAAACAGCATTGAGAGTACCTTTCATCAAAAGGACTGCAATAGTTTGGCTGGCCAGCACCCTGTTCAAGGGAATGAGGGGCGAGTTATAAATGCTGATCTTGCCAGTGACCCTCACATCCCAAAAAAATGAAGCAGAAAGGGTCGCTAGCTACCAAATCGATAATTTTGGCCAACTTATAATTCAGGGGAGAAGTTAGCACTCAGTGGAAAAGAAAGAAACCACTCTCAGGCCAGTAATTGGTTGACACTGTTAACTCATCACTGATGCCATTCTTATTTAGTGATGTGGGCTAAAATTCTATCATCAGCCCTGGGTCATGATGTAATGTTTGAAAGATAATTAGAAAATTGATATGAAAACTGAAAAATACTGGAAATGCTCATCAAGTTAGGCAGCATCCATGAGGAAAAAAATAGTTAATGTTTAATATCAATGACCTTTCAATATAAGTGTTTCCAGCTTCCAGAAACATCTACAGTATTTTCTATCTACAGTAACAATCCATGTTCTCAAGGGAAGCTGTCTGATGCGCTGAGTTACTCCAGCACTTTGAGTCTTTCCTTTGTAAAACTCTCTGCAGATCCTTGTTTCTACAGTATTTTCCTTCGGTGTTGTTGAGTGAAGTCAGGACAGAAAAGGAACAGAGAAAGGTTAATGAATAAATAGATTATTTAACACCACCCCCCCTCCACAAACCTGGTTCATCAATAAAGAGATCAAGGGTGGTCTATGATCTTCTTTAAAAAATGTGCAGCTGGTAAATTGTAGTACCTATCCACCTAGTGATTAATTATCAGATGTCAAACAGACTGTTGGTACAGTGAGAAAAACTGGCCCTAAATGTTCTGTTTAACATGGAGAAGCCATTATTTAGATTCACATCTACACAACGGCTACTCAAGGAGAGAGCCTAGGTGTTATTAAGAGTTAGTATCTTAAGCGGACGGAAGAAAAATAAAGACCAGGTGTGACAGTTTAATGAGGAAGCCTTTCCCTTGTGACTATATTCAGCAAGCAGGTAAACACCTTCGAAACTCGTAAACAAACCTGGAGTCAACACAAAGGAACAATTTTACCAATATTTACCGCAAGGGGGATCCAAAGAGAGTATAACAATCTTGATAGATAAACAAGCATGTTGTAAGTTCAGTTCCAATAATTGTAGTCCCGCTATTTTTTGAATATTGTTCTTAAATATCTATATATATACAAAGGTTACCAATTGTGTGTATTGCCAAAACAACACCTACATTTTAATGCAATAACATTTTTTTTTTAACACTAGCACAAGATGAATGGTCAAATGGTATTGAATGCTCGGAAGCCACAACTCATTGCCAAAATCTTTCAGTAAAGGAAACCTGTCATTTCAAGTTGTTTTAATTTAAAAGTGACTAAGTTAATGTTTAGAGATACAGATATGTCTAGAGATACAACATGCAAATAGGCCTTTCTGCACACCAAGTCCAAACTAACCATTGATCATCAATTCACACTTGTTCTATGTTATCCCCCATTCTCATCCACTCTTTATATACATGGGGCAATTTACAGATGGCCATTTGACCAACAAACCCGCACGCCTTTGGGATGTGGGTGGAAACCAGAGCATCGAAAGGAACCCACACAGTCACAGAAAGAACATGCAAACCACACACTCACAGCAACTGAGGTCAAGGTCGAACCAGAGTTTCTGGTGCTGTGAGGCAGAAGCTCTACCAGCTGCACCACTGTACCTAGAGTACTCTACACTTTCCAAGACTGCCTTAATGATCAAATGTTGGTCTGTATCATTGGTAATAAGCCACTAGACATAAAAGGAGAAGACATAATTAGATCTCCTGCCTCTCTATGTATACTCATGGAAGGCCCCAAAGACATTTTGGGATTTGATGGGACTTGATTGAAGAGTAATATCTCCCAAAATAATTTCTGTTTCTTCAAACCAACATTTGCATTAAATTCAATTTGCCATTCATCTGTCAACTTGCTAAGCTTTTCTTTTCTACATCAGTTTTCAAATCACGTATCCATCCTTAGCTTCCACAACATCCCTTCTCACCACGATGTTTATTTCCATACAATAGTGGCATTTACATGATAGGCACATGGATATGCAAATTTGTTTAACTTTGCATCATGTTTGGCAGACATTGTGGGCTGAAAGGCCTTTTCCTGTGCTGCTATACTGTTGGAATTTCTATACCCAAATTGCTCACATTACTTTTAAAGAACTAGGATACAGGGCCTGTGCTGGAGTTTCCATTAGATCATGGTTACTTTTAGAAGGTAATTAGCTCAAAATTCCCCAAACCTATGCTAAATACTGAGGAAGTGCACAGGTTAAACTCTACCTAAATGTCTGTTTGGAGAAAGAAAATAGTAGAAGACGCATAGTAATGTGGGTAGATGTACTTGAAGAGGGATGAATGGTTTTGCTTATTAAAAAAAACTCTCGTAGTAAAAACATGTTTATCTACCCTCTTCTGTTTTTAATCCAACACTTGCCTGGTTTGACAAGGAGCCCCAGTGGATCAATAACATCCCCAAAGTTGTCAGATTTCTCAGTTGTGGCGAGATGAAATATAGTGAAATTGCTGGCTTAGGGCTTGGCATCAATTTCCAAGATAGCTTGGAAACAAGCTGATGATGCATCTGCTTGCGAATGAATATGTGCATGAGTGATCTACACCATTATTACTGAGTCACTGAAATTATGAACACGTCTACAACAGGGCAGCCACCTGCATGGCACAACCCTATTACACCCATTGTGTTTTGTATCACCACACTAAGCCCACTGCATTGAATTACAAGATGAGCCAAACACAAACACCTGAAGAGATTGGTGATACAAATCCAGCAAAAGGAATATGAACTGTTTATGCTGACACTGTGTCCCACTGTGTGATTTAGACCTTGGGAGGATTGTCTACATAAAGAAATCCATACACACCTAATCTACTTGCTAATTCAGACTAAATATTGTTGAAAGGTTATTAAATAATCACAGCATGAATCTATAATTAGCCATTTTCATCAATTATAACAACAAAAATTCAGGCTCTTTTTATTTAGATCCTTGAACTAACTCACTCTGCTTCAACAAAACCCTGAGGGAATATCTTAAAGTTACGACACCTGCTTCAAATTTGTAGAGTTTTGTATTGGAGGACTGTGACCATTTTGCTGCATATACCTTTCAATGAGAAAATTGTTCCTGGTAACATATGGTTCCCAAATACCTCTATGAATTAGTCTTTGAGTAGCAATCATGGGCAGGCATATTAACAGAATGAACACCCAAAAGCACTTTTCGGGATATAAGAAAAAGTATAAAACATTCACCCAGGGAAATTGGCTTGAAGGGAAAATGAGTAATATTTTGTGAGCTATAGAAAGGGGTGATGTACATAGAAACATAGAAATTAGGTGCAGGAGTAGGCCATTCGGCCCTTCGAGCCTGCACCGCCATTCAATATGATCATGGCTGATCAAACAAGGCATCTCATAATATGGAGGTGCAAGATCACTGTCATCTCAACATCTCATTCATAATTAGAGCCAGGATTTTGCCATAAATGCCATGAATGCCTTTTCATGCCTTTTTTGATGATTTTGCCTGGATGCCTTTTTCATGATCCAGTGCCTAAATCAGCCTTTTTCTGCTGTTTTGCTAAAAGGTCATGCTATTTTCTCTATTAACACGTTAATATTAACGTTATTATTATCGAGTTAACATAGTATAACTTACAAGAAAACCTTCACTACCGGGGCGAAACCCAGGGCGCCACCGTCGGTCGTTCATTCGTTCATGCAGCTGCCCTCTGAATCAGTTTTCTCCAAGATCTATTTAAGCAAGAACTGCAGATGCTGGAAAAATCGAACGTAGACAGAAAATGCGGGAGAAACTCAGCGGGTGAGGCAGCATCTATGGGGAGAAGGAATAGGCGACGTTTCAAGTCATGATCCTTCTTCAGACAGGAAGAAACGGAGACAGTAGGACTAAGAGAGCTGGGGAGGGGGAGAAGGGAGAAGACAAGGGGTATCTAAAATTAGAGAAGTCAATGTTGATACCGCTGGACTGTAGACTACCCAAGCAAAATACCCAAGCTTGTCTCCTCACTACATTTTCTGCTGGCTCCAGTCACAAATCTGAGTTCGAGTGAACTTTGCAAGGCATTCATTGATGCTGGAATTCTACTGTGGAAATTGGAAAACAAATCTCAGAGGTTTATTAGAGAAATACACAGAGGAACATATACCAAGCAAGTCATCATTATAGAAAAATTATGTTGACAGCAACTTCAACATTGTTGTGCAGAAAGTTAGAGATGTAGTTGCATGCAACAAAATATGGATCTCAATAGGCGAGACAACCGATGCTGTGGTGAGATATGTTGCCAATGTGGTCATCGGTAAACTGGAGACAGGTCAACCATCAAAGGAGTATTTGTTGACATCGGAGGTATTGGATAAGTTAAACAGCTCAACTATTGCTCAGTTGTTTACATCTTCACTTGCTGTTCTTTGGCCAGAAGGTATAAAACACAAGAATGTTCTTCTGTTTGTGACAGTTTTATTCCCCAAAATGTTGCATTTGATATGCTTAGCTCAAGGACTTCATAGAATTGCCAAGCACAGACGTAGCTTGTTTCCAAATGTCGATCGCCTAGTTACCAATATCAAAGAAAAACTTCCTCAAAGTACCGTCACATGTGCAGTTGTTCAAGAAAATGGCACCCAAGATTCCACAACATCCTCAGCCCATTTTGACTAGGTGGGGTACATGGCTCACTGCTGTACTCTACTATGTTGCACATTTTGAAAAGATAAAATAAATCGTCAACTGTTTTGAAGAAGAAGAATCTGCTGCAGTCAGGATCGTCAGGGAAATCATGCAGAAAAAGTCCCTTCACCGCAAACTTGTGTTTAGTGCTTCCAATTTTGCAAACTTTCTGTGCACCATCAACAAACAGACCCATATCTTGCCATTTTATATTGTTAAGGGAGATTCAAAGACTTTACTCAGTATCAATGCATGCCACTATCTAGGACTGGTTTATTTTGGCCGTGCGGTCCACAAACTCTGTCTCGCAGATGGGCCCACACAACAGCTACTCTCTCAATACAAAGAACTGTTTAATGATGAGCTAGTATTACAGGATGGAATTATTGTCAAAGACCACAAGGCAGTGGGCCCAGCAGCCCTCCGGGACAAATATTTTGACGAGAGCCACAGGGGCCACTTTGCACAATAATGGGACTTTCAACATATTACCAGCAGCCCCGAATTCCCACAGTCCAACGGATTCGCCGAACGCGTGGTCTGGAGTGCAAAACAACTCATGGAGCGGTTGTACCTTGTCAAATCAGACGTCTAACTGGACTTGCTCAACTTAATAAACATTGCGCGGGATCCCATACTGGGTTCCCCAGCCCAACGACTAATGTCTCGCCAAACCCGTGCTCCTTTGCCTGTGTCCCAGCAGCTTCTGCAAGTTCGTTCCCCAACTGCGTTTCAGAAGCAACTACAATCCAAACGTGACACACAAAAACGCTTCTTTGACAAGTCCAGCAAGCCACTTAAACCTCTCGCTCATGGACAAATGGTCTGTCTACAGACAAACAAGGGCTATGCACGTCTGGGACACATCTACGGGCCTGCCAAAGAGCTCCTATCTGGTCGAAGCGGATGGAGCCATCTACAGACGCAACCGTCAACATATCCTTCCAGTGAAGGAACAGCATCCTGCGACTCCATAACGTGTAGTCTCGAGTTTTGTATACCCTCCCACAGTCGGTCACGCGTCCCCACTGCCGCCTATTGTTCCCACTGCGGTTTCCCTGCGACGATTGGTGCATAGCTCGCCTATCTCGTCACCCTCCCTGCCTGTCAGGCCGCTGGTCGCTTTCCCATTTTCCTCCCCAGTTTCTTCTCCATTGAAAGGAGGTGAGGCAGACTTGTACCATACACGGGCTGGAAGGGTTTGCAGCCCACCCGTTAGATATAGCGATTTTGTGTAATCTGACAATGTATTATTAATATCCCTCCTATATTGCTTAGCCACCAATGCTTTTTTTGTTTCTAGAAGGATGTAGATTGGCTATTTCATACTAGCCAATTATACAATTATAGTGTTTGTTAGTAGTGACTCCACCAACTATGTACTTCATATTATCAAGAGCCTGCTTACGCTAGTTAGAAATGAATAGCAGCTCGGAGATGTGATGACTGCAGATTCTTGCTGTATGTAGATGTAATAAATAAGTGTTGTATCTTGCGAGTGTTTCACTTGACTCATTACACTTCCCTTGAGAAATGTGGTGAAACATTAGTGAATAACTTGCAGGTTTTCAACAAAGTAACTGACGATATTCATAAAATTCTTGGCGATGTAGGTAAAGACATACAAGGAAAATGTGAGAGAGTGATTTTAGCTAACAAAGATCTTGAAGAAATACTAAAGTTCTCAAAGGTAGTTGTAATACACAAGATATCAACATGAATATAGAGTCTGTAGCTTGTTTCGGGTATGCACCAGTGACCTCAGCTGGGGTAGAAAGAAGTCTTTCAAAACTGAAGTATATTCTGTCTGACAGACAGCACAGTTTAACACCAGATAATTGAAAATAAATGCTAGTAATTATGTGCAACCAGGCAAATTTGGTCATTTAATGTAGTATACCTTTATATTATTATTTTTAACCATATTTTGGTGATGGAAATAAATGCCTTTTTTTGTCAATGAATGCCTCTTTCGTGCATTTTTTGTAATTTTATTATGCCTTTTTGGCTGTCTATTTCAGAGTTTTTTAGTGCCTAAACATCCTGGTTCTACTCATAATCCTTCCAATGGGGAAAGCCGTTGAAGTAAGCTCATAAAAATGTTGATCTCACCATAGCCACCTGACACGCTGAGTACATCCAGCATGTTCCATTTTTGGCAACAAACAATCTGCTGGGTGACAAGCAGGAAAATTGATGAGGAAGGAGATAAGGGGGAGTATGAGAGCTGATGGAACCAGAGATGATCTGGTTGGAGCCAACTCCAACAACGGAACTTAACCTACATACACAACAACAATCCCCTTTTAAAATAGTTAAGGAAAAAATTAACTATTTAGGAATTTATGTAACTAAGACATATACTTCTTTATTCAAATCAAATTTCCCACCTTTACTGAATAAACTAAATAAGAATATTCAGTATTGGAAAACACTTCCCATTTCAATGGTTCAATTAATGCTATAAAAATGATTTCTTTGCCACAATTACTGTACCTATTTCAGTCAATTCCGCTATATATCCCAATTTTTTTTTTTTAATGTCGACTCCATTGTTACAAGTTTCATTTGGGATTATAGGAATCATAGAATAAACAAAAAACATTTATGTAAATCAAAGACTAATGGAGGTTTAGCTTTGCCAAATGTTTTGTTTTATTTTTGGGCAGTCCATATTAAAAATATGAATTTCTGGCTGGAAGAAATGGATCAGCAACCAGGCTGGTTAACGATGGAAAAGGAAGATTGTTTGCCTTTTGAAATTGGTTAGATTATGCTTGTTCCAACAAAATTGCACAAAAAAACCTATAGGGAAAACCCTATAATACACAGTGGTATACAAATCTGGAAACAATTAAACAAGGCTTTAAAATTGGATAATATATCACTCTGTTTTCCCATTGTAAACAATCCTTTATTTAAACTTTCCATCTTGAATAAAGGTTTCACACAATGGAAAAATCACAGAATTAAAAAGAAAGGACATCTTTATAAGAAAGGAATTTTTATTTCATTTCCGGAGTTACAACAGATTTATGAACTACACTCAAATAACTTTTTTAGATATCTACAACTTAGAGATTATGTTAAATCTAATACACAAGATTATAGGAGTAGGGAACCAGAAATTGTTGATGAATGTTTGAATAAACATTCTAATACAGAAAAATTAACAACTTATACTTATTATACCCTCATATAGGCATACATGGGAAAATGACTTAGGCCAACCTATAACAAAAGATATTTGGGACAAATGTTTACAATATATGCAACAATGTTCGCTAAATGCCAGACATGCTTTAATACAATTTAAAGTTTTACACAGATTACACTACTCTAAAGTAAAGCTAAATAGAATGTTCCCACATATCTCGCCTATCTGCGATAAGTCAGCATCTAGAGGCTAACTTAACACATACTTTTGCAAATTATATAAAAATCAAAAATTTCTGGATTGATATTTTTAGAATAATTTCTGAAGTTGTTAATACTAAATTGGATCCAGACTCAAAACTGATAATACTTGGAATATCAGAACAAAGTCTAACACTCACAACAAGCCAAATAAACTTTCTAGACAACAGTAGAATAACTGGGAAGAAATTAATATTAAAATTTTGGAAAGGCCCTATAACCCCCACAATTAAAATGTGGATTATGGAAATGTTGGAGATCCTACACCTGGAAAGAATCAGGTTTGTCTTAATGGACAAACAAGAACTTTTTGTTAGAATATGGTCTTCATTCATTGATTATTTGAAGGGGTAGATTGGTTCGGCACGGGAACTTAACTGAAACTTGAACTCAGGATTAGATGAAAAGTTATATTTTATAATCTTCAAACCTATCTCCAATGATGTATTATTAGTAAATCATTCCATTTTTTTTTTAAAATCTTGACATATGTGTTTTTTTTCCCTTTCTTTCTTTCTTACTTTCTATCTATATTAAAAAAAAAGAAGCAGAATGAAGCCACAATTGATAATATTCATAACGTATGATTGACACATTTGAAATGTTTTGTACCATAATATGTATTTGTTTCTAATAAAAATAATAAAAGATAATTTTTTTTTAATTCCCTCTCCATTCTTGGTCTAAGGTTTCAGTCTGAAGTGTCAAGAATTTATTTCCTTCCCATAGATACTGCTCAAACCAGTGAGTTCCTCTAACAGATTGTTTGCTGCTCCAGATTCTAGCATCTGCAGTCCTGGTGCCTCCATGTTCTGATTTTACTTCAGATTTCAGCATCAGTAATTTCCAGATGTTCAAAGTTTCCGCAAATTCTCTATAGATGCCGCCGGACATGTATAAGAGTTTCCAGCACCTTATACATCCACTTAGGTGAAATTGATTGAGGGATAATATCACAACAGATCTCCCACAGACTGTGTGCAAGGATATTTTACTTCTTGTGAAGATGAACGGCAATAAATGACACTAGCGCTTGAATTGTCAGCCTTAGCAAGATCCTCTTTTGTCATTATATCAATGATTTGGATGAGAACGTACAAGGCACGATTAGTAAGTTTGCAGATGACACTAAAGTGGATTGTATTGTAGATAGTGAAGATGATTGTTGAAATTGCAGCAGAATCTTGATCGGTTGGTGGGCTGAGGAATGGTTGATAGAATTTAATACGAGGGAAATCAAGGATAGTGTTAAATCCAAGGAAGAGGCATCTAAATTGCCCAGAGGAAGCAGCAAACTGGAGGACAATGAGAAATGTAAAACTCAACAGAGGAGGACAAAGGGGTTAATGAAGAGGGGGGGGGGGGGAAGAGCATGAAAGAAAGCTTGCGGGGAATATAAAAACTGACTCTAAAAGCTTCTTTGGACATGAAAAAAGGAAAAGATGAGTGAAGACAAATGTAGGTCCCTTACAATGAGAGACAGGTGAACTTATAATGGGGAACAAAGAAATTGCAGAACAGTTAAATGAGTACTTTGATGCTGTCTTCACTAAGGAAGACACAAACAATCTACCAGAAATACTAGGGGACAGGGGATTCAGTGGGAGGGAGGAACTGAAGGGAATCCACATTAGTCAAGAAACTGTTGGGACTGAAGACAGATAAGTCCCCAGGGCCTGTTGGTCTGCATCCCAGAGTACGCAAAGAGGTGGCCCAAGAAATCATGGAGGCAGCGGTGATTATTTTCCAATGTTCACTCGACTCTGGTTCAGTTCCTGTGGACTGGAGGATAGCCAATGTAACTCCACTTTTAAGAAAAGGATGGAGAGAGAAAACAGGGAATTATAGACTAGTTAGCCTTACATCGGTAGTGGAGAAGATGCTTGAGTCGATTATTAAAGATGTTATAGCAGCGCATTTGGAAAGCAGTGACAGGATTGGTCAAAGTCAGCATGGATTTATGAAGGGGAAATCATGCTTAACAAATCTTCTGGCATTTTTTGAGGATGTAACAAGTTGAATGGATAAGGGAGAGCCAGTGGATACGGTGTATCTGGACTTTCAAAAAGCCTTGGAAAAGGTCCACACAAGAGATTAGTGTGCAAAGTTAGAGAACATGGTATTGGGGGTAGGGTATTGTCATGGATAGAAAACTGGTTGGCAAACAGGAAGCAAAGAGTAGGAATTAACAGGTCCTTTTCAGAATGGCAGGCAGTGACTTGTGGGATGCCTCAAGGCTCGGTGCTGGGACCCCAGTTATTTACAATATATATTAATGCTTTAGATGAGGGAATTAAACATGATATCTACAAGTTTGTGGATGACATAAAGCTGGGTGGCAGCGTGAGCTGCGATGAGGATGTTATGAGGCTGCAGAGTGACATGGATAGGTTGGGTGAGTGGGCAAATTCATGACAGATGCAGTATAATGTGAATAAATGTGAGGTTATCCACTTTGGTAAAAAGAACAGGAAGACGGATTATCTGAATGGTGTCAGATTAGGAATTGGGGAGGTTACCTAATTTGAGGAAGGACATTATTGCTATTGAGAGAGTGCATCGAAGGTTCACCAGGTTAATTCCCATGATGGTGGGTATGACATATGATGAAAGAATGGGTCGACTGTGCTTTTATCTACTGGAATTTAGGATGAGAGGATATAACCATATAACCATATAACAATTACAGCACGGAAACAGGCCCTCTCGGCCCTTCCAGTCCATGCCGACCATTTGTTTTCCCCTAGTCCCATCTACCTGCACTCAGAACATACCCCTCCATTCCCTTCACGTCCATATACATATCCACTTTACTCTTAAATGTTAAAATCGATCCTGCCTCCACCACTTCTGCTGGAAGCTCATTCCACACAGCCACCACCCTCTGAGTAAAGAAGTTCCCCCTCACGTTACCCCGAAAATTCTGTCCCTTAATTCTCATGTCATGCCCTCTTGTTTGAATCTTCCCTACCCTCAATGGGAAAAACGTATCCACGTCAACTCTGTCTATCCCTTTCATCATTTTAAAGACCACAATCAAGTCCCCCCTTAACCTTCTGCGCTCCAAAGAATAAAGATCTAACTTGTTCAACCTTTCTCTGTAACATAGTTGCTGGAACCCTGGCAACATTCTAGTAAATCTCCTCTGTACTCTCTCTATTTTGTTGACATGCTTCCTATAATTAGGCGACCAAAATTGTACACCATACTCCAGAATTGGTCTTACCAATGCCTTGTACAATTTTAACATTACTTCCCTACTCCTATATTCCTATATCTTATAGAAACATATAAAATTCTTAAAGGATTGGGCAGGATTGGGCAGGATTGGGCAGGCTAGATGCAGGAAAATTGTTCCAGATGTTGGGGGAGTGTAAAACCATGGCTCACAGTTTAAGAATAGGGGGTAGGCCATTTAGGACTGAGATGAGGACATTTTTATTTCACCCAGAGAGTTGTGAATCTGTGGAATTCTCTGCCACAGAAGGCAGTGGAGGCCAATTCACTGGATGTTTTCAAGAGAGAGTTAGATTTGGCTCTTAGGGCTAAAGGAATCGAGGGATTGGGGGAAAAGCAGTAACGGGGTACTAATTTTAGATGATCAGCCATGATCATATTGAATGGCAGTACTGGCTGGAAAGGACAACTGGCTTACTCCTGCACCTATTTTTCTATGTTTCTATGTTCTATACCGAGAAGGTGAGGTGTTGAATTTTGGGCAATCAAACAGGGATGGTGCCTACACAGTGAATGGCAAGGCTCTGGGGAGTGTTGTAGAGCAGAATAATCCAGGGGTGCAGTTGCATAGTTCCTTGAAAGTGTCTTAGCGGGCAGACAGGGAGGTCAAGAGGGCTTTTGGCACATTGGCTTTCATCAGTCATAGCATTGGGGATAGAGATTGGGAGGACATGGCATAGTTGTATTGAACATTGGTGAGGCCATATTTCGAGTGTTTATTTCAGTTTTGGTCATTGTAGAAAGGATTTTATCAAGCTGGAAAGGGTGCAAAGAAGATTTGCGAGGGTTGCCAGGACTCAAGGCCCAGAGCTATAGGAGAGGTTGAGAAGGCTAGGATTTTATTCCTTGGAGTGGAGGAGGTTGAGAGGTGATCTTATGGACATCACAAGAGGAATAGATTGGGTAAATGAATTGAGAACAAGTAGACATGGGTTTAATGTGGAGAGTGGTAGATTTTATAAAAACTTGAAGGGTAACTTTTTTTTTACACGGAGGGTGGGGGGTACGAGCTGCTGCAGGAGGTAGTTGAGACAGGTACTATCATAATGTTTAAGAAGTATTTGGACTGGTACATGGATAGAATAGGTTTAGAAGATTATGGGTCAAGCGCAGGCAGGTAGGACTGGTGCAGATGGGACATGTTGTTCGGCGTGGGCTAGTTGGGCTGAAGGGCATGTTTCCGCGTTGTATGACACAATGACACTATGACATAGAATGCTGGAATGGGGTTGGGAATGATGGCCGTGCTTTCAGAGTAGTGAACCCACTGAGCCAAGCCTAACGCCTTTTGTTCATCTTCTGTTGATCTCCATTTTCTAAATAGTGAGAGATTGGAATGTCAGTTTTCAATGAGATCTGGTTCTTTGCGCACACTGAAGCTAATGCATGGGATAGTTTAAACAGACTGGGATTTTCTCAAGGTTAAAAGGATGAGAGGCAATTTCATTGATATTTACAATATTTTCAAAAACTATTTGACTATGTGGGTGTAAGACTTTCCCTGACTAGAGTACCTAAAACCCTAACCACATTCTCAAAATAATGAATCATCTGTTAAGAACTGAGATGAGAAGAACTTTCTCTATATAGATGGTGTTAAATCTTCTGAAATCTCCACCAAAGACGTCTGTGGAGTGCCAGCTGCAGAGTACATTCAAGACAGACATCAGTAGATTTTTGCATGTTAAGGGAATCAGTGGACATGGAAAGCACAGAAATATTGTGCCGAGGTCAAATATGCTGAGATTATGATCTTATTGAATTACAGAGCAAGCATGAGGGGCCAAAAGGCCTCCTGCAGATATGACCTTCTTTTTCCAGTATCTGTTCCATAATATCTTTCACTGCTCTAGTTTGTCTTTATGCCAAAAAAGTCTCACCAGTTCCTGATAGACCCCGTTTGAATTGTGGGAACTGAACTGTTCTTCCATCTTGTCACGATCATGGGCAGCGCTTCATTCTGTGGGAAATGAAGTTTAATCCAGTGAAGTTTCCCTTCTGTGCTAGGCTAAATATGTCATGGTTTATTTTAGTTATAATGCTGTGCTGTTAGGAGTAAGGGCAGAATACTGAATTACAATGCCCAAACACGTAAACAAATCTATGTGACCCACTACGCAAATATGATATTAAAAGGTTGCATGCTTACCTATTTCAATGGTAGGTAGAATTAATGCGATAAAAATGATTTTTCTTCCGCAATTATTATACCTGTTTCAACTGATCCCGATATATCTTCCTAAAAATGTTTTTAAGAAAGTGGACTCTAGAGTTACCAACTTTATTTGGGATTATAAGAGCCATAGAATAAATAAAAAATATCTATGTAAATCAAAAATGAATGGAGGTTTTGCATTGCCTAATTTTATGTTTTATTATTGGGCAGTTAATATTAAAAATATGAACTTTTGGTTGGAAGAAGTAGATAAACAACCAAACTGGTTAAAAATGGAAAAGGAAGATTGTTCACCTTTTGAAATGAACTCGATTTTATTTGCTAATACATTAAAAAAGTTATAGAGGAAATCCAATAATAGAAAGTGGCATACGTAGTTGGAAACAATTAAAGAAAATATTAAAATTAGAAAGTATACCACTGGCTCTTCCCATTGCAAATAACATAATTTTTAAACCTTCAATGATGGATAAAGGTTTTTTTAAATGGAAGAACTATGGAATAAATAAGATGGGTGATCTCTACAGGGAAAGTTTATTCCTTTCATTTCAGGAATTACAACAAAATTATGGATTACATTCAAAAGAGTACTTTAGATATTTACAAATTAGAGACTATGTTAAATCAAACACACAGGATTTTAGAAATAGAAAGACAGAAATTTTAGATGAATGTCTAAATATCCGAATACAGAAAAAATAATATCATATATTTATAATATTTTACTGGAAAATTATTTACCAAACTTGGAAATATATAGGCAAGCATGGGAAAACGAATTAGGACAAACAATTAGTGTGGAAGTATGGAATGAAAGTTTACAACATATACACCACTGTTCATTAAATGCCAGACACTCCCTGATACAATTTAAAGTTTTACATAGATTACACTTTTAGAAATCCAAATTAAACAGAATTTTTTCAAATGTTTCTGCTATATGTGATAAAAGTCAGCATTTAGAAGCTAATCTAACACATTCATTCACAAAATGTATAAAAATCACTAATTTTTGGATAATTTTTTTTAACATAATCTCGAAAGTAGTTAATGCAAATTTGACTCCAGACTCAAAATTAATTATATTAGGAATAATAGAAACGGATCATCTACTAACAACACAGCAAATATTTTTTATTGGTTATAGTTTAATAATCAGTAAAAAAACTAATACTAAGATTTTGGAAAGGTCCTACATCCCACACAATCAAAATGTGGATTACAGAAATGTCGGAGACACTTCATTTGGAAAGACTAAGACTTGTCCTTTTGGACAAGCTAGATCAATTCAGAGGAATATGGTCTCCATTTATTGAATACTTAAAGGGTCAAGGAGGTCCGGTTCGAGGGCCTGACTGAAGCCTGAATGAAGGAATGGATGAAGAACTATATACAATAGACCACGCATATATCTCCAATGAAGAATATCTTGCTTTATACTCCACTCATTTTATCGATTTTCTACTTCTATTTTATTTATTTTTATTATTTCTCTTTACTATTTTCTTTCTGTTATAAAATAATAAAAAATATAGAAGTATAAAAGGTTGCATGCTTGAGTCTGTAGAGCAGTCTCTTGCTTGACTGTTCTCCTTATGTGACGTTATTGTGAATAAAGAAGTTAACTGTCATTCACGTCTCATATAAATTATTCCAACAACCCTATTATGTAATAGTAATACTGTTTTGAGACCCAAATAGCTGCTCGACAATAAATGGATAATAGGAGCAATGGATAGAATAGGTCTTGTGCTGCGAACATGATGAGTAAACGTGTCAACCTTTACGGGGAGAGGCAGTGTAGGAATCAGAGCGAAAGATAGATCAGCCATAATTGAATGGTGGAGTAGATTCAATGGGCCGAAAGTCTGCTCCTATGACTCAGGGACTTATGCACTTCTTTGTGTTGCTCCACTTCAATTTGATACATCGATGAATAGGTTACTGCAGTATATACCCTAACTAACTTTAGTAACTATCCTACTAATTTTAATTCCAGCAATCAGAATTAGAATGTTTCCTTTCAATCCATCCTACAAGACAGAATGTGAATGGCCATAAATTACTACATTTATAGGGCAAAACAAGTGCAAGGTAAAAATCTGCCATGAATATAATAAGTACATGTTAAATTGATATGATTATTTTTTTTTTCACCAAACATTCAATAGCAACAAACTGTGTATTTACCATCTCTGGAAAAGTAGTTCCTTGTGTAAAATGAAAGGGACAATTGTTTTTTTTCCATCCATGAGCATTAGAAACCCACCAAATGCCATCAGATGAAAGAACTATCCTTTTAAGTGAACCCAGTTTCAAATGAACATGTGCCACACGATGAAGCAACACCAACATCAATGCAATGTTGCACTCACTTCTTCATCTTGCTCAGAGCTGGGGTAGGACTGAGACATGTTGTCAGAGAGAATGTTACCCTGGTGCTACCTTACAGCAAGGTGCCTGACATGAGAGCGCACAATATACCTCACAAAGTGTTTATCATAGGAACATCTCTATTCTTCCATTACTGTCCTTAATGAGCTCCAATATTTCTACAAACTGAACACAAGAGAAGTGCAAGAAACAACTAGACTGACAAGAAATAGTTTAGAAAAGCACAACACACACACTGTACAGCACTGTTAAATCCTGACTGTTGTTCTCTCATCATTCTAATGACGTATTTTGCTCAAATGTCATGCTTAATGACTTATTTTACTATAACTGATTTCAAATATTTAATGATCTCATTATTAGTATAAAGTTTAATGCCCTTTTATTGCAAGACTGTAGGATTAAGTTCCATAAAGTGTAATTATAATGATCCTTTGAGCAGTGGTAACGATGATTAGATATTTTCTCTGATGATCTTCAATTATGCAGTGGCAGGCTTACTATCGGGTCACACATTGTTACCTAAAATTTACTAGATGAATAAACTTAATGGTTTGGAAAGGACACAAATGTGGAGAAAATGGTCCTTAGCAAAAAAAAAAAAATCAAAAAGGACTTTTGTTAATTTGTTGCAGCTCATTGTTAAGACATTTAATGTGCAAATTGAACTCTCCTGCCTATGAGAGAAGAACTGGCTTTGAATGTGAAATTGCACAAATAGTGGAATTAGGTCAAAGCCTCCTCTTTGGTTTAGTTCCTCTTTATTAAATCGTGCTTTAGTTCAGTGCTTCTTAAACTATTTCAGTGTCATTCACCCTTGAGTTTTTAATCACAAAATGTCATTCACCCTTGACTAAATGTTTGTATGTTTTTTTGGTAATTTTAATCTTATTTTCCCTTGTGTTTAATTTTATGTATAATTTATTTGTCACATGAACAAAAGACATAAATTAACTAATTTCTTAAGTGTTTATTTTGTTCAACTTTTTGAACATCCTAAAAATATGTAAAGAAAACTAATATGAAAAAAATAGTTTAATTACCACTGGAGTTGGAAAATCATTCTGTTAGAATGATTAAAAAAAAACATTACAATGAAAATACTGGGCATCAGCCCCATCCTACCCTTTCGGGCTTTGATTACTGCAATTTTTTTCTTGGAAAACTAGCTAAAAAAAACATGGAGTATGTGATTTAATATATTATTATCAAACTAATATAACTTTCCCTGACGAAAGCTCACAATACCATCAAATTTCAACGCCATATTTGGTATACTTTTTTCCAGAAGCTGACTTTTCCAAATCCAAGTATATTTTAAAGTGTTTCCTTGTCTCCGTTCTAAATGGCGTACCCCATATTCTTAAACTGTGGCCCCTGGTTCTGGACTCCCCCAACATCAGGAACATGTTTCCTGCCTCTAGCATGTCCAAACCCTTAATAATCTTATATGTTTCAATAAGGTCCCCTCTCATCCTTCTAAACTGCAGAGTATACAAGCCCAGACACTCCATTCTTTCAGCATACGACAGTCCAGCCATCCCGGGAATTAACCTTGTAAACCTACGCTGCACTCCCTCAATAGCAAGAATGTCCTTCCTGGAGTGGATCTTCTTGTCTATATCACTATCATGACCGTCTCCATAAGATGGTCAATCATAGATCTTTTTTTGGAGTGACAACAAAATTAGGAACAGAAAAATTATTAGAATTGTTCTAGTTTACATAATGTAAAGTTTGTAAACAACTGTCTTAGAACAGAATTAGATTCTTAGGAACGATGTTTTCTTATTGTGTATGTTTACCATAAATAAATGACAAGCAGTATACTTCTACACTTACATGTATGTTTTTTTTTATCATCAATGACTAGGATGTTCCTGTAATCCTGACAAGCTTCTCAAACCGAGGTTTAATTTCCTTCTCCAAAGCAACCCACATTATTGAATCAACATACCTCCTCTTGAGTCCTGTTTGTTTCACTTTCTTTCAGAAATGAACTACTTCCTTCTGTACACTTTTCTTCTAGAGCTGGTTTCTTTAGGTACTTCGACAAAGACATAGTGTCTTAATTTGCAAGCAAAAAAAATCAGCAAATTTGAATCTCTATGAGGTTAACGAGTTCTACTGCAGGTTCGATAAACATAAATTTAACCCTGGTACCCTTTCCCCAGCCAACACTTCACACTTACTTAAAGCCTCACTCCAGTCAGCAAAGACTGGGCCCTTTCCCACCCAACCCTCTCCAATCACCACTTACAGTCTGACTGCAATAGAAACAAATAGATATAAATATCAGAATAAATTAAATAATTCACCCTTCATTTACCCCTCTAGTTTCATTCACCCCAAAATAATTTTCATTCACCCTTGGGTGAACCATTCATCAGTTTAAGAAGCATTGCTTTAGTTTCATCCTTTTTTCCACCACCATATCACCACCCCAAATTCGTTCTCCAGGAAATCCCAGCTGAAAGGTAAGTAAGATAAGTTTGGTTTTCAACAAGTCTACTAGCTTTGATTAATTCCTTGCTCGCCTACGATCTGGAAAGTAAGCTTAATTTGTTACACTGAAGTTTTGAGGTGAAGTCTTAGGTTTAGGTTTATTATTGCCATGTGTACCAAGGTACAATGAAAAGCTTTTGTTTGCATGCTATCCAATCAAATCAGATAATACTAAACATTTATATAATCAAATCAAACTCGTTCAAAAGGTAGAGCAAAGGGAAAGATATAAAGCTCAGAATATAATTTTCAGCATTGTAGTATAACAGACCTGAATATGGTGTGTGTGGAGAGGTTTTTTTCCACTACTAGGAGAGTCTAGGACCAGAGGCCTCCGAATAAAAGGATGATCTTTTAGGAAGGAGATGAGGAGGAATGTCTTTAGTCGGAAGGTGGTGAATCTATGGAATTCATTGCCACAGAATGTTGGATATTTATGGATATTTTTAAGGCAGCAATTGATAGATTCTAGAATAGTACGTGTCAGGGGTTATGGGGAGAAAGTAGGAGAATAGAGTTGAGAGGGGAAATATAGATTAGCCATGATTAAATGGGGGAGTAGACTTGATGGGCCAAATGGGTTAATTCTGTTCTTATCACTTATGAACTTTCCCCCCACCCAACTCCTGATGCAAAGGCCCGAGCCGAAATGTTGGCCATCCATTTCCTTCAATAGATACTGCTTGGCGCGCTGAGTTCCTCCAGCACAATGCATTTTCTCAAGATTTCAGCACCTGCACTTTCTTGTGTGTCTATATGACTATCATGACCGTCTCCATAAGATGGTCAATCGTAGATCTTTACAGTACGGAGACAGGCCCTTTATCCCACTTTATCCAAGCTGACCAAATTGACACTCTAGGCTTGTTACAAATGTCTGCAATTGGCATATAGGCCTCTAAACCATTCTTATCCATATATGTATCTGACCACATGTCTTTTAAACGTGATAATTGTTACCACTTCTATAGGTTCCTTTCGCAGTTCATTGCATATGCATACTACCCTCTGAATGAATAAGTTGTCCCTGAAATCTCTCCTCTCTCACTTTGAGATTATCCCCTCTAGTTTTGGAATCCTCTACCATGGGAAAAAAAAGATTATGAGCATTCACTTCATCCATGCCCCTCATCTTTTTGTGCACCATACCAGACCTTTCAACTGGGTAGCTATGGATATGATTTTACTTCGGAGTCACGTGAGTGACTATGTGAAAAAGTCCCGCCTGGCGCATGATCGGCATTACGTCGACGCTGTCGGTAGGCAAAGAGCTGCAGAGTGCAGCTCCACCAGTGGTAAGGAACAGCCCACAGGTAAGTAGATTGAATTATTTTACAGGGCGTGTTCAAACTCCGTGGTGCTGGCATGCAGAGCCAGCAGGAGTTGAAGGGAAAAGAGGAAATACTCCGGAGGAAAAACGGAGCTTAAAATGGGTCCCAGGTAGAATCTCAGTAAAGATTAGGACGGCAGATTAGTGCGGAGCCGGTTCCGATACCGGTGGCCATTAAAATTAACCGTAGGGAGCATTTAGTCGCTCCACAAACAAAAGACAGGGGAAGAATCTCCAGTGGAGAGGAAAATAAAGAAGTCTGAGAGGCCGTGGTTTTATATGATTTTAATGGTTTTAAATGATTTTAATAAGGGAAGGCCTCCAGACAAGAAAGCCTTATGGCTCAGAATAAATTAAATGGAGAAATACTCCAAATTATTTTCAACCAAGTGTCTAAAAAACCCAAAATATTCCCAGGCAGGCCCTGAGGGGTTTCCATATACAAGTATATGGTGCTTTTACCACTGTGGGAATATAAACCTCAGATTGGGCTGGAGGTAGTCTCCTTGAGCAAGTCTCAGGGGTACCCAAGCAGTAAAGAAACTGACCCTAAAAGTGGTGTTTTTGGTCAAAAGTACCCACCACAGCACAAGTATAAATTCAGGTGTACTTAATGGGTACAAAGTACGATACCTGAAGGTAGCGGTGAGGCCATGGAAGGTAACCCTGGTGGCCAACATCAATTGGTTTCTCACCAGCTTCAGCAGGCTGTTATGGTTGAAACAGCAGATTTATATGAAAACACTTGTGCTTTACTAGGGTGCCAACGGTGAATCCGATTAAGGCACCCATGTCTTCAATAGTGTGGAGGCACAGGGAATACGATTCCAAAGAATTTCAAGTTGCGGGTGGCATCACTGCTTATGGGAAACAAGTGAAAGATTGTGCAATGGAAAAAAATTAAAAAGGACAAGTGGCATTGTTTTATAGCTCATATGTTGAGCTCAATGGTATGAGAGAAAAATTGCCATTCGGACCATTTTGCACTTTAGATTTGCAATTCAAACTTGGTAAGTTCTCGTTTAATCTTACTATTATCCATGGCATTGGTATTTGCTTTTTTCCTGTGAATTCCATTAGTTTTGTTTTGTATAGATATACAGCATAGAAACAGGCCCTTCAGCCCACCAACTCCACGCCGACCATCGATCACCTGTGCACCAGTTCTATGTTATCCCATCCATAGCTAAGTTTAGTTTAGAATTATTGTCACATGTACAGAGGTACAGTGAAAAGCTTTTTGTTGAATGCTAGCCAGTCAGCCGAAAGACAATACATGATTGCAATCAATGTCCACATTGTACAGATACAAGATAAAGGGTACGAAATTTAATGAAATATAAAGTCCGATTAAGGATACTTCAAAGGTCTCCAATGGGGTAGATGGAAGGTCAGGACCGCTCTCTTGCTGGTGAGAGGACAATTCAGTTGCCTAATAACAGCTGAGAAGAAACTGTTCCTGAATCAGGAGGGATGCGTTTTCAAAGTTCAGTACTTCATGACGGATGGGAGTGGGGAGAAGAGGGAGTAACCAGAGTGAGACTCCTACACATTATGGACAATTTACAGAAGGCAATTAACCTACAAACCTGCACGTCTCTGCAGTGTAGGAGGGAACCGGAGCACCTGGTAAAAACCCACGCGGTCACAGGGAAAATGTAGAAACTCTGCACAGAAAGATCCCATAGTCATGTTTGAACCTGGGTCTCTTGCTTTGTGAAGTAGCATCTCTACCACTGCACCACCATGAATACACTAAATTCCCCCACTGACTGCACAAATACATAATCCCAGTGTAATTAATGGCATCAGATGCCGCTGGATTTCTGAGCCTTTATTCAGAGAATTAGGTGGATGGCACAACTAACATGCTTGAGCATCCCAGTGGCTTTATATCATGCCCAGTTGTGTCACATGCATTGGCAATGTTCCGAAGTACCACGTGGCAGGGGAAAAGAGTGTCGGACAGATAATCTCCTGCCTCCTCATTTCTCCTCCCACTGAAAATCTGAAGGTGGCAGGGAAATGGGATGTTCAGCTGATCTGCTGCTCCAGGCAGCTTGGGGATTGGTCACAATAACCATTAAGCTACCAGAAAATCAGACTGGCTCGATGAATTTGACACACATAGCAGCACATCATATGAACAAGAATAATATGTAAGTCACTCCTTTCCAGCTGCTGATAACAGAAGAAGGTGTACCATGATTTAGCATGTGTCAGTGCAAACATCTGGTGTGCTACAACCACTAAAGAGAAACTGATTTTCTTTCCAGAGTCTTTCAAAAATTTCACTGTGGTTGAGACATTGTACTTTCTAAAGTATCAAGATGCTCATTAATGTAATCAACTGAAGTAATCTATTAATTAGAATTATTTCCCAGGCCTACAGAATGAATATCATCTTCATTCATAAGGTCATAAGTGATAGGAGTAGAATTAGGCCATTCAACCCATCAAGTCTACTCTGCCATTCAATCATGGTTGATCAATCTCTCCCTCCTAACCACATTCCCGTGCCTTGCCCCATAACTTTTGACACCTGTACTAATCAAGAATAGTAAGATTAAATGAGAACTTACCAGTTCTTTATTTTATGAGGAGTTGCGATGAGGGATTACGTGAAGAACCCCGACTGCCAGCAGAGCGCATCAATATTCAAAGCACCGGGGTGAAATCGCAGGTATTAGTGACTGAAGTGTAATAGTAAGAAAACAGAAGACTAGAACTACCAGATGACATTTATGAAGGTTGGGAGCGGAGGGCACGTAATCCCTCATCGCAGCTCCTCATAAAATAAAGATCAAACTTCAGACTGGTAAGTTCTCATTTAATCTTACTATTTTACTTCGGAGTCATGTGAGTGACTACGTGAAGATTTCAAAGCTCTGTGATTTCACGCCGTGAGAACGAGTCTACACAGCCACAACTGTTTCATCTACAAATGAAGGAAAATATATTCATAACACATACAGTCATGACATAGATTTAAACATGCTGATGTTATTAATAAAGTAATAATATTAGTCCCACCTTTCACTTGGATGGAATGTATAATCAATAAAATAGAGTTGACAAATACCCTTGGTCTAGTAATGGGTTATTATAAATGTTTGAAATTCGTTCACTGCAAGCGTTAGGACTTGGTCCAATGGCACGTAAGACCCTTGCTGCTGGCAAGGGTTATAGCAGCCCTGATGGAGTGATAACTAGAATCAGTATCTACTCCTACATAATCAAAGTCCATTTTATCCTCTGAAAGTGGCCTGAACAGATACGTTCATATACGTTTTTGTGACTAACAACATAACCAGTTCAGAGCCTCAAAGACTCTCAGTGACCTTAATGTATGGTTATGTATGTGTGTCCTCACTTAACCAAAGGTCCCTGGGTATGCCTTGAACTATTTTAAGATCTGACACCCTTCTGCTCTGCTTAACTGAATTATAAGTATAAATATTATATATTATTGTTTACAGACGTAACCACCTTGTTCCATCGCAACTATGTAGCGACAAAACCTGTTGCGCTAACCAGCGCTAGGAGGATAACCACCTATGAGATCCGGCGAAACTAAAGATGTAGCTGGACCACCCTGGTGAAATAGAGTTCACACAATGTTGACATCCCATACTACATTGTACTTGTCCTAAGAAACATTGTGTTAAAGATATGCTTACCAACTTGATATCCAGAGTGAATCCGACAGAGCGGGTCTTGTTTTCTGCAGCAAATACAATGAGAAGTCACGTTGGCACAGTTAATGGCCGTACAACTTAATTATTGACAAAGATCATTTAAAATGAATTCCAAACATCAGTAATTTGTACCGTTTTCAATGCAACATGAACATTCAACAAACGTTTTCCATCTCCTGGAAAAGAAAGTCCTGCTTTTTTGGTGCTATCGCAGCCCACTGAACATATACAAGGACTGATGTGACAACCCAAGCCATAGATCAGTCTATTGAATCTGCAGAATAGTAAGATTAAACGAGAACTTACCAGTTTGAAGTTTGATCTTTATTTTATGAGGAGTCGAGTTGAGGAACTACGTGAATAGAAACCCGTACAGCCGTTGGTGCGTCAATCTTCAAAGCAGCGGAATGAATTCACAGCTAACAATGACTGAAGTATAATGGTAAGATGATAAAACTATAACTACCAGATGAGATCTATGAGGGTGGGAGCGGAGGGCACGTAGTCCCTCAACTCGACTCCTCATAAAATAAAGATCAAACTTCAAACTGGTAAGTTCTCGTTTAATCTTACTATTTTACTTCGGAGTCACGTGAGTGACTACGTGAAGACTTCAAAGCACTGTGAATTCACGCCGCAGACCGAAATCCGACGTTCACACTGCCTGGATTGACTCAAAAGTCGTTAACAATCAATCATGCATCAGTAACAACATTTGTTAAATGAATAACAGTTTATTTACAAACAAATCATAACAAACCCCTCTAACTCAGGGGAAAAGTGTAACAGTACTCAAAACAGAATCAGCAAACACCCCGAGCCTTGAAATCGGCTTGTGATAAAACCTCTGAAAAGTTAGCTCACTGGACCATCCTGCGGCCACGAGGATGGTCTATTGGCAAGTCCATCGCCCTTGCCGCGGAAGTTGATGCCGCCCTGGTGGAATGAGATTTGAATTTATCAGTATCAATTCCAGCACTTGCCAGGACCTGCTTTAGCCACCTTGAAATTGTTTGCACCGACACCTTACTGTGTGGTTTTTTTGTGACTAATAAACAAAGCCGACTCTGTTCCTCTCAGAGGTTTAGTAATCTCAATGTAACGAGATAAATGTGAGACTATACACAAGCGATCATCTGCGGAGTATGCTGAAAACACAATCTTACATCCTGTCAAGCCTCTTCTATTATGTTTAAGCAAATCATAGACATAAAATATAATGGCATCTGCCGACACATGTATTCTATCTAGCCGTAGCTTTTGCAACGTTTGTACACGTTGAGCTGAAACCAACGCCATAAGCATGACCACCTTAATAGTTAATTTGGCTATAGATAGGCTTGTAACTGGAGCCCACTGGCGAAAAAAACCATAAGAACCTCACTCACATTCCAAATACCGGCATACCTGGGTTTAGGAGGATTAGAATTGAAAACTCCCTTCATGAATCGTGAAACTAACGGATGTGTCCCTACTGTATGTAATTCTGCATTCATAGGTAAATAAGAAGACAGAGCACTTCTGGCTGAATTGATCACACTGTAACTTAATTTTTGGTTGAAATAAAGAGTTGACAAAAAACTCCAATACGTCCGTGATCCCTGCAGTGTGATATACAATATTCTGCTGTAGGCAGAATTGCTCCCACTTCCTTATATAGGTGATATATTGCTGCTGTGTACTATCCCTGCAGGCCGACGTGAGAACATCCACAGTCCGATGAGACAGTCCTCTCCCCAGGTATGGCCTCCTTAAAATCTGCAAATTAACAGATCAATACGATCATGTAAAGGATGTTGATCCCCAGTGACTGGATTTACCAGTAGATTTTTATTCTCGGGAATAATTATGTAAGGCTCCCTAGCCATTTGTAATACAATGGGAAACCATGCTTGTGTAGGCCAATCTGGCACTACCAATACCCCTGAAGCAGAGTCGTCCTTGATCTTTTGCAAACATCTGCTGATGAGACAGAATGGAGGAAATACATACACAAACATTCCTCCCCAATGCAGCGAAAATGCATCCACTGCTACTGCCTCAGAATCTGGTTCCCATGAAACATATCTAGGTCACTTTCCTTTCTACCTGCGGAGTGCCTCGCCGACACCTTCTTCACTTTCTGCAACATATCTCCAAGAACTCCAAACCGTCGCAGAAAATGACCTGTGGTAAAAAAATTTTAAAACCTTACCTCCGTTTTTAAACTTATCGCTTGGAGGAGCGCTGCTGCTCCAACCAGCCGACTGCACCAACGTCTGACGTCATGACGCACCAACGGCTGTACGGGCTTCTATTCACGTAGTCACTCACGTGACTCCGAAGTAAAACATAATTTGATTTTAACATGCAACGGCTGATTTCTCAAGCTACAAACTGCACCTGCAAGTTATGTTCAAAATAACCATATAAGGTTATATTATTATTCCCGACAACCGGAATACACCAATTTTTTCAAAGATATTTAAAATTTAATTGGCTGGGACAGCTGTGGCAATTTAAAGCTTTACCAAATGGGTTAAGTTCAGCTCCCAGGCTCTTTACAAAGCTGTTGAAACCAGCTTTAGCACAATTAAGAGCACAAAAGCACATCATTATGGCTTATCTGGATGACATTTTAATCATCAATTGTAATCAGGAATCAGCTGAAAAATCAGTTTCAGCAACTAAAACCTTATTTGAGAAATTAGGGTTCTTGATTCATCCAATTAAATCCCAGCTGCAGCCAACACAGTCAATTAACTATTTGGGGTTTGTGATCAACTCAGTTACTATGTTAGTAACTTTGCCAACAGATAAGATAGATGATATTATAATGACCTGCAGGGGTCTTATGCACAAACCTTATCCCTCCATCCGGGATGTAGCAAAAGTTATTGGGAAATTAGTAGCAGCATTTCCTGCAGTGGAATTTGGTCCATTACATTACCAAAACCTGCAAAGAGACAAAATAAAAGCTCTAAAAAAGAGAGCAGGCCATTTTGATAGGCCTATGCAATTAACAAAAAATGCCTTATTGGAATTGCAATGGTGGATTGAAAATGTCCCACAAGCTGCTAAAAACATTGTGATACAACAGCCTGAAGTAATTTTACAAACAGATGCTAGTGCTCTCTCGGATGGGGGGCGACAGATTCATTTACCAGCTGTGGGGGCAGATGGACTGTCCAAGAGGAAATGTTTCTCCAAATATATGGTATGTAGAGTTATTGGGGGCATTTTATGGATTAAAAGCCTATTGTTCTACAAAAAAAAAAAGAATCTGCATGTACTAATACAATTAGACAATACAACAGCTGTTGCATATATTAATCACATGGGGGGAGTCAGATCAGTATCATGTGATTGTCTGGTCAATCAGATATGGCAATGGTGTATTGAGCACCAAATTTGGATTTCGGCGAATTATATCCCAGGTAAATACAATGTGGTGGCAGACAATAGATCAAGGGTGTTTAAAGATAACACAGAATGGATGTTGAACCCAGTAATTTTCAGTAAAATTGTGATTCAATATGGGTTACCAGACATTGATCTATTTGCATCAAGATTAAATCATCAATTACCTAAATATGTGTCTTGGGAACCAGATCCAGATGCAGTAGCAGTAGCAGTAGATGCTTTTTCACTGCATTGGGGGAATATGTTCTTTTATGCTTTTCCGCCATTTGCTCTGGTTCAGCAATGTCTGAAGAAAATAGAACAAGATTCTGCCACGGGATTATTGGTGATTCCAAATTGGCCGACACAACCATGGTTCCCATTGATGTTAAAACATGATTAAAGAACCATATATGTCAATTCCTAGCAGTAGAGATTTGTTAATAAAACCGGTGACCAAAGAAATTCATCCATTACATGCTTATATGAATTTGTTAATCTGCAGGTTTTGACCAGACCACTACAAGAGCTTGGATTGTCGGATAGGACTATGGATATTATAGTTGCATCATGGCGAGATAGCACCCAGAGACAATATATGACACAAATAAAGAAATGGGAAAAATTTTGTAGACAATCAAATATATCCTATCATACTGTGAACATTGCAAACATATTGGGGTTCCTTGCCGAGCTGCATTTTGAACAGCACTTAAGTTTATAGTGCTATTAATAGTGCACGTAGTGCATTGTCATCCTATTTAGGACAAATCTCTGATCAGAAAATCAATTGGATCACATCCATTAATATCGAGATTTATGAAAGGAATCTTTAACAAAAATCCACCCAAACCAAGATATACAGAAATTTGGGATGTCAGCATTGTACCTACTCTACTCAGGCAATGGACTCCAATCGAAGTTTTATCATTGGAAAAGTTAACATTTAAAATTAGTAATGTTAATGGCATTGGTTTCAGCTCAAAGGGTGCAAACATTACAATTGCTACGTTTAGACTGTATGCATGTGGCTACAGATAACATTGTGTTTTTATGTTTACGATCTGATCAAACAAAGCAGACCAGGAAGAACTGGAGCAAAGGTAACGTTTGAGTGAGTTGGATGTGGCCCTTGTGGCTAAGGGGATCAGAGGGTATGGAGAGAAGGCAGGTATGGGATACTGAGTTGGATGATCAGCCATGATCATATTGAATGGCGGTGCAGGCTCGAAGGGCTGAATGGCCTACTCCTGCACCTAATTTCTATGTTTCTATGTTTCAAGCTTACCCTATTGATTCCAACATTGTGTGTAGTTAAACATTTGAACAAATATATAAAAATTACCAAAACTCTTCGAGGGTAATGAAAAAACACATTAATGATTACGCATAAGAAACCACACACAAAAGCTTCAGTGGAAACAATTTCGAGGTGGTTAAAACAGGTGTTACTTTTAGCAGGAGTAGACACTGATGTGTTTAAATCTCACTCCACCAGGGCAGCAGCTACGTCCGCGGCGAAGTTACAGGACGTGCCACTCGAACATATTTTAGAAACCGCAGGGTGGTGTAAAGAAGAAACTTTTTCAAAGTTCTACAATAAAACCTGTTCACACAATGACAGGCTTTGGACACGCGGTGTTGGGTTCACTATAATCACCTGCTTTGTTTCACTATCAATTGATATTATTGATTATGTTATCACTTATATCTTTTATCACTTTGTAATGGTTTCCCCAGATGTAAAAAAGGGGTTATTATATGTTCTTTTATCATTAAAAGATTTATGGAAAGAACTGAAACTGGTCTGGTAAAAGATTTTTACTCATGTATGTGTTGACCTAGCCGGACTGTCGTAAGGAAGAATTCTACGACATGGAAAACACAGAAGCTTCAAAATCTTCACGTAGTCACTCACGTGACTCCGAAGTAAAATAGTAAGATTAAACGAGAACTTACCAGTTTGAAGTTTGATCTTTATTTTATGAGGAGTAACGATGAGGGATTACGTGCCCTCCACTCCCCACCCTCATAAAATAAATGATCATCTGGTAGTTCTAAATCTATGAGAAGCCTTACTATCTTACTCTGGCTATTATGTTCTGTGTTTTTCATGCCGCTGCTTTGAAGTATGCCGTTCTAGCGCCAGGCGGGGCTTCTTCGCGTAATCCCTCATCGTTACTCCTCATAAAATAAAGATCAAACTTCAAACTGGTAAGTTCTCGTTTAATCTTGCTATTTTTGCCTTCCACCACAGTGAGGAGGTGTCTGGTGAACTCACTGTGGTGGATGTTAAATATGTGTTTATTGTGTGTTTTTGTTATTTACTATATGTATGACTGCAAGCAACGAAATTTAGTTCAGACCGCAAGGTCTGAATGACAATAAAGTTTTCCAAGTCTTAATGACTAGAGTGCTGTTTTATAACAACAAATCTGTAACAGGCTTCTATTGCCTCCAATCTGTTGCCTAGGACGGCATCATAAACCAATTGATAACTCAATGTAAATATCGTAATTAACTAATAGAGTACATGGGACCTCTGGCCAGCTTTCATGCTACCAGCTTCAATGAACCGCTTACCATCATCCTGCAGGATTTGCCTGTTGAATAGGTCTTTCCTGACGAACAGATTCGGCGGCTAGATCTAATGTCCCCCTGATAGCGGTGTTCACTGCATATGTGTTGTGATGGCAAATTTTGTTGTCAGTAATGATCTCTGACACGTGACCGTCATCCCTTTGGGTATGTTCACGGCTATACCATCACTCTCCTCCTTCTTGAGGACGCCATTAAACAGCCCTACTACAAGGCACTGCCTCTCAAATTGGCCGACACTGCCATGGACACGGCGTCAGCCTAAACTGACCCGTTGGCTTTAATGTGTTGGGTTATGCTCTCTGCAACATCTCCAACAAGTCTATTTGATAACAACTTTATTTTTAATTGAATAGAAGAGCCCAATTTCTCAAACATGGTTCAAGACTGAAAACAGTGGATTATGCTATTATGTTGCCTCATCACAGCAATGCCTCCACCAAATATCTCCAATGATACTGTAAATGGGCACCACTATGACTCCAGTTATTAACCATCCATTTTTCATAATGAACAGGCCACACGTAATGAACCTATCTGCTAATTTTAACTTGTTTAAAACCATTCAAACCATAATTCTGATCTACCTCGAAAGACAAGTCTGCCCAAATTTTTGAACCCATCTTGAGGGCAACCCTGGTCAAAGTACTACGCCTACCTAAACACAATTGTGGTCCAATACAGCCAGCTTAGAATGCTAGTATAGTCCAATTTTGCATGGTTAGATGCCTCTAAATTGAATGTCTTGATGATTTGAATTGTTCAACCAAATGTAAATCTTATCCACTTGTAAATGGTTCCTTGCTGTAGAACATCAGTGTAAGAACAAACTGCCCCGGGAAGCTCGCCTTTCCCATGAGGGAAACCTTATGCAGATGTTGCTGCCTACATTAAGCAGCCCTGCTAGCATGGCTCTCCCATATTCCGGTGCTGCCATAGCCTCGGCCGTAATATGAAGCAGCCCTGGTACAAGGTGCTGCTGATGTGGCCTCTCCCATGGGCCAGCGCTGCCATCACTGGTATCTCATAAAGCAGCCCTGTGGAATATGTGCTGCTCACTCGGGCTCACCCATATGCCCGGCGTTGCCATAGACTCGCCATCCAATAAAGCAGCCCTGTACAATAGGTACTGCTGGCTCGGGCTCATCCTTATGCCCGGCTTTCCGTCAAGCAGCCTTGTGCAATAAGTGCTGCTGACGTGTGCCCGGTATTGCCTTAAATTTGGCATCCCTTCAAGCAGCCCTGTGCAATAGGTGCTGCTGACTCGGGCTTATCCATATGCCTGGCATTGCCATAGATTCGGCATCCCATAAAGCAGCCCTGTGGAATAGGTGCTGCTGGCTCAGGCTTACCTATATGCTCATCATTATTTTGCATCAACATCCCCTAAAGCAGCTTCAGGCTCACCCATATGCCCGGCACTGTCACAACTCCTGGAGTTGGAGTGTATCTAGATGGACCCTTTCCACAAGGTCTCCATCCTGGTCAACCTAAAATTTTTTCCATACCCGGAGAGGAACACTCCCGGCATCAGGGCTGACCATATTTGTCGGTTTCCCCCCCTATCCAATAACTACTGCGGTCTGGACACCGCATTGCTGCTGGGTTTCCCCCTCCCCGGGGTACCCTAGCGTCTGTGTGCCTTACCAAGGGGAACCCCCCACGGCACCCGGGCTGACCGCTCTGGTCAGCTTCAGCCCCATATCGTGAGCCACTGCGGTCTAAAACCGCACTTCTGCTGGAGTTCCCATCCCCGGGAACCCAGCATTAAAATCACTGACAATTATAATCAGTTTCGGCCGATATCCCGGGCCATTGCGGTCTAACCCGCACTGCTGCTGAATTTCCCCTCCCCGGGAACCCAGCATTGAAAATCACTGAACCTTTTTGTCAGTGGCTGAACTCCATGAGCCCGACTTTCCCCAGCTACCCGCTTCCGCAGTAGGACCGGGGTTTCCCCTTAGCCCGCAGCTGGCTCCCTGGTCGGCAACCGCGAAGTGCCCGGCAGGAACATCTGTGGAAGAAAGGGTTCCTGCAGGACATCAAAAAACAGATAAGAAATACCACTTACCTGTAGTTTAAACTTACCTCTGGCAGGAGCTATGCGTGCGTTGTAATAACTCGCTCTGCGGGCAGTCGGGGTTCTTCATGTAGTCACTCATGTGACTCCGAAGTAAAATCTATCTCTTTGCCTTAAAAATATTCAATGACTTGGCCTCCACAGCCTTCTGTGGCAAAGAATTCTACACATTCACCACCTTCTGACTAATGAAATTTCTCCTCATCTCCTTCCCAAAAGAACATCCTTTAATTCTGTGGCTATGACCTCTAGTCCTACAATCTCCCACTAGTGGAAACATCCTCTCCACATCCACTCTATCCAAGCCTTTCATTATTCTGTATGTTTCAATGTGGACCCTTCATTCTTCTAAACATCAGCGAGCAGAGACCCGGTGCCGATAAACACAGGGATTCCTGAGATCATTCTTGTAAACCTTGCCTGGACCCTCTCCAGAGACAGCACATCCTTCCTCAGAATGGTGCCAAAAATAGCTCACAATATTCCAAATGCCGCCTTACCAGCTCCTTACAGAGCCTCAGCATTACATCCCTCTTTGTGCATGCAAACCTTCTTGAAATAAACTAGCATTGAGTTTGCTTTCTTTACTACCGATTCGACTTGCAGATTATTTTTTGGGGAATCCTACACCAGCACTCCCAAGTCCCTTTGCATCTATTGACTCTCCTTTGTCTGTCCTGCTATTTACAGTGGCTTGCAAAAGTATTCATACCCCTTGAATATTTCCACATTTTGTCATGTTACAACCACAAACGTAAATGTATTTTATTGGGATTTTATGTGATAGACCAACACAAAGTGGTGCATAATTGTGAAGTGGAAGGAAAATTATACATGGTTTCCAAATTTTATTACAAATAAAAAACTGAAAAGTGTGGCGTGCAAAAGTATTCATCCCCCTTGGGTCAATACTTTGTAGAACCACCTTTCGCTGCAATTACAGCTGCAAGTCCTTTGGGGTATGTCTCTACCAGCTTTGCACATCTAGAGACTGAAATGTTTGCCCATTCTTCTTTGCAAAATAGCTCAAGCTCAGTCAGATTGGATGGAGAACATCTGTGAACAGCAATTTTCAAGTCTTGCCAGAGATTCTCAATTGGATTTAGGTCTGGACTTTGACTGGGCCATTCTAACACATGAATATTCTTTGATCGAAACCATTCCATTGTAGCTCTGGCTGTATGTTTAGGGTCGTTGTCCTGCTGGAAGGTGAACCTCCGCCCCAGTCTCAAGTCTTTTGCAGATTCTAACATGTTTTCTTCCACGATTGCCCTGTATTTGGCTCCATCCATCTTCCCATCAACTCTGACCAGCTTCCCTGTCCCTGCTGAAGAAAAGCATCCCCACAGCATGATGCTGCCACCACCATGTTTCACAGTGGGGATGTTGTGTTCAGGGTGATGTGCAGTGTTAGTTTTCCGCCACTCATAGCGTTTTGCATTTAGGCCAAAAACTTCAATTTTGGTCTCATCAGACCAGAGCACCTTCCTCCACATGTTTACTGTGTCCCCCACATGGCTTGTGGCAAACTGCAAACATGACTTCTTATGGCTTTGTTTCAACATTGGCTTTCTTCTTGTCACTCTTTCATAAAAGCCCGATTTGTGGAGTGCACGACTAATAGTTGTCCTGTGGACAGATTCTCCCACCTGAGCCGTGGATCTCTGCAGCTCCTCCAGAGTTACCATGGGCCTCTTGGCTGCTTCTCTGATCAATGCTCTCCTTGCCCGGCCTGTCAGTTTAGGTGGACGGCCATGTCTTGGTAGGTTTACAGTTGTGCCATACTCTTTCCATTTTCGGATGATGGATTGAACAGTGCTCCGTGACATGTTCAAAGCTTGGGATATTTTTTTATAACCTAACCCTGCTTTAAACTTCTCCACAACTTTATCCCTGACCTGTCTGGTGTGTTCCTTGGGCTTCATGATGCCCAAGGAACATTGTTTGTTCACTAATGTTCTCTAACAAACCTCTGAGGCCTTCACAGAACAGCTGTATTTATATTGAGATTAGATTACACACAAGTGGATTCTATTTACTAATTGGGTGACTTCTGAAGGCAATTGGTTGCACTGGATTATATTTAGGGGTATCAGAGTAAAGGGGGCTGAATACTTTTGCACGACACACTTTTCCGTTTTTTATTTGTAAAAAGATTTGAAAACCATGTATCATTTTCCTTCCACTTCACAATTATACACAACTCTGTGTTGGTCTATCATATAAAACCCCAATAAAAATACATTTACGTTTGTGGTTGTAATGTGACAAAATGTGGAAAAGTTCAAGCGGTATGAATACTTTTGCAAGCCACTGTGCCTTTTCAAAGAATTCAAGCAAATTTGACAAGCAAGACCTTCCCATCACAAAGCCATGCTGACTTTGGCCTATTTTATCGTGATTTTCTAAGCACTCCGTAACCTCATACTTTATAATGGACTCTTACTAACTTTATAAAATTCTTACTAATCACCGATGTCAGACTGAGAGGCCTGTAGTTCACACTATTCTGCTTTGCTTCCTTCCTGTGCAGCTAGAATTTCTCCTGTCTCTGGTGATTCTTGAAATATCACTGTCAATTCCTCCACATTCTTTAAGGCCACCTCGTTCAGAATCCTAGGGTGCAGTCCATCTGGTCCAAGTGACTTATCCACCTGCAGCCCTTTCAGCTTCATTCCATTCGATTCTGATTCAAATAAGTCTGAAATTCATTGTGTTATTATGTTTTTATCTCTTTCCTTTTGCTGGTTGTGAAATCATTATGCCTCAAGATCAGTAGTAAATACATTGGATTTAATGCAGTGTCATGCTCAGCTGTACACTAGGAAAAGTCTCAAGGCTTTTGGTCTTTGGTCTTAGCTGAAATGCAACTGGTACTAATAAATATGAGATTATCAAGTCAAGTCAAGATTACATAAAAACATAGAAACATAGAAACATAGAAATTAGGTGCAGGAGTAGGCCATTCGGCCCTTCGAGCCTGCACCGCCATTCAATATGATCATGGCTGATCATCCAACTCAGTATCCCGTACCTGCCTTCTCTCCATACCCTCTGCTCCCCCTAGCCACAAGGGCCACATCTAACTCCCTCTTAAATATAGCCAATGAAATGGCCTCCACTACCCTCTGTGGCAGAGTTCCAGAGACCCACCACTCTCTGTGTGAAAAAAGTCCTTCTCATCTCGGTCCTAAAGGATTTCCCCCTTATCCTTAAGCTGTGACCCCTTGTCCTGGACCTCCCCAACATCGGGAACAATCTTCCTGCATCTAGCCTGTCCAACCCCTTAAGAATTTTGTAAGTTTCTATAAGATCCCCTCTCAATCTCCTAAATTCTAGAGAGTATAAACCGAGTCTATCCAGCCTTTCTTCATAAGACAGTCCTGACATCCCAGGAATCAGTCTGGTGAACCTTCTCTGTACTCCCTCTATGGCAATAATGTCCTTCCTCAGATTTGGAGAACAAAACTGTACGCAATACTCCAGGTGTGGTCTCACCAAGACCCTATACAACTGAAGTAGAACCTCCCTGCTCCTATACTCAATTCCGTTTGCTATGAAAGCTAACATACTATTCGCTTTCTTCACTGCCTGCTGCACCTGCATGCCTACTTTCAATGACTGGTGTACCATGACACCCAGGTCGCGCTGCATCTCCCCTTTTCCTAATCGGCCACCATTTAGATAATAGTCTGCTTTCCTGTTTTTTCCCACCAAAGTGGATAACCTCACATTTATCCACATTATACTGCATCTGCCAAACATTTGCCCACTCACCCAGCCTATCTAAGTCACCTTGCAGTCTCCTAGCATCCTCCTCACAGCTAACATTGCCCCCCAGCTTAGTATCATCCGCAAACTTGGAGATATTGCCTTCAATTCCCTCATCCAGATCATTAATGTATATTGTAAATAACTGGGGTCCCAGCATGGACCCTTGCGGTACCCCACTAGTCACTGCCTGCCATTGTGAAAAGGGCCCGTTAACTCCTATTCTTTGCTTCCTGTTTGCCAGCCAGTTCTCTATCCACATCAATACTAAACCCCCAATGCCGTATGCTTTATGTTTGTATACTAATCTCTTATGTGGGACCTTGTCGAAAGCCTTCTGGAAGTCCAGGTACACCACATCTACTGGTTCTCCCCTATCCACGCTACTAGTTACATCTGCGAAAAATTCCACAAGATTCGTCAGGCATGATTTACCTTTCATAATCCATGCCGACTTAGTCCAATGATTTCACCACTTTCCAAATGTGCTGCTATCCCATCTTTAATAACTGACTAGCAGTTTCCCCACTACCGATGTAAGACTAACTGGTCTGTAATTCCCCGTTTTCTCCCTCCCTCCCTTCTTAAAAAGAGGGGTTACGTTTGCTACCCGCCAATCCTCAGGAACTACTCCAGAATCTAAAGGGTTTTGAAAGATTATCACTAAATTCTCACAATATATATTATCACTAAAGATTGTTTTATTGTCATATGTCCCGGATGGGACAATGAAATTTGTACGCTGCAGCACAACAGAATATGTGACTATGTAAACATAGTACATAATGGGGGGAAAGAAAAAAAATAAAAAGTTCAATAAATAATAAATATAGTGCAATAAAAATATAGTATTTTGCAGTTCAGAGCTCAAAGCTTATTTGTTGTGGTGTTTAATAGTCTGATGGCTGTAGGGAAGAAGCTGTTCCAGAACCTGGACGTTACAGTTTTCAGGCTCCTGCACCTTCTTCCTGATGGCAATGGTGAGATGAGTGTGTGGCCAGGATGGTGTTGGTCTTTGATGATTTTGGCTGCCTTTTTAAGGCAGCGACTACGATAGATCCCATCGATGGTGGGGAGGTCAAAGCCAGTGATGGACTGGGCAGTGGTCAAAACCTTTTGTAGTCTTTTTCACTCCTGGACATTTAAGTTGCCGAACCAGGCCACGATGCAACCAGTCAGAACGCTCTCTACCTGTAGAAGGTTAGGAGAATCTTCTTCGACATGCCGAATCTCCGTAATCTTCTCAGGAAGTAGAGTCGCTGATGTGCCTTCTTTATAATTGCATCGGTGTGCTGGGTCCAGGAAAGATCTTTGGAACTATGCACGCCCAGGAATTTGAAGTTATTGACCCTCTCCACCATCGTCCCATTGATGTGAACAGAATTGTGGGTCCTCATCCTTCCCCTAGCAAAGTCCACAATCAGTTCCTTGGTCTTACTGATGTTGAGAGCCAGGTTGTTGTGTTGGTACCATTTTGTCAGTTGGTCGATCTCACTTCTATACTCTGACGTCCCCATCAGTGATTAGTCCAACCACAGTGGTGTCGTCGGCGAACTTGATGATGGAGTTCGCATTATGTCCGGCTACGCGGTCATGGGTATAGAGTGAGTAAAGCAGGGGGCTGAGCACGCAGCCTTGTGGTGCTCCCGTACTAATTGTTACTGAGGATGAAGTGGTTCCTCCAATTCGAACAGACTGTGGTCTGTGAAAGTTGTGCAATCAATAACTCTAACTAGCAATAATTCACAATTTAACTATTACCAAAATCCTTCAGCAATGTTCAATAAAGTGAAGTCATACAGCACAGAACCACGCCTTTCAGCCCAATTTGTTCATGCCAACCCAGGTACCCCTTCTGAGAGTCCCATTTGGCTGGGTTTGGCCCATGTCCCCCTTAACCTTTCCTATCCATGTATATGTCCAATTATTTATTAAATGCCTTAACTACTTCTCAATACAAGGCAACCTCCATCATTCCAGTCACCAAGAAACATGGACTGATCTGTCTCAAAAAAGTAGTTCTAACATCAACCATAACAAAGTGCTTTTAAAGACTGGTAATGGCCCTCATCTGTGTCAGTTGTCCAGACAATATAGACCCTTTGCTATTTGCCTAGATAAAAATGATATTGTGAATTATTTGAAAGCAATTTTCCAAAGCTGATTTCGGGATGAGGGGCCATAGTATCAGCATTCTTTCCTGTCCTGTCCATGTTCTCCATGGATATTGCCCAATCCGCTAAGTTGCTCTAGCATCGTGTGTCATTTTATTTTTTTGTAAATCAGCATCTGCAGTTCCTTGTTTCTCCACTTAGACTCTCTCTCCATCTCTTATATTTATACATACACACAAAGGTTCCAACACAGACCCCTGCAGTACCCCACTGCTTTCAGACTTCCAGTGAGAAGAATAATCCTACACAACCACCCTCTGCCTCCTGTTACCAAGCTATCTGTTATATAACATCCAGTAAATGTAAAATAACCTAACAGCTGAGGAGAATTTAAACTCAGAATTTACATTTATTTTGTATAATTGCAAAGTTCTTTAACCTGAGCAGATTGTTCCTTGTGCACATGTAAATGAGTTCTGTGACTGAGAAATGCAGAATAGGAATGTCAACATTAGCATTCACTACAAAAATACCACAAATTGATCATTTCCGTGACTGACAACACTTTAGGCTTGCATTATCCTTATTTTCTACAGCCTTCCCCTGCCCCCCTCCTGAGGACATTGACTTCTGCTTGAGGATAGGAAGATTTGACAGCAACAAATGATGCAGTGATTAGTTATTTTAAAGCAATTGCTTTCAGCTGGCTCAATAGACTAAACAAATATAAATCAGGAGGGGAGTGATTTGGGCTGGGTGCCAGTGCTTATTTGAAAAACTTGCCTGGCTGTCAGCAGTATTTGTATTTATGCAACGGAAAGGGTATGAGAGTGGAATTAGGTCCAAAATCTTCAATGCCATTCACCCATTTGATCATTGCAGGGGGCTAGGCCATTAAAATGTAGGAAGTAGAAAAAATATTAAAAATCAGTCCAAAATTTAATATATTCAACAATTTTGATGAATTTTAATAATACCCCCTTATTAACATATATATGGGACTGTTATTTGTGTCAAATACAGATGTTAGAATAGTGGCCCAAACTCATTTCAAGTTGAATGTTAGCCATCTTTGGGACACAAGATGATTGGTTTGTAAAATGCTTAACAAAAGGTTAAATATTTCAAGTAATTAATGAGTGACAAACAAGCAATCAATCTTTAAAAGAAGAGTTCAAAAGCCTGAAATGTAAAATGACCAAACAGCCTTCAGAAAACCTATCCATTTAAATTACATTTGTAGCTAAGCATCACAGCTTCTGTTTTTAACTCCCCGTCCCCCACAACTGATGTTAAATTAGAATGAAGGAATTATTATTTTCTGCCTCAATTTAGCCACCAACATTTATGTGGACTAATCCAACAGCATTTGGCATCTGACACCATAGAATGATGAGGGAAGTCCAACCTACACGAAAGGAACCCCACCTGAATCTTTAATCTGCTAGAGAGTTGACAGCCATGAGTTTTCGAAAGCTTCTATCCCAGTGGCTGTCATATAACAAAGTCAGATTTCATAGGTTACATGGCAATAAATACATGGTATTAAATTGGGTCACGGAATGACAGCATGGAATAAACATAAACGTATCTTTAATGTTATCCCTTCATGAGTATTTCAGCAGAGCTGCTACCCAGTTTACAGTAAATATTGAGTTCTGCTAAAATAACAATGCATTGCATTTTCATCTATTATTGTCTGACAGCAGGGCTTAGGTGCAATGATATAGGAATTGTCATATGTGGTTATGGATTGTTACCTCATCAATTCTAGCATGCTGCAAATTGGAAGTCCAGATGTTGCACACCACAGATTAGTGGCATTACTAGGCGAGGGAGAGCTATTCCAGTTTTGTGTGAAGCCCGCCCGCCTGCCCAAACCCTGCTTGCAATATTCTGTTGTGTATGAGACCAAAAAATGCAGATTTGTATAATTCAGAGAATGGATCCTGGACAATTCTGCAATTGTGCTTCAATTTTTTGGCCAGTTTTGATGACATTTGAAGGATTATCTCACAAAACATTTTGCAGCACAGCAGAATTTCCAAACTGCATTTACAAATGTGGTTCCAAGGTGGTTTCCTTCAATCATTAAACACATTCATTCAGTGAAGAGTTTAGCCCCTCAGGCCCTTAAGGTTATTTCCTGCAACATCACTCACCCCAACCCCAAACCCTCAAGTACCTATAAACCTCCAACAACAATTGTATGGCAAAGAATCAATGGTAATTCCACATTGAGTAATGGTTACTACATTGTCCTCAGAACTGGGTGAAAGTAACATTGTGGCTAATTAACATAGTTGTACAGTTAACATAGTTGTACAGTTTGTGTTGGCCACTCTCTTAATGTTAAGCCATACTGGCCAAAATAGTTCTATGGGTCTGTCCCACTTAGACGACTTTTTAGGCGAGTGCAGGAGTCACGGCCTCAGTACGGTCGCTACAAATTTTTCAACGTTGAAAATTTTTCTGCGACCAAAAATTGGTCACCATGGAGAAAATCGATAATCCTGTAGTCGCAGGTTCAGTTGTAGTGGGCTCGCCATGTAGTTATGGGTAGTCGAGGTAGTCGGAGGTAGTTTTAGTTAATCGCCTTTGTTGATTGGCTCATTTTGAGGGGGGGGGGAACGTAAGCAGGTGTTTCCGGAACCAAGGATAACCTACTGGTAATGTTAAATGTCCGCCAAACTTCACAGCTGTGTATCTCTGGCTTCTTTAAAGTTGTCTCCATTCCTTCTACCCCCCTCTCCCCCTTCTCCCCTCTTTTAAAGGATTTACAGTACACTGTGCTAGCCATCTTAATTACAGCGGCAACCTTCCTGTTCATCGGTGTGTGTGTCTGTATCACCTTGGCTTTACACCGTGTGAATTTCAGACAGCGCTCCCCCGCTTGCCCTGGCCCCCGCCTTTGCGACGTGTTTGTGTGTTCCACTCTGACAGTCGCCGTTCCAGTTCTCGGTTTTTCCGGCAACTGCCGGCAACTTGACAGTCGCCGGCAGTCCACTGACAAATCGCCTAAGTTTTGGCATCCAACCTTTGGAATTGTTGGATTAGGATCATAGTAAACCTGCCAAGTGCCCCTCTCTTGATGAAAGAAGCTTGGTTGTGGGTTCAAGCTACAGATAAGTTTAACATGTTAACAAGTTAGCTGAGCAAGACTTAAATGGCCAATCAATAAACTTCCATGGTTGCGTGCCACTTATTAAGAGGAGGTTCCACAGTTTTTATATCACGGTCACTGCAGGATAAATGTTGCTGGAAATTTAGAATTAATTGTGGGATTTGAGATTGTGGTGGGAGAGAGAAAAAGATAGAGTAAACTGTGAAACCAGAAAAAGTTATATTCTTTATTTGTTAATATTAATCACGTATTCAAGTATTTGAGTGTACCATTGACAAAATGTTTGACCTTGTGATAAGTCGTGAGTTATCTACTGAATAACATCAACAGACCTAGCAACTAAACCTCTCAGACACCTCTACAACTCCAATGTTTGCTTTAACACACACCGTTATTAAAGCATTGAACTCCAGTCATGTGGGTGCATTGAGAATCGAGTTTCCATTCTATAGTTGCAAATCTTTCAACTCAGCAAGCAGAAATTGGCTCAGTGCAACACAGTGGTGCAGTGGTAGAGTTGTTGCCTTACAGCGCTTGCAGCGCCGGGGACCCGAGTTCAATTCCGACTATGGGTAATGTCTGTACGGAGTTTGTACGTACTCCCTGTGACCTACATGGGTTTTCTTCTCGATCTTCAGTTTCCACCCACACTCCAAAGAAGTACTAAGTCAAATAAGTACTAAGTAATTTGGCTTAGTAAATGTAAAAAAAATTGTCCCTAGTTTGCGTAGGATAATGTTAATGTGCGGGGATCACTGGTCGGCATGGACCCGGTGGACCAAAGAGTCTGTTTCAGCGCTGTATCTGTATCTCTAAACTAAAAAAACTGAAAATGAGGAAATTGAAGTCAGCTTCTGGAACTGAAAAACCCAATGTTGTTTTTTTTCCCCTTTAATACAATTGGGAATAATTATAAATGTGGCTGTACCTACCAGCTGTGTTGATGAGTGACAACAGCAACATCAATGTTGCAAGACATTATGTGGTGCACACTGCCTTACTAATCCCGAGTGCTGGATGCTGGCAGAAGTTGATTCACATGGGTACAAAGTACCACATATCTCCTATGAGGATTGATTTACAACATCAAACAATGATGTAAACAAGTGATGTTGAATTCAATGCCTCTTATACAATTGTCCTAGGTTTGTTTACCATTGAAGTCAAAAGTCAAAAATTGGCAGCCAGTTTAACCTATCAGACCTATTAACTGCCTGTGCTGATCAGGTGTACAACACCATACAACTACACTACACACAGCATACTACAAATACAGCCAACTCCAACTTTACAGTGTCTCTGCACCTTCACCAACCCATGTCTGAGCATATGCTACTCATTTCTATTTATTGTACAAATCTTGTCCCTTCTCTCTTTTTGTCTACCATTCCTTCCAGCACAACAAATGGAGTCATCATACCACCAGCGGCACCGTACGATGGCAGCTCCGCCGGCAGTCTGTTCGTTTTTTCATCTTTTTTTTATTTTTAGTGCTTGTTAAAAGTTTGTTTTAATGTTCTTCGGTTTGTCTTATGTGGGGGGAGGGCAAGGGGACGGGGGAAACTTTTATTTCCAGGTTCTCACCGTGCCGGAGATGTGACTGATTTTGCATCGCATTCTCCGGGCGCTCTATGGAGCTGGAGGCCTCCTCGGACTGTGGTGAGCCTCACCGAGGGACGCGGACTTAATATCGGAGCTGATCCCTTGCCTGGCATCACTCCAACCGCGGCCTGCAGTTACCATCAAGAGTTCGCAGTCTCGGGAGAGGTCGAGTCGGGAGCTCCAACGTCGCGGAAGGTTCGACCAGCCCTGCCGCGAGGTTCCATCGTCCAGCAAGGGGGAGCTGACATCCCTCCGATGCAGGAGTTGATCACCTCGACGCGGAGGGCCCAAACGCCGCCAGCTATGGGAGTCAAGATCGTCGCATCAACAGAGGGCTCGAGGTCACCACCGCGGAAGAACAAAGGGAAGAGACTTGAACTTTATTTCGCCTTCCATCACAGTGAGGAATGTGTAGCAGTCACTGTGGTGGGTGTTCATGTTAAAATGTGTTTTGGGTGATCTGTTGCTTTTGACTGTATAGCAAATGAAATTGGCGAAACATACTTGGCAAATAAAGTATTATTCTGATTCTGATATACGTAAAATACCACCTAATTGCCTCAATGAAGAATCTCATTGTGAAAATTATTTTATGATATATCAATTCTCAAGGTACTGATGTAATTCACAAAGCCAATATTGATTGCTTGTTGAAGGTGTTGGAACATAGATCAGTACCAACCCTTCAGCCAATGACATTGGTGCTGAATATATTGCAAAATAAACTAATTTCTTCTGACTACATATGCTCCATATCCATCCAATCCTTGCATATTCATGTATCTATCCAAAATCCTCGCAAAATGCTGCTATCATATCCGCTTCCCCCATCACCTCTGCCAGTGCGTTTCAGGATCCTAACACTTTCTGTATTAAAAATACCCCACACCTCTCCTTTAAACTTTCACCCTCTATCCTTAAAGCTATGTCCTTTAGTCATAGATTTGTAGAGCTATGTAGCATGCAAATGGATGTTCATCCCACCTTGACCATGCTGATCACTTTGGCATTGTAGGCTGGTCCCATTTGGCATAGAGTAATTCAGCATATAAACAGGCCCTTCATCTCAACTTGCCCACGCCGACCAAGATGCCCACACTAGTCTCACCTGCCTGCATTTGGCCCATATCCCTCTAACCCTCTAACCCTTTCCTATCTATCTACCTGTCCAAATGTCAACCTATGTTGTTATAATACCTGCCTCAACTGCCTCATCTGGTAGCCTATTCCATATACCCAGCACTCTCTGTGTGAAAATGCTGCCCCTCACGTCTCTATTAAATCTTTCTCTCTCACAAACATATGTTCTCTGGTTCTTGATTCCCCTACTCGGGGTAAATTTATTTGTGCATCTACCCTATTTATTCCCCTATTTTATATACCTCTAAAAGATTGTCCCTAATTTTCTTGCGCTCCAAGGAATAAAGTCCTAACCTGCCCAACCTCTCCTGATAGCTCAAGCCCTCAATTTCCCTGTATATGGCCTATTTCTCTCCAAACCCTTCTCTTCTGAATGTAAGTACAAATGTCTTTTGAAAGTAGTAATTATTGCTCTTCTATAGCTTCCTATGGCAGCTCATTCCAGATATGGATATCCTCTGAGTGAAAGAAAATCGTGCCCCAAGGTCCTACTTTAATCTCTCCCTACTCACCTTAAGCCTCTAGTTTTAGAATTCTCTACACTGGGAAAAAGTCTGTGACCATTCATTTATCCAGATCGCTCCTAATCTTGTAAACCTCAATAAAGTCACTCATCAGTAGAGCCAGGGTTTTGCCATGAATGTTATGTGCCTTTTCATGCCTTTTTTGATGATTTCAGGAAGATAATGCCTTTTTCATGATTGAGTGCCTAAATCAGCCCTTTTTTTGCCGTGTTAACGTAATGTACAAGAAAATTCACACCACCAGGGTATAAACCCGGCTATAAGTGGGTGTTAAGTGGTGATTGGAGAGGGGTGCGTGGGTAAGGATCCAGTCTTTGCAGACTGGAGACATGCTTTAAGTAGGTGTGAAGTGGTGATTGGGGAGCAGTCGGTGGGGAAGGGGCCAGTCTTTTCAAACTGGAGTCAGGCTGTGAGTAGGTGTGATGTGTTGGTTGGGGAGGGGTTGTGGGGGTACCAGGGTTAAGTTTATGTTTATCGAACCTGCAGTAGAACTCGTTCAGGTCATTGAACAGCTGACGATGGTCCAAGGAGTGGGGGTATTTCCTCTTGTAGCTTGTGATTCCTTGCAAGCCCTTCCACACTGAAGAAGAGTAATTTGCTGAGAACTTGCTCCTCAACTTCTCAGAGTACCTTTCCTTGGCAGTTCTGATTCCCCTTCTCAGCTTGTACTTGGCCTGCCTGTAGAGGTCTGCATCCCCGCTCCTGTAGGATCTACCCCTGCAAGTGTCAAAATGCCTAAAGTCAAGTCAACGCCTTGTAAAAAACTGAATGATTTGGTGAGAGTGTACGGGAGTGATATATTCTCTACAGGCTGTTTTGCAAAGCATGTGAGAAAGCAGTGAATCATGAGAAGAAATATTTCGTCTCCCAGCAAGTACAGACAGCTAAACACAAGTCGGCGGCAGAGAAACTGAAGGTAGGAGATATGCAAGCTTGTCTCCTCATAACATTTACTGCTGGCTCCAGTCATAAATCTGAGTTTGAGCCATCTGCGCAAAGCATTCACTGATGCTAGAATTCCAGTGAGGAAATTGGAAAACAAATCTATCTGAGGTTTTTTAGAAAAATACACAGAGGGACATATACCGAGCGAGTCATCATTATGGAAAAATTATGTTGACAGCAACTTCAACATTGTTGTGCAGAAAATTGGAGATGAATTTGCACGCAACAAAATATGGATCTCAATAGATGAGACAACCAATGCTATGGGGAGATATGTTGCCAATGTGGTCATTGGTATACTGGAGGCAGGTCAACCATCAAAGGAGTATTTGTTGACATTGGAAGTATTGGAGAAGTCAAAAAGCACAACTATTGTTCAGATGCTTATATGTTCACTTGCTGTACTTTGGCCAGAAGGTATAAAACATGAAAATGTTCTTTCGTTTGTGACTGATGCAGCTCCGCACATGAAAAAAGCTGCTTTTGCTCTTAAAGTTTTATTCCCACAAAATGTTGCATTTGACATGCTTAGCTCACGGACTCCATAGAATTGCCGATCACATACGGAGCTTGTTTCCAAATGTCGATCACCTGGTTTCCAATGTCAAGAAAATCTTCCTCAAAGGACTGTCATGTGTGCAGTTGTTCAAGAAAATGGCACCCGAGATTCTGCTACCTCCTCAGCCCATTTTGACTAGGTGGGGTACATGGCTTTCGGCTGTAAATTTTGTAAATATGCTGTATTTTCCGTAAATTTGTAAAATTCGTAAATGCTGTAAATATGCTGCAAATTTTGAAAAGATAAAAGAAATCTTCAACTGTTTTGAAGAAGAAGAATCTGCTGCAGTCAGGGTCGTCAGTGAAATTATGCAGAAAAAGTCCCTCCACCACAATCTTGTGTTCATTGCTTCCAATTTTGAAAATTTCCCACAAGCTATCACTTCCCTTGAGATACGTGGTGAAACATTAGTGTATAACTTACAGGTTTTCAACAAAATAACTGATGATATTCTTAATGTTCCTGACAGTGTAAGTAAAGACATACAAGGAAAATGTGAGGGAATGATTTTACGTAACAAAGATCTTGAAGAAATACAAAACATAGCTAAAGTTCTCAAAGGTAGTTGTTAAGCACAAGATATCAATATCAATATAGAGTTTGTAGCTTGTTTCGGGTATGCACCAGTGACCTCAGCTAAGGTATACATAAGTTTTTCAAAACTGAAGCATATTCTGTCTGACAGACCGCATAGTTTAACACCAGATAATTTGAAAAAAATTCTAGTAATTGTGTGCAACCAAGGAATTTTGGTCATTTAATGTAGTATACCTTTATAATTATCATTTTTAACCATATTTTGTTGGTGGAAATAAATGCCTTTTTATTCCTTTTTTTGTCAATAAATGCCTTTTTCGTGCTTTTTTTGTAATGTTATTATTCCTTTTTGTCTATTTCAGAGATTTTTAGCACCTAAATATCCTGGCTCTACCCATCAGCCTCCTGCGCGCCAAAGAAAAAAAGTCCCAACCTATTCCACCTCTCTCTACAATGCAAGACTGCAACTATTTGACATTTCCTCCTAGGATATAGCTTCCGACTGTCTACCCTATAACCCTCGTCATTTTATAAACATCTATCAGGTCTCCCCCCAGCCTTTGATATTGCAAAGAAAACAAATCAAGTTTGTTCAACCTCACCTTACAACTGAAACCCTTTAATCCAGGTCTGTTAAATTGCAGCAAGTAAGGATGTCATTGTTCCAATGCTGGTACATATGACTATTAAATGCCCTTGACACTCTTGATTTTTTTTTACTGTCTTATCTTAATTATGTTGTTCTTTAGCAATTGAACAGGAATTTTATTCCTGCCTTTTTCTGAAGACAAGTACAAGAAAGAGCATTTACTGATAATGGGGGGAGCCTGAACAATGTGCTGCATTTGACACTACATGTCTAAAGGGATGAGTAGACTAACCTCCCAGTTGCTAGGCAAGATAAGCTTTCTTATGGATTTGAGTTAAGTAAAAATGAAAAGAAAGGGCAACATGTGAAGCAGCAAAGTTCAAATCGTTTAACTTCTCTCAAGAAGATATAATTAAAATAACTTGGAACATTTTGCCAGGAATTGTTTCCTGCCCCTCAGCACTTCTGCTGCTGTGTAGACTCTCTCAACAAATGGAAAACTGGGTCAGCAGTCAATTCCAGTCACTATAGCTAGACCAAAGGTCTGCTGGGGGGAAAAAACTTCCAGCATGTGTTTATTTTTCCCAAAGGGTGGTTGAAAACTTGGATTTCCTGCATGGAATCTGTTTAAAACATAAATTATAGCAGGAAATATATTTTTTTCAAATCGTTTAATTTGCTCTTCACTGCTGTGATATTTCCAATCAACTGAGCCAAAAAATAAAATCTTGGATACAAACGGCAATTGATGTTAGATTTGCTTATGGCCTGTTGCTATAGCTTCTTTCATCCCTAAAAAACATGATTTTCGTTTTCTTCTATCATCTCTTCAAGGAGAAGGAAGGTTTAGATGATCAGTTTCCTCATACTCACCAAATATCTGGATCTGTTCAATTCTCAATGGAAACAAGACATGTACTGGATACCATGAAAACATAAGCTGAATAATTGCAAAACCATCATCCAATCAATCTATCTATCTTTAATATAATTATACAACTCTGATCTTGGATGTGTGTGTGTGTGTGTATTTATTTGTTTGTGTGTGATCACATCTACTCGAAGATATGACGCACTAACGGGAAAATGTTTACATATTCCGGTAGAGATTTACCCCTTGGAGTCAAAAATCGGCTTACCTGAAAAAGTTGTGCTTTATTTCTTCAGTTATAAATAACAATGTTCACAAATCTGAAATGTCTTTGAAAATAAAAACGAGCGGCTTTTGCTGCTGACGTTACAATGGCTCTGTGTGCCTCGTCTGCGTTGCGAGCTGACGTCCCCCCCACGAGCTGATGTCCCCCCCCGCGAGCTGACATTCCCCCATGGGCTGCTGCCACCCCCACCCTCTCCCCTCCACCCCTTCCCCTCCACCCCCCCCCTCCCCCTCCATCCCCTCCCCTCCCCTCCCCTCCACCCCTCTCTCCTCTCTCTCTCTCCCTCCTCCACTCTCTCTCCTCCCCTCTCTCTCTCCCCTTCTTCCCCTCTCCCCAGCCATCACCCCTCCCCCCTCCTCCCCTCCCCCACTCTCCATCCCCACCACCTCCCCTCCCCCCCACCTCTTCCCCTCACCTCTCCCACTCACTTCTCCCTCACACCACCCCCCTCCTCCCCCCATCACACGTCGCTGCCCCCTCTCTGTTTCTGCCCCTCTCTCTGTCTCTGCCCCCTCTCTCTCTACCCTCACTCTCTACCTCCCCTCCCTCTCTAGATGTGCCTGTGAGTTGGGGGCTATGCGTCAGTGGATAGGGCGGGAATGGGGTAAAAGGAGCAAATGAATAATAGTAATATAATATCAAGGGGGGTGGTTAGTGTGTGTGTGGGGGGTGGTTAGTGTGTGTGTGACATCGCAGGTGCCCCCCCCACCCCTCCGCCCGAAACTGCACGTTGAGGGTACAAGACCACCCCTCTCTCCTCTCCCCGTCTCTCCCAACCTCTCGCTCCTCCTCTCTCTCTCCCCTCTCTCTCTCTCCCCATCCCTCTCCCACCCCCTCTCTATCGCTCTCACTCTCTCTCCTCCCCCCTCCTGTCCCCTTCCTCCCCTCCCCACCCTCCATCCCCTCCACCCCTCACCTCCCTCCCCTCCACCCCTCTCCCCTCTGTTCCCCTCCCCCTCCCCCCAGCCCCTCACCTCCCACTACCCCCTCCACCTCTTCCTCTCACCTCTCCCACTCACTTCCCCCTCTCCCCCTCCCCTCTCCTCCCCCTCCCTTCCCCCCCCCCTCTCCACCGCATGTCTCTACCCCTCTCTCTGTCTCTGCCCCCTCTCTTTTTGCCCTCACTCTCTAGCCCCACCCTCTCTAGACGTGCCTGCGAGTGGATATGCATCAGTGGATAGGGCGGGGATGGGCTAAAATGAGCAAATTAATAATATTAACATAATATCAAGGGGGATGGTTAGTGTGTGTGTGCGTGGGGGAAAGCTAGTGTGTGTGTGCGTGGGGGGTAGTTAGTGTGTGTGTGTGGGGACAGGTAATGTGTGTGTGACACCGCAGTCGGCCCCCCCCACCCCTCTCTCATCTCCCCCCTCTCTCCCCCCTCCAGATTGATCTGTTCTGCCAGTCGGCGCCGCGTGGATTGGTCTTTTCTTCTATCACTCTGCAGGACGGTCTGCCCCTTCCTGCGCCACCACGCCTTTACTGGAGCTGAGGATGGACGGCGGAGGTTTCCAACTTGACACAATTTTCAGAGCGACCTGAAGTGACGCAGCCCCAAGCAGCCCAGCCCCAAGCAGCCCAGCGTGGGAGACATGACACAGCCCAGTGTGGGGAACACGATCCAGCCCAGAATCAGAGACCCAACCCCACCCAGCCCGGAGTCGGTGATGTCGGCAAACGGAAAGCGGAGACTCTGATCCTGGCGGAGGAGATTGACCAATGACCAGTTGCGAAAAGGTTACTTAGAAAAGATACGAGCCTGCAGCATTTTTCCTGCCGATATGGGGTTTAAATTCACCGCAACCACAATGTTCCAAACGATCGCGTTCCACAAAATCCCACTTGCAAGATGATTAAAATGGCCATTCATTTATGGGAATTAAACACTAAATTCCTTCCATTTGGCCTGTAAATTCATGAGATTTAAAAATCATGTTATATTGTGAATTCTTGTGTGAATGTTATTTGGACACTTAGGCTATTTAAAAATGTTAATCTTTTCTTAAGAAATGGATAGATGTCTAGGTCTAGTAATTGAATTTTGTAAATAGCTACAATTGGGTAACTAACTAATTATATGCTTTAATTTCAGGTCATCCAAGTAAGATTGTTTCATATTTCTTTCAGAATACTTCAATCTATAATAACTGAAAGTTTATGGGTCCCCGTCAGACCGTCAATTTCAGCCACTACTATTCCGGTCCCCTTCGCTGGCTCCTCCCCCCTCTCCCCCATGGCTCTTCCCCATCTTTTCTCCGAAATCACTCCCCCCATCCACACACTCCTCTCCCCTCACACAATCCCCCCAGCGTACACATCCCTCCCCCCTACACACCTCTCCCCCACAACACCCCTGCTCCCACAACATCCCCCACAACAACCCCCCCTGCCGCCACAACACCCCCCCCCCTCCCACCCCACAACACCCCGCCCCCACAACACCCCCACTGCCCCCACAACACCCCATCCCCACAACCCTATTATATCATTAGGTTTTACTAAATGGTAATAAGATAGTGTAGCAGTACCTTATCACACTTTACTATCAGTAGGTATGTTACAAAACTTACCTTGAGCAGCGCTGCAGTTCTGCCACTGCCCGTGTGCGTGACTTTGGCGTCTTTGAGAGGGGGGCGGGTTTACAATGCAGCTTTCCCCAGACTATTCAAATCACTTTTTCTCAGGGTGTTTAGTTGCTGAAGAGAAATCGCTCCGACATTTGTTTTATGAAGTTATTTTTAAACTACGCTGGAAAATTTATTAGCATGAATAAATTAAAAATCATCTTGTAAAGCCCGTGAACGCCGACAATGGGACGGATCTCACGTAGGGGACAAGGCAACGTACACCGTTTATTTTTTCATATAAACCTGCTTCTTAGGATGCCTTTAATCAAAATTTCACAAAGTTGCGAAAAGGTGACTTAGAAGAGATACGAACCTGCAGCATTTTTCCTGCCGATATGGGGTTTAAATTCACTGCAACCACAATGTTCCAAACGATCGTGTTCCACAAAATCCCACTTGCAAGATGATTAAAATGGCCATTAATTTACGGGAATTAAACACTAAATTCCTTCCATTTGGCCTATAAATTCATGAGATTTAAAAATCATGTTATATTGTGAATTCTTGTGTGAATGTTATTTGGACACTTAGGCTATTTAAAAATGTTAATATTTTCTTAAGAAATGGATAGATGTTTAGGTCTAGAAATTGAATTTTGGAATTAGCTACAATTGGGTAACTAACTAATTATATGCTTTAATTTCAGGTCATCCAAGTAAGATTGTTTCATATTTCTTTCAGAATACTTCAATCTATAATAACAAAGTTTATTTCAGTTCTCTTAATTTTTAAGGAATTTATGGGCTTTTGACTGTCCTCGATCACAGCTTCTGTGTGAAAGCAATAGGGGGCAAGATGCTAATTTCCGAGTATGAAAATAGCCATACCTTTCTTAATGCTGAAGATATGAAAGTGAATTAGGTGTCAAATTAAAATTCTTCTTATGCTTTATCTGATGGGATAAATTGCAGACTTGATTTTTTAAATCTCAAAATTTTGTAACATTGCTACTATCAGACATTAGTATTCTGCTGACGTTGTTTGCAGCTGCCATTATAACACCGTAATCACCTGTATTTTCCAACTTGCCCCAATCACGACCCACTCACCCCCTTCTCACCCACCCACCTATCCCACACCACCGGTTCCCCCATCAACTCCATCTTCTTATAAACATTTTCATTTAAATCAGAATTAAAGAAACATTGGCAAGCCTGGGAAAGGTATCTCATATACACTTTTATTGAATTTTTGGGTCTTTGTCCCACCTTATCAATCATAAAATGATACCTGATGAAGGTATGTACTTGAGAACACAAAGAATAATTGACAGAGTGTGGAAATCAAGAAATTGAAGAATACACTGCTTTCAATCTAGACTTCCCGTAGATCATTTTACACCACCAAAATTAAATTTGCTAATGATTCATGGTAAATTTGGGTTTTATTAGTTATAGTGTTCAATATAATTCTATTACAGCAAACATTTATCTAAGGAACATGAGAAAGCTACAATGTCTCGTTTGATAGTTACTTAAGTATCTTCTACAAATAGTTGTTGCTAACTGAAACATAAATTCACAAGTTATAGGAGTAAAATTAGGTCCATCCACTACGCCAATCATCTCTGCCTCCTAATTCCAATTTCCTGCCTTCTCCCCATGACCCTTGACACCCGTTCAAATCAAGAATTTGCCTATCTTTGCCTTAAAAATATCCACTGACTTGGCCTCCACGGCCCTCTGTTGCAAAGAGTTCCACAGATTAACTATCCTCTGTCTAAGAAAGGAGGATCTGGCATGGAATACTTTGTAACTTCATCAGTGCCTTTTGGTATGCAAGCAAAGAATTTCACTGTGACTTGTCACATGTGACAATAAGGTATTCAATTCAATTCAAGAATAGGACACAATTAGGGAAGATGAATGGTTTGGTGTCCTTAACATCGAGGATGCCAGTGAAACATCATAAGGTAATACCCAGATAGGAAATTATCAATTCTGCTCTTTTGAGGTGGTAGAGCATAGGTTCTATATCAAGAATCCCCCAAGCTTGACTCCCATCTACCTTACTACACAATTCAGATTATTGTGAGCTGAGTTATCACTGAATAGTCTGTGAGCCTATTGTGCTCACAGACTATTCAGTGGAGTGATGGAGTGTTTTGTTACTCCATCTAAGACACACTGGATGGAGTAACAAAACACCTTGAAAAGAGTACGAGGATTGCAGAGTCAGCATCAATTTATAAAAGTGAAATTAATTATCTGAGGATGCAACTAGCTAAGGGGAAGAAGTGAATGTGGTGTAGTTAGGTCTCAGGATGCCTTCAATGGTACGGTCCAACAGGATGTTAGTCGACAAGGTAAGAGCAAAAAGAACTGAATGAAATGTAATGATGAATTGAGAATTGATTTTCAAGCAGAAAGCAAAGAGAGGAATCCACAGATTGTTCCCTGGTTGACTGGGTAGAACTGATATCAGTGCCTGGGTCCTAGCCAATCTACAATTTTCCTGGGGTGGGGGATGTAATATAACCATATAACCATATAACCATATTACCATATAAAAATTACAGCACAGAAACAGGCCCTCTCGGCCCTTCCAGTCCATGCCGACCATTTGTTTTCCCCTAGTCCCATCTACCTGCACTCAGACCATACCCCTCCATTCCCTTCACGTCCATATACCTATCCACTTTACTCTTAAATGTTAAAATCGAACCTGCCTCCACCACTTCTGCTGGAAGCTCATTCCACACAGCCACCACCCTCTGAGTAAAGAAGTTCCCCCTCACGTTACCCCGAAACTTCTGTCCCTTAATTCTCATGTCATGCCCACTTGTTTGAATCTTCCCTACCCTCAAAGGGAAAAACGTATCCACGTCAACTCTGTCTATCCCTTTCATCATTTTAAAGACCTCAATCAAGTCCCCCCTTCACCTTCTGCACTCCAAAGAATAAAGACCTAACTTGTTCAACCTTTCTCTGTAACATAGTTGCTGGAACCCTGGCAACATTCTAGTAAATCTCCTCTGTACTCTCTCTATTTTGTTGACATCCTTCCTATAACTAGGCGACCAAAATTGTACACCATACTCCAGAATTGGTCTTACCTATGCCTTGTACAATTTTAACATTACTTCCCTACTCCTATATTCAATGCTCTGATTTATAAAGGCCAGTACACCAAAGGCTTTCTTTACCACCCTATCTACATGCGATTCCACCTTCAGGGAACTATACACAGTTATTCCTAGATCCTTCTGTTCCACAGCATTCCTCAATTCCCTACCATTTACCATGTACTTCCTATTTTGATTTGTCCTGCCAAGATGTAGCACTTCACACTTAACAGCATTAAACTCCATCTGCCATCTTTCAGCCCACTTTTCCAAATGGCCCAAATCTCTCTGTAGACTTTGAAAATCTACTTCATTATCCACAACACCATCTATCTTAGTATCATCTGCATACTTTCTTATCCAATTTTCCACCCCATCATCCAGATCATTGATGTACATGACAAACAACAGTGGACCCAACACAGATCCCTGAGGCACCCCACTGGTCACCGGCTTCCAACCTGACAAACAGCCATCCACCATTACTCTCTGACATCTCCCATTCAGCCGCTGTTGAATCCATCTTGCTACTCCGCCGTTAACACCCAAAGATTGAACCTTCTTAACCAACCTTCCATGGGGAACCTTTTCAAAGGCCTTACTGAAATCCATATAGACAACATCCACTGCTTTACCCTCATCAATTTCCCTAGTTACCGCTTCAAAAAATTCAAGAAGGTTTGTCAAACATGACCTTCCAGGCACAAATCCATGTTGACTGTTCCTGATCAGACCCTGTTTATCCAGATGCTTATATATATTATCTCTAAGTATCCTTTCCATTAATTTGCCCACCACTGACGTCAAACTAATAGGTCTATAATTGCTAGGTTTATTCTTTGAACCCTTTTTAAAGAATATTTCCAAGATACAAATAGAAATGGGATTGTGAGTAGGGAGGATAATGTAAAGAAGCTTTGAGGCTTTCCAATGACTACCAGCTGTAAGTTAAGAACATACCAGAGTAATATAATGTGGAAAAATATGAGCCCATCTACTTTAGTAGACAAACCAGGAAACCTGGGTTTTAAATGAGACAGATTAGGAAAGGCCAGTGTGCAAAGGGATCTTCGTGTCCTTGTACACTAATTGTTGCAAGCTAACTAATTTATGGGGTTGTAGAGACAAGAAAATGCAGATGCTAGTTTATGAAAAAAAACAGTAAGAGTAACAGTGAGTCAGGCAGCATCTCTGGAGAACATGGTTAGGTTACATTTCGTGTTGGATCTCTTTCTTCAGACTGAGCAAGCCAAATATATCCATGATCTTCAGAGATGTTGCCTGACTCGTTGAGATATTCCAGCATTTAAGACAGAGTTAGATAGAGCTCTAGGGTCTAGTGGAATCAAGGGATATGGGGAGAAGGCAGGCACGGGTTATTGATTGAGGACGATCAGCCATGATCGCAATGAATGGCGGTGCTGGCTCGAATGGCCGAATGACTTCCTCCTGCACCTATTTTCTATGTTTCTATGTGTCTTAATTTATGGGGTTAATAGTAAGATTAAACGAGCACTTACCAGTTTGAAGTTTGATCGTTATTTTATGAGGAGTAACGATGAGGGATTATGTGAAGAAGCCCCGCCTGGCGCTTGATCGGCATACTTCAAAGCAGCGGCATGAAAAACACAGAACTTAATAGCCGAAGATACTAAGGCTCAACATAGATTTAGAACTACCAGATGATCATTTATGTTATGAGGGTCGGGAGTGAAGGGCACGTAATCCCTCATCGTTACTCCTCATAAAATAACAATCAAACTTCAAACTGGTAAGTTCTCATTTAATCTTACTATTTTACTTCGGAGTCACGTGAGTGAGTACGTGAAGATTTTGTAGCTTCTGTGTTTATGTCGTAGAGTCATTCCATATGATAGTCCGGCTAGGTCAACACATAAATGAGAAAAATAACCTTTTACCAGAATTCAGTTTTAGTTTATTTCATAAATCCTTTAATGATAAAAGAACAAATAATAACCCCTTTTTTATACCTGGGGATAATCACTACAAAGTGATAAAAGATATAAAGTGATAACATAAATCGATAATATAAATCGATACTGAAACAAAGCAGGTGATTACAGTGAACCCAACACCGCGTGTCCAAAGCCTGTCATTGTGAGAACAGGTTTATCGTAGAACTTTGAAAAAGTTTCTTCTTTACACCACCCTGCGGCTTCTAAAATGTGTTAGAGCGGTACATCCTGTAACTTCGCCGCGGATGTAGCTGCAGCCCTGGTGGAGTGAGATTTAAACACATCAGTGTCTACTCCCGCTAAAAGTAACACCTGTTTTAACCATCTAGAAATGGTTTGTACTGATGCTTTTGTGTGTGGTTTCTTATGCGTAATAAATAACGCTTTTCCATCACCTCGAAGACTCTTGGTTACTTTTATATATTGAGTCAATTGTCTAACTACACACAATGTTGGATCTATAGGGTAAGCTTGAAACATTACCTTAGCTCCAGTTCTTCCTGGTCTGCTTTGTTTGATCAGATCATAAACGTAAAACACAATGTTATCTGAAGCCATATGCATACAATCTACACATAGCATTTGTAATGTTTGCACTTTGTGCTGATACCAAAGCCATTAACATTACTACTTTAAATGTTAATTTTTCCAAAGACATAACTGTGATTGGAGTCCATTGCCTAAGCAAAGTAAGTACAATGCTGACATCCCAAATTTCTGTATATCTTGGCTTGGGTGGATTTTTGAAAAAAATTCCTTTCATGAACCTGGATATTAATGGATGAGATCCAATTGATTCATGGTCAGAAATTTGGCCTAAATAGGACGATAAAGCACTACGAGCACTATTAATGGCATTATAACTCAAGTGCTGCTCAAAATACAACTCAGCAAGGAACTCCAATATGTTTGAAATGTTCACAGTATGATAAGATATATTTGATTGTCTACAAAAAACTTTATATGTGTCATATATTGTTTCTTAGTGCTATCTCGCCATGATGAGACTATAACATCCATGGTCCTATCCAACAGTCCAAGCCCTTGTAGTGGTCTGGTCAAAACCTGCAGATTAACAAATTCATATGAACATGTAATGGATGAATTTATTTTGTTACTGGTTGTATTAACAAATCACTGCAGCTAGGAATTGACATACATGGTTCCTTAATCATATTTAACATCAACGGGAACCATGGTTGTGTGGGCCAATTTGGAATCACCAACAGTCCTGTGGCAGAATCTTCTATTTTCTTAAGACATTGCCTAACTAGGCCAAATGGAGGGAAAGCATAAAAGAACATATTTCCCCAATGTAGCGAAAATGCATCTACTGCTACCGCACCTGGATCGGGTTCCCAAGACACATATTTAGGCATTTGATGATTTAATCTTGATGCAGACAGATCAATGTCTGGTAACCCATAGCGAATATCAATTTTACTGAAAACTTGTGGGTTCAACATCCATTCTGTTTTGTCTTTAAATACCCTTGACCTGTTGTCTGCCACCACATTATCTTTACCTGGGATATAACTTGCTGCAACCCAAATTTGGTGCTCAATACACCAATACCATATCTGATTGACCAGACAATCACATGATACCGACCTAACTCCACCCATGTGATTAATATATGCAACAGCTGTCTTTTTGTCTAATTGTACCTGGACATGCAGATCCTTTTTTGTAGAACAATAGGCTTTTAATCCATAAAATGCCCCCAATAACTCCAAATAATTAATACCATATGTTTGGAGAAACAATTCCTCTTGGACAGTCCATCTGCCCCACAGCTGGTAAATTTATCTGTCGCCCCCCCATCCAAGAGCACTTGCATCTGTTTGTAAAAATACTTCAGGCTGCTGTATTAAAATGTTTTTAGTAGCATGTGGAACATTTTCAATCCACCATTGTAATTCCAATAAAGCTTCTTTTGTTAATTGCATAGGCCTATCAAAATGGCCTGCTCGCTTTTTTAAAGCTTGCATTTTGTCCCTTTGAAGGTTTTGGTAATGTAATGGACCAAATTCCACTGCAGGAAATGCTGCTACTAATTTACCAATAACCTTTGCTACTTCTCAGATGGAGGGATAAGGTTTGTGAATGAGGCCCCAACATACAGTAGAAATATCAACAATCTTGTCCGTTGGCAAAGTTACTAACATAGTAACTGAATTAATCACAAAACCTAAATAATTAATTGTTTGTGCTGGCTGCTGCTTGGACTTAATTGGATGAATCAGGAACCCTAGTTTTTAAAATAAAGTTTTAGTTGCTGAAACTGATTTTCCAGCTGATTCCTGACTATTACTGACAATTAAAATGTCATCCAGATAAGCCATAACAATGTGTTTTTGTGTTCTTAATTCTGCTAAAGCTGGCTTCAACAGCTTTGTGAAGAGCCTAGGAGCTGAACTTAACCCATTAGGTAAAGCTTTAAATTGCCACAGCTGTCCCAGCCAATTAAATGTTAAGTACCTCCGAAAAAACCGATGTATTGGTACTGAATAGTACGCATCCTTTAAATCGATTGTAGCCATATAACAACCTGCTGATATCAAATGTCTTGAATGTTGAACGTTTCCATCTTGAAATGTTTATACTAGACAAATGTTTTGAAGTTTGTAATGTCCAGAATAATTCTACAACCACCATCTTTTTTATCTTTTGGAAAGATGTTTGACACAAATTGGTGTGGATGCTCAACAGTTTTTTCAATAACACCTTTTTTTAAACAATTTGTCAATTTCCACATTAATTTCTGCTTCCTCAATAGCAGAGAACATGAAACCATGAATAGGTTTATATTGTACCGGAGAATCAACACCTTCTTTAAATGTTATTGTAGCTCCTGAAACCATTTGTCAAATAAACCGGTCAGATGTGATGCAAAGCCATTCATCATAAAACATTTGTAATCTCCCACCAACCAGAGATTCGTCCATATTTCCTTTAAGAACAGAATAAAGTTTTTGTACCTCTCCATATGAACGTGGTGATCTCCTTCTCCCCATATATGGGTGAACATTAGGCTGTGTTGGATAGTAATATTTCCTTACCATACTCCTGCCTCTGTTTGTTCCAAAATCAGATCCCCTTTTTGGTGTATAGTATCTTTTTCGTCCAAAAACGAAAGGTCTCATGTAGCTAATAGATTTAGCCTCTTCATCCATTTCTCTTATTTGTTTAGGCAGGTTTTCTCCAAATAGATTACCAGGAGATTGAACACCACTTGATCGGTACAGACCTGCAAATCTAGGATGAAATATGGGCCGAATCGCAATTTTCCTCATACAATTGATTTCATAAAAGGAATTGCACAATAAGCCTAATGTATCTCTTTGGATTTTGATCATTTCTGACCCTTCCATTTGCTTTCCAAAAGCAGTAATGGCAGCTGAAATCAGTTTGAGGATTCTTTGAAACCTTAATTCTTCTCCTCTCATGACTGATGACGTAGGTGTCCATATAGTTGGATTCACTGTAGGTACCTTCAATGAGGTGCAATTTTCCAGTGTTTTATATAATTCTGCTGTCTCAGCCATAACAGAATCTTGAAGTTGGTGAGATACCATATAATTAATGCTGGCAGCTAGGTTTTCTTCCATAGCCGCACCACTTCCTTCAGGCATAGCAAAATCTTTTGCCATATCAGGCACATATGGCCTTCTCTTTTTTATTTGTGGTGTGCACTCATAATCCACATCACCACTTCCAGGGTCTGTCTCTTGCAGCCCTGATACTCCTTAGATTTCATCAAAGTAGACTTCCTCCACCCTTAATCCTGGGTCTGGAGTTTCATATTCCCAATTTGGCACATAGCCATATTCTGGATATTCAAACCCCTCAGGGTCTGTTTGGAAAAATTCTGGGTTCTTTGACCCTTGTCTTCTAATATTTTGGAGCACTTTCTCCATATGTTCCATTTTAAGCCATATAGCTTTATTATCCGGAGGACTTTCACTATCAGAGTCATCATCGCAAACCACGGGCCTCACGGATTTCTTTTTACTTTTCTTAGGCACATTTCTCCTCCGTGGTTTTAGTTTCTGGAGGAATTATAGTCTCACTAACGGGTGAATCAACGGCCACCGGTATCGGAACCGGCTCTGCACTAATCTCTTGTCCCGACTCTTTAGCCTCTCCCCGGGACAATCTTTTTACCCGCGAAATCTTTCTCTGAGACTTGTCCATTTTGTTTAATTTTTTATCTTTGCTGGATCTGTACGCCAGCGTGACTCTGATTTTTTTTTGCAAAAATTTTTACTTTCACTTTGCTGGTTCTAAACGGCAGCATAACGGTTTTTAGAACGCCCTAAAGTAAATCAATTGCACTTACCTGCGGGGCCATTCTTACCGCTGAAGGGAGCTGCGCTCTGCAGCTCTTGTATCTGCCATCAGCGTCGACGTAATGCCGATCAAGTGACTCCGAAGTAAAATGTAAGCTACCTGGTACTGTTGAAGAAAAAAATCAACTCTGACTACGATATGCTCCACAGTGAATTATCTAATAAACTCACAGTACCGAATCAACCCTATGTATCAGATGGTGGCTCCACTACCAGAAACCATAGCTTGCTTGGGAATGAAATCCTTCAGAAAAGGAAAAAAATTGGCAGAAAAAAAATTGTTGAAGAAGGAGATGCTATTGATCTTTTTTCAAATAAATGCAGGCTTCCTTCTAAATAAATAATGACAACTGGGTTTATAATAGATGCCTGTCTGCTTGTTATAGAATCACATATGATTCACACATGACACGAATGCCAGTATTGCTGTTCTCATGTACATCCAACCTCTGTCCATTTGATTCCTGGATGTACTATGAACAGAGCTCTCATCGGTACATCTGAACATTGTGGGTCTGCTTTGTGTACACACCCAGCATCGCAATCTCAACAGATGTCTGCAGATTTATTTAAAATAAGTCACCAGAGAAAAGTATACAATGAATGATTTAAACTGCAAACAGTGAAACCACTCTGCAACATCTTGATGTGTCGCCTGGAATTGAGTTGCATTTTCTTTAAGCTGCAGACACAGCAAAACGATGGGAACTTGGACCAACGTTTTCTTTTGTTGAACATCTAGAGGAAAAATGAAACACGTCACTTAAATGCCTGATTACTAGTTGTTTATCTTATCACCAAAATGCTTATGCTATAAATGTAGATGTTTCCTTTGTACGCATTCTGTGATGGTATACATTATGGAAAAGGAAATGTTAACCCTTTCTTCCTAACAATTGTAATCTTGATTGCCAGTATTATCTTAGCAATGGACTCAGAAGAAAGGCACAGCACAGAATGCCAAATAATTAAACTCTGACTGCGATTGGAACGGCGTGTTGAATTCATGTTAAATAAGGAGCAATGCAGCACAAAAACAGGCCACTTAGGCAAACCTGTTCATGCTGACCAAGATGCTCCATTCCATACCCTCTGATCCTTTCCTATCTTTGTACCTGTATAAATATCTTTCAAATGCTTTTATAGTACCTGCCTCAACTATCTCCTCTGGCAGATCATTCCAAATACTCGCCACCCTCTGAGTGAAGAAGTTGCCTGTCAAGTTCCTATTAAATCTTTCACCCATGTCTAAATATGCATGAATGTGCTCATCCTTAACATAATTAATAATTATTCCATTGGCCATTACCTTGTTGAACCTTCCACTACCCCTTTCCTAACCCACCCTCAACCACTGTGCACTTCAAAGTCAGTTCCGGGCATAGCTAAGATGGGACAGATTTTGCAAGATTTGGGTATATATCCAGTGTGTGGCTGCATGCTGGAATGCTTAGTTGCATCCTTTCCAGTAAACTACTTTTCAAAGTGAAAATGTTTGTTGTAAGAATGTGAATTGAGTTTGACTTAGAGTTGGAGAAGTAGGGGAGCAATTAATTGGAGCAATACACTGCAGATGATGAAAATCCAAAGCAAAAACAGAAATGTTCAGCAGGTCAAGGCAGCATCCCCAGAGAGAGAAGCAGAGTCAACATTTCAAGTCTACAACCTTTCATCAGATTCTGCCTGACCTGTTGAATTATTTCATAACTTTCTGTTGTTTTGAACACAAATATTCAGCCATGCAAACCCCGCAACTGGTCAACATGCAACAGAATGTCCAAGAGTATTCTGGGCAGGAGGACAAATGAATGGTTATAATTCAAAAGGATATTTACAATTTCTCAGCTAATTAGCTTTGTCCTTTTAAATAGGCAAAACTCATTCAGAAAAGATTGCAAAAGAATTTAAAAGCCTTATCCTTAAGGTAGAACTGTTATTTCCCTTTCAAGTTTTGATTGTAATCATGTATAGTCTTTCTGCTGACTCGATACACACAACAAAAAGCTTTCCACTCTTCCTCGGCACATGTGACAATGAACTAAAGTAAACTAACGTGATCACATCATACAGCAGGGATACAGGCTCACTGACCCAACTAGTCCACGCTGACCAAGATGCCCCATTCAATCTCGTTAAATATATTTCATTTCAACTTCTTCACCTGAAAACAGTAGCAGATGCTACTGAGAGTCTTCAGCACTCGTACAGCATCTGGACATTGGGTAATTTTGCATCCAGGAGGGTTTCTTGTAACAGTTCTTAGAGAGCACAACTCAGGACAGGATTGTACTATAATTTATATTGGGAAATGAGCCTGGCCAGGTGATCAAAGTTTCATCAGTGAAGGAACATTTTGGGAAGTGTGGCCATAACTTGTTATGTTTTAAATTAGTTATGGATAAGAATAGGACTTATCCTCAAGTGAAATTACAAAATTGGAGATAGCCTACTTATAACTGTATTGTGCTGGAATTTATCCACTTTGGAAGCCACTGCCAATGATAAATCCACATCTGACATATTAGAGTCCATTAATGGACAATTACAGTTCAGGACCAGTATGTCCTGAGAGGATGAAACATAAGAATGGCAAGGTTCAGGAACCTTGGATAACAAGAGATACTGTAAGATTAGTGTGAAAAGAGAAGGAAGCATTTGTAAGTTTTATGAAGCTGAAATCAAACAAGACTCGGGATAAATATAAGGAAAGAGGAAATGACTTAAGCAAGGATGTTGGAGGGATGACATTTGATTAGCAAGTGGAATTTGGAAAAATCCCAAGGCATTTTATATGTACATTAGAGGAAGATGGTAGGCAAGGAAAGGGTAAGTCCATTCAAGGGCAAAGAAGGCAATACACGTCTGGAGCCAGAGGAAGGGTGAGGTCCTTATTGGGTATTTTGCATTGGTATTTACCAAGGTGAAGGATTAATGAGGGTATGTTAATATATTAGGGCATATCGATATTAGGAAGGATGTGTTCAGTTTCCACTTTAAAGTGGAAAAGTTCCCGGAGTCTGATGAGGTCTGATGGGAAAAAATTCCAAGGCTCTCCAACTTCTTACAGCTAATACCCTCAAAATCTGTCTAGCAAAATGGCTTTCTGCCAATGATAAAACAAGTGTAGTCACTACTGGTGCTGCTGGTATTGACACTGTGGTTGCAATGACATATGTGGTCAACCCTCAATGATATAACAATATCGGCGCTACGTTCAGCCTTCATGATTCAGCTTGCTGCTGACCCTGATCTGACTCTGGCTGCATGTCTGGCCCCAATGCCCTGTATCTGAAAGTTCATTCTGTAAGAGTGCAGACCCATGGAGAGAAAATAATCAAGTATTGAGAATTTAGTATAATGGGATAGTTTTATATCAACCTGCGGGAGTCAGATAGTGCGGCACTATGGCATTTCAAACATTGTAACACTCCTTCAATATGACGTGGATTTTTGTGCTTAAGTCTCTATAATTTAAACCTGCGGTTTGGAGCTGAAAATGCAAACCATTGAGTGAAAACTGATACTGTCCACAAGCATTTTATATTTTGGAATAATCCCATGATTAAGGAGTTTCAAATACAATTATAACCATTAACAATAGTGATAAAATATGGGGAAAAAAATCATTGCAAGCAAAAATTCAGCTTGTGACGCAACTTTGTTCTGACTGTGTTTAATTATTGAGTTCAAGGTCCCAGGTAATTGGTGACAAAGAGATTTATTCCATGAAACAAAATGCTATACTGTTTATTTGTTTGTTTCATAGGCCTATACTCTAAACCATGTGTGCCTATGATATGACAGTGGTAGAGAGGTTTATTCTGACAAGATTATTTCATCTGCCTTAGTGAATGAGCATATGCAGACTGAATACAGTATGAGTGAATGAGTTAGATACAGGTCAATTTAGCATTTTTTCGTGTAGGAATCTAAATAACTAAGAATTATCAGAACATGGAGCTTCCTATGTAGGTTGGGTCCCTACACTGGAATTATCCAAACAATACTTGGCTTAGTATAGGAGATGAAATGAACATGAGAGTTACTGCCATAGTGGCAAGCAAGGGGCCATTTCTAATACCTGAACTACCCGTGAAAGCTGTTCCAATGGACAAGATTGAAAAATGTTGGATGCATTATTTAGCACTATGTAAATTAAAACATCAAGAAAAGAATACCACAGAAACCCAGATGTATTGTGCTTGACAGGGTAAATTACAACACTTTTAAAATAGTTAAACTTAAAAAAAAAATTACTTCACTGCAAAAACCTGTGGGTCATCATCACATTGTGAGCAGTGCTATGCAAATTATTTTTCTTTCAAATGGCGTATTTCCATTCTGGGCTTTTATCAATCTCTAACAGAGACGGTAGACTTGGTTAAAATAGAACAAAGGCGTGGGATATCCATTACCTTGATGACCAGTGTCAAGTTGGTAACATTAAGCAATTACCTTCTCATCCAACTCCATGAGGGCATAGAAATTTGAGCCAAGTCCGCTAAGATCCAAAATTAATTAAACAAATCTTGGGTGATAACATAAAAGGTAAATTAACAACCATTATACTCCACCCTATTTAAAGTGGAATAAAAATATGTTATACAAATTGTAAATTTACCAATTTTACTTTTATCAGTATTTTAATTTAACCCTAAATGACCTCCAAAATGTAAACAAAAATGCTGGAGAAACTCAGGGGGTGAGGCAGCATCTATTGAGCGAAGGAATAGGCGTCAATTCGGGTCAAGACCCTTTTTCAGGTTGATGTCGGGGGGGCAGGGGCGGGAAAGAGAAAGGAAGAGGTGGAGACAGTAGGCTATGGGAGAGCTGAGAAGGGGAGGAGAAGGAGTGAGAAAGCAAGGACTACCTGAAATTGGTGAAGTTAATGTTCATACCGCTGAGGTGTAAACTACCCAAGCGAAATATGAGGTGCTGCTCCTCCAATTTGCGGTAGGACTCGCTTTGGCAATGGAGGAGACTCAGGACAGAAAGAACAGATTCAGAATGGGAGTGGGAGTTGAAGTGCTGAGCCAATTGGGAGATCAGGTTGGTTAATGCGAACTGAGAGGAGGTGTTGTGCGAAGCAATCGCCATGCCTCCGCTTGGTCTCACCGATGTAATGCAGTTGACACCTGGAATAGTGGATGAAATAGATGAGGTTGGAGGAGGTGCAGATGAACCTCTGCCTCACCTGGAAAGACTGGTTAGGTCCTTGGATGGAGTCGAGGGGGGAGGTAAAGCGACAAGTGTAATATTTCCTGCGGTTTCAAGGGAAAGTACCGGGGAAGGGGTGTTTTGGGTGTGAAGGGACAAATTGGCCTGGGAGTTATGGAGGGAAGAGTCTCTGCGGAAAGCAGAAAGGGGAGGAGACGGGAAGATGTGGCCAGTGGTGGGATCCTATTGGAGGTGGCAAAAATGTCGGAGGATTATATGTTGTATGCGATGGCTTGTACGGTGGAAGGTATGGACAAGGGGGACTCTGTCCTTGTTACGAGTGGGGGGATGGGGGGTGAAAGCGAAGCTACAGGATATAGAGGAAACCCTGGTGAGAGCCTCATCTATAGTCAAAGAGGGGAATCCCCGTTCCCTAAAGAATGAGGGCATTTCCAAAATGTAAAGGTATCATTATCTGGTTACATATTGATGGATAAGTGCATAAGAGCAGGATTTAATTGACCAGCCATCTCATGTACTGAATTGCAATCTTTTGCAAAATAAGGTAAATATCAAAGGAAACCGCAAAATATTCCTGGAGAAACAAGATAGTCCTGCACTTCAAAAGATCGACTCTTTAAACCCAATAATGGAACATTTCAAAAACTGCCAGTAATTGAGGAAATTTGATGGTGTCACATAAAGTATCTTTTTGACATGATTAACTTATGGAATACGCTTTTAATACTTTGGATAACAGGCCATTTATTTCAATCCCACACTAAAAACATCAGAACATCTATACATAATTAAAACTCTGATCTTGTGCTCTTCTGGTTTGCGGGGTTTCTCTATTTGCGCAAAAACGGCATGCTATAGCACTACGGTTTTTCACCAGGTTACTTGCCGTTCTCCTGTGCTGTGAGTGCAACAAGTTTTGTTCCGATTGGTGGTATATTGTAAACGTTATCTAGGTTTAAAAATATTTTAAAAACATACGTGCGTGCGTAGATTCCTTCAGTCAGCGCCACACAGATCGGTCTCTTCTCCTGTCAGTCAATGCCATGGCCGGGATGGAGACTCCCCTTCCTGTTCCAACGGCGGCAGCCTGTCCTGCCTCACTCACAAACTCCTCTCTCCCCTCCTCACATTAACGTGTCTGTCGTCTCCCCCACCACCGGCAGCACTCGGGGTGGGGGGGTTCAGTGGAGGTCCAGTGGAAGCCCAGTTTAGGCCCTGGTCCCATCTCTCTCCCTCATCACTCACCCCTCTCCCCCGCCCACCCTCTGCGGCAATGGCGGTCCCGTCTACCCGTCCCCCTGGGTCCGTCTCCTCCGCCACCGCCTTTGCGGTAACTCACCCTCATGGCATTTTAAGAGGAGATCTTCTCCACCAGCTCATCGAAACTCGTGGTGCCCACCGTGACGAACACCAACTCCATCCCCCACGTGCCCCGCGGCGGCAGTCAGCAGGCAGGCGGGTGGGCAGGGCGGTGACGGGCCGAGCGGCAGCAGCGGGCTGGCAGACAGGACGTGGATGGGCCGAGGCAGAGGGAGGGAGGGAGAGTCTGGTTGCAGGGTGGCCGAGCAGTTTGCATGGAGTTTGAGTAACACACACACACAATGAAAACTGTCCAATCGTCAAGTCAACGGGATCTAAACCACAGCTAACAATGAATGGCCTGTGGAGGATGGAACTGCAGGTGCTGCTTCTTATGGATGGAGGGAGGTAGGGAGGGTAGGGGAAAGGAGAGGGAGGGAGAGGCAATGGAGGGATTGGGGAAGGGGAGGAGGAGAGGGGAAAGAAGAGGGAGGGCAAAGAGGAGGGGGAGGGAGTGCTGGGGGCCGAGGGGAAATGAGCCGTGCCTGCGCAGTTGGGGCTATGAATTGTGCAATATTGCATTGGGGGGACAGGTTGCATTGGAGGAACAGGTGAGTGGTGGAATATTACATTGGGGAACAGGTTGTGTTGGGGGACCAGGCCTCCTGCGTGACGGGGACCCAACTGGTCCCACTTAGTCTAGTAAAAAATAATAACAGGAGCACTCCACCTGGCAATTTACAGTGGTTAACTAATTTGCTAATCCACATATTCCACATTAGTGAAGATTTGTGAAGAAACTTGGGAACTGAGGGGGAAACCCATGAGGTCCCCTGGAGAACAGACAAACTGCACAGAATAGCATCAGCTATCAGATTAAGCCAGAATTGAGGCAAGTTTATTGTCATATGCCCAAGTACAGTGAGATACAAGTTCAATGAAAATATTTTTATTGACAGTCACACGCATGTAACATGAAAAAACATAAATTATACATAAAATACACACAGATTTTTGCAAGTGTAAAAAGATCGCTTCCGGTGGCGCTATGGAGTAGTAAGCCACAGCACCAGCCAGCTCCGTAAAAATTCTGTAAAAAACGGGGATTTAAACAGATTTAAAAACACTTACCGATCGACTGCTTTCACTATCTGCCGCCTCAACATCGACGGTACTGGCTGACGTCATCAGCCCTGCGACGAATTATGACGGCACGGAGCCCTACCGAGAAAACGAAGGGTCGAAAAACCCGGGCGAGACCGGGAGAAGGCCTGGGAGAAGCCTCGGACTCGAGTAGGGCCAGCTCCGTGGAAGACGTTTCCAGGAAAGCAGGACACAGGAGGTGAGGACTTGAAAATTTTTATTTCTCATCAGATGGCTGATTTAAACGTGATATGAAAGATATAAAGAAAGAAATGAAAGTAATACAGGAAGAGATAAAGGAAGAAATATCTCAAATCAATAATCAGATGGACTTGATGAAAAATCAATGGCGTGAATTTCAAAAAGATATAAAGACGCAAATTGATAATAAGTTCAAGAGAGACTCAGAAATATTGAAGAATGAAATCATTGATATGATTAATAACTTGGAACGCAAGATGGAGGGTAAACTTGAAAATGTTAAAAAAGACTTTTAAACATAAGATTGACCCTATTGCAAAAGTGGTCGAACAACAAGTTGACGGAATTAAAAACCTTGAAAAGATAGCGGAGGCTAGTACTGTGTCTACAGCAAAGCTGATAACAGAAACAAGAACGTCTACTGGAGTTGTTATCCAAAGTAACAGATAAATGCACGCAGCTGGAAGGCTATCAAAGAAGGCAGAACTTGAGGATTGCAGGGATTCCTGAAGGTTTAGAGAAACACGAAGACACTCGGGAATTCACTGCTAAATTACTGCAAGCTGCTTTATCTTTGGATGATTGCCTGTTTTAGCTCGTGCACACCGAGTCGGCAGAAGACAGACCAGTACAAATGCCCCACCAAGACAAATCATTGTCAAGTTACAATATGATTACACCCTCGAGGACATTATGCAAAGAGCCTCGAGAACAAAGAATCTGATGTTTCAAGGACAAAGAATCAGTATCTATCGAGACTATCCCCCAGAGGTTGCCAGAAAACGAAAAGCGTTTAACGAAGCCAAAAACCTTATGAGGGGTGTAGAAAACTTGAGATACGGTCTGAATTACCCCGCCATCTTACGAGTTACTTATAACAACGTGGAAACACTTTTTCAAGACTCCAGCAGAAGCAATGGAATTTGCAAAGCAGTTTGACACTTGAAAACCATCTACAAGCAAATATACTGCCTTTTTCTATTTTTAAAGATCTAGCACGGTCTCTTGACATTTTATGAAACTCTATACGACAACATGGAATTAGAAGAAATCAGAAGGAATGGACAATGTCGTATGGAACGAAAGACCTAGCACAGTCTCTTGACATTTTATGAAACTTTATACGACAGTATGGAATTAGAAGAAATCAGAAGGAATGGACAATGGCGTATGGAACGAATGTTTTCCCAGATTGGAAGAAGCTCACTGAACTAACATAAACAAATAACACACCTACTAAAATGATAACGCGGTTTTATTATTACTATGACTGTTATTAACCAAGACTCTGCACCATCGCTAACTAATACTACTAATAATTAATATCTTATGTCCTGTTACATATGGGGATATCCCTTCCTCAATATATTTCTCCCTTTTTTAATAATGACTTCTATTTTTTGCATTTTTATAGTATGTTTTACATTTTTAACTGTGGCTTTATAATTGGATTTTTTTTTTTTTTTTTTTAAACTAACCTTAGATATATATACATTTATGATGTTTAATATTACTCTTTTCATTTCTTTAATACTATATTCCCGTTAAAATATTACTATGGAATAATAATTCCTTAAAATTAGGAGCTGGCTAAACTAATAACATCAATGCCGGAAGCCTTTAGATTAATGGCCAACACAACTTGGCTTTCACAAACTACAAATATTTTATTTGTAGTTCTTCTATTCTTTATACACCTTTCTAAGCTTTTTATTCACTTCTCACCATGTTTTTTATGTTTACTATATCTTTCAGTTTGAATGGAGTTATATACTGGAACAATGGAGATACACTCGTGAAGCACATAAGAAAGATCTAAAATTCATCTACTCGGTGTTCGGGTGTAAGGTTAAGTCTACTGCGCGGACCTTGGACCCTATTCTAGATTCCCACAAATCTAAAATGCAGGATTTAAAAAGAAATATGGGAACGAGGGATTAACCTTTTGCAGTTGGAATGTTAAAGGTATCAATGAACCAATTAAAAAGAGGAAAAATATTGACACATTTAAAGGCAATGGAAAGCTGATGTAATTTACATCCAAGAAACTCACCTAAAGAAAGACGCTGAAAACAGGCTGAAAGCTAAATGGATAGATAAAATATACCACTCTTCCTTTACACACAAATCAAGAGGCGTAGCAATATTATTTCGTAAAGGTACTTTATTTAAGCATATATCTACTATATCTGATAAAGATGGCAGATACATTATTGTAATAGGAGAAATAAAATAGGGAAAAAATGATTTTTGTTAACATCTATGGTCCAAATTTTGATAGTCCTTTATTCTTTAAGAAAGTACTTAATAATATTCCAGAATTAACACACTACAATTTGATAATTGGAGGAGATTTTAATTGTACATTAGACCCTTATTTAGATAGATCTTCAAAACAAAGGAAAACTAAATCGCACTCTAGTGATTTATTAAACGCATACATTCAAACGTCTAACATTAAAGATGTTTGGAGAACAGAAAATCCTACTGGTCGAGAATATTCCTTCTACTCGCCAGTACATAAAACCTATTCAAGAATAGATTACTTCTTAGTAGATGCAAAGCTTATTTCACTTACCTATGAATCCAAATATCATAATATTATAATTTCAGATCACGCACCATTAACATTTAAAATTAAAATAAATGGTAAAACAGGAAATCTAGGACAATGGAAACTTAATCCACAAATTTTAAAAAATAAAACAACTCAGGAATACATCACAACCCAGATTAAGATGTTTTTTGAAATAAATGATCAACCAGAAATATCTCGCTCTTTATTATGGGAAACATTTAAAGCATATCTTCGAGGAATTATGATTTCTTCACAAGCATTCCATAATAAGAAGATTCGAAGGAACAACATGACTTAGAAAGGGAGATCAAACAATTAGATATACAGAATGCAACAAAATCAGATATAATAATACATAATAAAATTGTAGCATTGAAGTATAAATTAAATAAAATATATACTGATCAAGTTCTAAAATATTACCAACATACTAAACAATTGTTGTTTGAATTTGGAGACAAACCACAAAAACTATTGGCTCGACAATTAAGGAAAATTGAAGCGGAAAAAATTATACATAGGATTAAATCACAAAACGGTGAATTATTAATACAACCCAAGGATATTAATGAAAGATTTATGCAATATTATAAAAATTTGTATACTGGTAACACAACGGTAAATAAAACAGAAATAGATGCCTTTTTAAATGGATGTAACTTAAAAGTATTAGATTTACAAAATAGAGAATTTTTAAATGCCGATATTTCAATAAAAGAAATCCAAGAATCTATTAAATCTTTAAAAAATGGTAAAACTCCAGGACCAGATGGTATAGGCTCGGAATTTTATAAAATTTTTCATGCCCAAATGGTCCCATATTTAAAATCATTATATGAACAGATATATATACAAGAGAAATTACCAGACACATTGAACGAATCTATTATAACACTTATACCCAAAATAAATAAAGACTTGGATGATCCAGGATCGTATAGAGCAATTGCTTTATTAAATACTGATCAAAAAATTTTAACAAAAATTCTTGCACAAAGACTAAGTAAAATTGTTAATGAATTAATTCATCCTGATCAAACAGGATTTATACCTAAAAGATATTCTTCATATAATTTAAGACGGTTATTTAATATTATATACTCGAAAAGAAGTGATAAAAAAGATTTAGTAGTTATCTCGTTGGATGCAGAAAAAGCTTTTGACCAGGTGGAATGGCCTTATCTATTTTCGGTGATGGAAGCATTTAAGCTTGGTGATAAGTTTACTACTTGGATTAAAATTATTATACGCAAATCCAACAGCTAGAATAATAACAAATTATATGTTATCAACTAAGTTTAGTTTATCTCGAGGTTGTAGACAAGGCTGTCCTTTATCACCATTACTGTTTGCATTAGCAATCGAACCCCTTGCTCAAAGGGTAAGACTACATCCAGAAATATATGGATACGATACTAAAGATACTAAGAATAAAATCTCGTTATATGCGGACGATATACTACTTTATATTACAAAACCGGAAATAAGTATCTGTAATTTGTTAAAACTAATAACGGAATTTGGTTTAATTTCAGGATATAGCATCAATTGGAATAAAAGTGAACTTATGCCAATAACCATGAATAATTTACAGATATTACAACAATTTCCTTTCAAGATAACAAATGAAAATATTAAATATCTTGGTATTTTTGTTACAAAAAGATTTGACTCTTTATTTAAATCTAATTTCCCGTTATTATTGAATAAATTAAATAAAAATATCTTATATTGGAAAAGCTTACCTATCTCAATGTTAGGTAAAATAAACGCAATAAAAATGATTTTCCTCCCCACAATTATTATATTTATTTCAATCAATCCCGATATACCTTTCTAAAAATTTCTTTAAAAAAGTAGACTCAATAGTCACTAACTTTATTTGGGACTACAAAAATCATAGAATAAATAAAAAACATTTATGTAAAGCTAAAATAAACGGGGGTTTAGCTTTACCAAATTTTATGTTCTATTATTGGGCAGTTAATATTAGAAATATGAATTTTTGGTTAGGAGAAATAGATAATAAACCAAATTGGTTAAAAATGGAAAGAGAAGACTGTTTTCCATTTGAAATTAGCTCTATAATATTTGCTAATATTAATGTACCTAAGAAAACTTATAGCGAAAATCTGATAATAGAAAGTGGAATACGTATTTGGAAACAAATAAAGAAAACACTAAAACTAAAATTTATACCGCTAGCTCTTACAATTGCCAATAATTTTACGTTTAAACCGTCAATGATGGATAAAGCTTTTACACAATGGAAAAATAAAGGAATTCTAAACATAGGGGATCTCTATAAGGATAATTCATTTCTTTCATTTCAAGAATTACAACAAACTTACGGGCTTCATAATAATGAATATTTCAGATATTTACAAATCAGAAACTATATTTCCGCAAATACACAAGAACTTAGAAATAGAAAGAGTGAAATTTTAGATGAATGCTTGAATAAACACCCAAATACAGAAAAAATGATATCATACATTTATAACATTTTGTTGGAAAGTGATATCCCATCATCGGAAATACATAGACAGCGCTGGGAAAATGAACTAAGTCAAATAATAAGTCCAGAAATATGGGAAGAAAGCCTACAACATATACATTATTGCTCTTTAAAACGCTAAACATGCACTTATACAGTTTAAAATCTTACATAGATTACATTATTCTAAATCTAAACTACATAATATATTTCCAAAACTATCACCTATATGTGATAAATGTCAAATCATGGAAGCAACTCTGTCGCATTCATTTACTAATTGCACGAAGATTTTACAATATTGGAATGAAATATTCAAAACAATCTCGAAAGTTATTAATATTACTATGATTTACGACCCAAAGTTAATCATACTTGGAATACCGGAAATGGAACAAATAATTACAAGGAATCATAGAACTTTTATCGACTATTCTTTAATAATTGGGAAAAAATTAATATTAAAATTTTGGAAAGGCCCTGTATCCCCAACAATTAAAATGTGGAATACAGAAATGACGGAGACACTTCACTTGGAGAGATTGAGACTTGTCCTTATGGACAGGTTAGATCTCTTCAAGGAGATATGGTCTCCCTATATTAAATATCTACAGGGTCACAATGGTTCGGCGCAGGGACTTGACTGAGGCCTGAATATCTGAGTGGATGAAGAAATACACATAACAAATCATGAATGTATCTCCAAGATTGGATTACTTAGTAATACTTTAATCTCCATCAAACTTTTCATACCTTCTTTTCTATTTTCTATTCCTTTTTTTCTATCTATCTATCTTTAATTAAGGAAAAAATTATAGAAACATACTATATAAATTTTTAACATGTACACACTTATCTCTGTTTGTATGAAAAAGATTATAGATGTCTTAAACTTGTAATTATATAAAACTATGTACTTTCAATTATACAATAACTATGAAATATAAAATTAACAATAATACAAACATTATTAATACTTTGATAACATTATGAATATTAAAAAAATGTTGTTTAAGATTGGGTATTACGTAGTTAAATTAGTGGGGATTTCTATTTGGTAATTAGAAGAATATCTATGTTTTAAGAAATCTAAGTGTATTACTTATATTAGGAATATACTACATATTACCCCCAATTATATAAAATAAATAATAACGGAATGTATAATGGATAATACTATAATTATCACAAATAGTACTAATTAATAATCAATACGTTATAATTTTATACATTGTATAAATCTCAATGTTGTATAAGAGTGTACTTGGTATATACTGTTTCTACAATAAAAAAATAAAAAAAAAAAAATACACACAGATTTTTGCAAGTGTAAAAAAATGGCATTAGTACAAAATACAATTAGAAAGATAAAATGTCGTTGGTAATGCAAGGTGATCCATCATGCACTATTGTCACTGGAGCTATGAGGCAGCAGTTCTACTATCTATGCGACTGTGCTGCCCTTCAGTAACCCTACATCTTCTAATTCCTATAACATCTAAAAATCGAATAATCTCTGTACTCAGTGATCAAATCTCCACAGTTCTCTTGGTTAGTGAATTCCAAATATTAAACACACCTTGTCTGAAGTTTATCTCACATCTTTCTTGTATGGCCAACCACTATTTTTGAGATAAGATCAGAAAATGGGTTTATCTGTGGGAAAGTAGCAGAGTTAAGGGCCTGTCACACTTGGTGATTTTTTTCGGCGACTGCCGGCACCATTGACATGTATCAGGTCACTGAAAACTTTATGGTGTGACGCGGCAGTGACGTGGCGTGATGACGTGTGACGCACTGTGTTTTTTCTAGTGTCGCAACATTTTTTTGTCGCCGGATTTTGAAATGTTCAAAATCTTTTGGTGACACTGATATGTCACCGGCAGTCGCCGAAAAATTAAAGGATGTTCTTTTAGGATGGAGATGAGGAGAAATTTCTTTAGTCAGAGGGTGGTGAATCTATGGAATTCTTTGCCACAGAAGGCTAAAGGAGGCCATCAGTGGATATTTTTAAGGCAGAGATAGATAGATTCTTGATTAGTTCAGGTGTCTGTGGTTATGGGGAGAAGGCAGGAGAAAGGGGTTAGAAGGGAGAGATAGATCAGCCATGATTGAATGGCGGAGTAGACTTGATGGGCCAAATAGCCTAATTCTACTATTCCTTATAACCTTCCGACCTTATGACGCCAGACAGTGGTGTCTCTTTGTTCAGAAGAGGAGGATCTACTATCATCCATTCCAATCATCCCACTCTTTTAAATCTTTATTCATCTTTTCACTAAATGTTGTGACCTGTACCCTTGGTCTGTGCTTTATTGTAATCATATATTGTCTTTCTTTGACTGGATAGCACACAAGCAAAAGCTTTTCACTGTAACACGATACATGTGACAATAATAAACTAAACTAAACTTCAGGATTTGCTCAAAAACCCTGCTTTTCCACAAATACATTTACTTGTTTAACAAATCTCCTATGTTCCCCCTGCAATAGATTTATTTGACCACTTCTTCCCAAAGCTGTTAGGTGAAATATATCTGCCTGGTTTCCCTCTCAGTTCCAATTTTGTTCTTAAACTCACACTCGTGATACCCACCCCTGCCATGCAGATCAGTTTTTTTCTTGATCTTATTTTTTTTTTTAATTTTATCAGTTCAATATCTTTACGATTCAGGCAGCACAGTGGTGCAGCAGTAAGGTTGTTGCCTTATAGTGCCAATGACCCAGGTTTGATCCTAACTATGGTTGCTATCTGGGTGCTCTGGTTTCCTCCCACACTCCAAAGAAGTACAGCTTTGTTGGTTAATTGGCTTTCATAAATTCTCTTTTTAAATTGTCCCGAGTGTGTAGTGTATGTGGTGATCGCTGGTCGACATGGCCTTGGTGGGCCGAAGGACCTGTTTCTGCATGGTATCTCTAAAGCCTACAAATCTATTCAAAGAAACCAGATCAGTTTCCATGTAATGTATTCTCAACAATTGCCTGCTGATGGATATTATCTTCATTTCTTATCTCCATTTGTTATCTAATGCAGTTTTGATGGATGTGCCCTCCACTCACCTCCCGATGATGTCTCATCATGGTAGTAATTAGTTTGGTGTGATGCACTTAGGTCACAGTTTAAAAAATAACAAACTTAATCTTACCAATCAACATAAAAAAGGCAATCTTCAATGAAAAATCTTTTATCAACGTGTAATTTTGTGGATTTCATTTATTGTTTATGAAGCCATAGGATGATAGTTTTATAAACCTGAGGTTTAGCAGACTACATTGTCAAACACTGGCAAACAAGTGTTGTGTGTGGATAATCTGCTTTGACTGTTTCATTGTCAAGGGTCTTCATCCTCTTGCTGAAGGTAGCTCCAATCACTCTGGAACATGATATATTACGGCACTGAAACAGGTCATTGTAGATTAGTATGTCTTTATGTGTATAAATATATAATCATGCTACACATTCCTTATGTAGTCCAGTCCAGATCTTCATCCCTACCCTGGGCACACCGGTCCTATCGTCAATTTGAGCTTCTTTATTGTCCGAGAAAAAGTTACTTCTCTGCTAGGCATTGATGCATGTAACTACCTAGGTTCATCAACTGTCTACAACATGTGGCTTTACTCAACAGATCCTGGCACAATATGGAAATCTATTTGACAACAAGCTGGGCAAGCTTCCCATCAAATACACGATCACGACCGACCCTGACGTCCTACCAGTTGCCCGTCCTGCATTCCCCATGCTTTGCTGGATCGCGTACAAAATGAACTCAACAGAATGGAGACTCTGGGTGTGATTGCTCCTGTCGTTGACCCCTCGGATTGGGTCTCAAACATGGTGGTAGCAATGAAAAAGAATAAGGAAGAAATACAGATTTGCATCAATCCTACAGATTTAAACACTCCCATCAAACGACCACACTATCCCATACGCACAGTGGAAGATGTTGCAGTGCAGTTGGGCAAGGCAACTGTATTCTCAGTTCTAGATGCCAAAAGTTCATTCTGGCAGATTCTGTTGGATCACAACTCTTCCAAGCTAACCACTTTTAGCACACCCTTTGGACGTTAGAAATTCCTGCATATGCCATTTGGCTTAAAGTCAGCAAGTGAAGCATTTCAGCGCACTATGGAACAACTATTTGCTGGTTACCCATGCTCTATCACTGCTGATGACATTCTTGTTGCAGGACAAACAGTCCAAGAACACGACGCAAACTTAAAGAAAGTTCTGGACCGTGCTAAAGAGATCAACCTCAAGTTCAACCCCCTAAAGTGCAAATGAGCGAGGTGAACTATGTGGGTCATGTGTTCACCAGCGATGGCTTCAAACCTGATCCATCAAAGACGATTGCAATTAACGAGTTACCAGCACTGACAGGCGTGCTCAGCCTACAGAGATTCCTTGGCATGGTAAACTACTTGGGAAATTAATTCCAAATTTCAGTGAACTATCGGCCCCACTGCGCTAGCTATCCCTCAAAGACACAGTCCTGGCATGAACAGAAGCAGAAGGCATTCGACACTCTTAAACAACAAATGTCGTTCCCCCACCCTCACCTACTTTGATGCTAAGCTACCTGGCACACTGACTTGTGACACCTCACAGTACGGTTTAGGAGCAGCTTGCCTCCAAAATAACGTGGACAGCAATATGCCTGTTGCCTATGCTTCTCGCACCATGTCCGACACGGAACAACGTTACGCTCAGATTGAAAAGGCGCAGCTAGAAGTCGTTTTCGCTTGCAAGAAGTTTAATGACTTTATCTTCGGAAAAACGGTCCTGATTGAGACTGACCATCAACCCCTAATCAGCATTCTAAACATACCGCTTCTCCAGGATGCCTCCAACGTATGTTGCTACAGCTACAAAAGTATGACATTGTTCTTACTTACAAACGTGGCAAGGACATGCATCTGGCTGACACCCTGACTCGTGCTCCATGGAAGACCTGCGAGAAATCATCCACGGCTGAAGACAGCTTAGTTGTCATGACAGTCTCCTATGTACCTTCATCCTGTTTGGACGACCTGGTAGCCCAAACTGCTGCTGACGATACCTTAAGCTTGCTCTCCTACATCATTAAGCTTAGGTGGCCAGACAAGCAATACAGATTACCACTCCCAATCCGGCCCTTTTTTGCCACTCGTGATGAACTAGTACTACAAGAGGGCATTATTGTAAAGGGCCACAAAGCTGAAATTCCTGCCTCCGTACACAGCAAGTACTTTGATGCCATCCATGCGGGACACCCAGGCGCAGAGGCAACTGTCCTGTGAGCGAAAAGCATGTTTATCTGGCCTGGCATGGCTAATTATATTTGTGTTCCGTATTCCGGATGGTTTGAAATTGATCTACTCAGTAGCCCCACCTCTGCAGGAGTAGTCCAGAACCTGGCACACCATTTCTCTGCTCACGGGTTTCCGTATCAGCCACTGTCTGACAACGGCAGTCAATTTAACAGCCAGTACTTCAGACTTTGCTACACGCTGGGGTTTTCGTAATGTCACCAGCAGTCCCGAATACCCACAGTCAAATGGGCTGGCTGAACGTGCCATCAGGTTTGCCAAACAAGTGATGGAACAATCCCAAAGGGCAGGATCAGACATTTATCTAGACCTGCACAACCTGCGCAACATCTCCCGTAACCAGATACTGGGTTCACCCTCCCAGCGACTGATGTCAAGGTAAACCCGAGCCACACTGCCTGTGGTTAAACAGGCATTAGTACCACAAGTGCTCCCACCATCCGATATCCAGTCCAGGCTACAACAAAAGCATAATATTCAAAAAGGATGGTATGACAAGACGAGCAGACCACTTCCAAGGAATAAGTGGTCCGTCTACAAACCAATAAGGGTCACGACCGCCTCGGTGTAATTTCTGGAACTGCTTCCAAACCACGTTCATATTTGGTCAATGCCGACGGTAGCACCTACAGATGTAATAATAGACAGCACATCCTGCCTGTGATTGAAACAGCACCACCTCCGTATTATCCTGACCGCACAGGTATACTTCCATCCCCATCCAGCGGCATCGGCCCAACCATACCACCACTACTATCCGCTCCTGATCCGGTCGTTTCGCCCATGTACATTCCGCTCGACCCCTACCAAGGTCTCCAGTTTCATCGCTGCAGATGCTGTTACAATCTCCTGCACCTGCTCTACCACCGATCACATCTCCGGAGATGGGATAAAATGCAGGACTGTACTGTACACGTGCAGGTCGCATCTGCAAGCTCACCCTAAAGTACCCGGGTTACATTTCAACTTCCCTCCTGCTTACTTACACATACTATATGTACTTTATGTAATCAGTAGTACCTACATTTTGCATGCGATTATCATATCTGTTTTATTAGGAGTTAATTCCTTAAGAAGAAGGATGTAGATTAGTGTGTCTTTACAATATATATATATCACCACACAGATTATGCATGCTACACATTCCTTATGCAGTCCAGTCCAGATCTTCATCCCTACCCTGGACACACAAGTCCTATAATCAGTGCGTCACTCTCTCTCTTTAGATTTGATGCAGACCATGAAAGCATATTGTGCTCCCTCTGCTTGTACTGCAGTAAAGACTATGAGTTATAATCTCTGTGTGTTGGTCTGATCATTCAACAGTCATTTAAGCCATCAATGATCATGCTCTCCATCCCCTATTTAATCAAGTGTATCATCATAATCGAAGAGCCAGGCAGCATCTGTGAAGGGAATATACAGGCAACATTTTCAGGTCAGGACCCTTGCTCAGAATCAAGACTCAGAAGAAGAGTCCTGACCCGAAACGTCATCTGTCTATTCCCTCCACAGATGCTGCCTGACTCGTTGAGTTTCTCCAGCAGTATGTTTTACTCAAGATTCCAACCTAGGCAGTTCCTTATATCACCATAATATTCAATTCCTTCACCAATAATGTATTTATCTTCCTTCCCCTTAAATCCACACAAGCAATTAAAGCAACTATTTCTTGTGACAACAAGTTCTAGATTCTAACTGTGTTCAGGATGCAAAAGTTCCTCTAGAATCCCTTTTTCAATTTATTACATTAGCTAACAATATAATAAAGAAAAATCCACAAGCACCTGACTGACAGATATATGTATAAATACAGTATTTATACATATATCAGACAGGTGCTTGTGGATTTTTCTTTATAATAGAGAGAATTCTTCTGTCATCAGCAGCGGAGGTCTTCCTTGGCCTGCCAGTCCCTTTGCGATTAGTAAGCTCACCAGTGCTCTCTTTCTTCTTAATGATGTTCCAAACTGTTGATTTTGGTAAGCCTAAAGTTTGGCTGATGTCTCTAAACAGTTTTATTCTTGTTTCTCAGTCTCATAATGGCTTTCTTTGACTTTCATTGGCACAACCTTTGTCCACATGTTGATAAACAGCAATAAACGTTTCCAATGGTGATGGAAAGACTGGAGGAAAGACTAAGTGCTGAGAGCTCTCTTATACCTGCATTAAGGACACAATTAAACACACCTGAACACTTACAAATGCCTGTGAAGCCATGTGTCCCAAACATTCTGGTGCCCTGAAGTGGGGGGACTATGTATAGACACTGGTGAAACCAAAATGTATAAAAATGGCCTTTAATAAAATTTGACAATGTGCACTTTAATCACATCTTGATTTTATTTCTATTACAAATCTCAAATTGTGGAGTACAGAGGCAAATAAACAAATGATGGGTCTTTGTCCCAAACATTATAGAGGGCACTATATGTATATATTTTTTATCATCATGGGTTTTACAGAGTACTATGTTTACATATCTGTTGTGCTGCTGAAAGTAAGAATTTTATTGTTCTGTTTCAGGAGATATGACAATAAAACACTACTGACTCTCTCTCTTTCTTGCATATCAAAGGGAGTTTAAGCTTACAATTAATTGCCTGCTAGTGGATCTGTTCTGTAGAAACACACAGAACAACAGCCTGCTGACTACCACAGGTAAAGGGAAGGCAGGTCACTCATGGTCTACAAAATGTATTTAACAGCATTCCATATTCAGGTTTTATATTTGGAAATAGATCGTTTTGTCTCTCTTATAATTTTGGTTCCCTATAATTTTTCAATTTATCTCTGCCATCATCAATATATTGGCAACTTGGCTGTGGCCATCCATCACTATTGGACTGCCAGCTCAGTGATCTCTGGCATATTACAGTACTTAGTGCCAGAAAGAGAAAGCTAATGCATTTCATTAATAGCTGCCTAGAGCAACAATGAATGGGTGAATGAACCATTCACAACAGCACACAAGAACATAAAACGCTATATGCATGGAGAAAATGTCATTTGGTACATTGAGGTCATTTTTTCAACACACTATCTACTATCATTGTCTTTATCCAACCCATTAAGCCTTCATAATGATTCACCATACCAGAAAGATTATTCAGCAAATGCAATATCTTATGAAGGTTTTAACCTTTCAGGATTAGTTTTTATCACCCCTGGATAATCCATGTTACACTGATCAATGCCATATTCAGTACTTCACTCATGTGGCTATGGGGTAATATGACAGTAATCATAAACAGTGCTCCTTAGAGTGGTACAGTGGCACAGTAATAGAATTGCTGCCTTACAGCACCAGAGAACCGGGTTCGATCCTGACTACAGGTGCAGTCTGTACGGAGTTTGTACGTCCTCACTATGACCGCTTGGGTTTTCTCCGGGTTCTCTGGTTTCCTCCCACACCCCAGAGAACAGATTTGCAGGTTAATTGGCTTCTGAAAAAAAATATGAATTATCCCTTGTGTGTAGGATAGTGTTAAAGTATGGGATGATTGTTGTTTAGCGCGGACGTGATGGGCCAAAGGACCGGTTTCCATGTTGCATCTCTAAAGTCTAAAGCCTAAAGCCAAATCTAAGGTTCCACATGCCCTCTGTGGTCTGGAGGCGTGCAAGGTGAAAGCTGTCATGGTCACAGCTGCAAGCTGAGCCCATTTCACAAAAGTAATTCTTGCCATCATGAAATTGATCAGCAGGTAAGAGGGAAGAGATGTGCTTCTGAGATTACTTATACCAAGAGGGCATTATCTAAGGAGCAGCGGTTAGCAATATAAAGGTGATTTCAAAGATGCACATTTCTATCATGAGTTGCTGGAAAATGATCAGAAGTTGAAACCTCCAATAATTTTCTTCAGTCATCTCCGAATCTTGTACCATCCTTATTTCATTTGGCAAGACCATCTGACTCGACAATTGAGTTGAAATAAAATTATTCTTATTTTGCATGACTGGTATGTTCTGGAAAAATGCTCATATGTTAGCTGTGGTTCAAAAGTAACACTCTGAGACAGGCAGTTTCCAGTTTAACTCCTACTTCAGGAAATGGAGCCGAAAATCTAGTCTCTTTCAGTACAGTACTAAAAGAGTTTGTTATATCACAACAGGTGTCGTTGTTTGTTTTTCATGAACTAATGCTCCTCTATACAATCAAGCAAATTTGAAAGGTTCCTAAACCCAATAGGTTTGAAGGGCAGCAAGGAATTTCTATGCATCATAGTGAATAATAATTATCTTTCAACCAACATCTCTAACCTGCATCACGTCTACTTCTCAGTAATAAGTACACCTCAAGGGTACTTGTGCGTAAAGTTCCTTAAACAGTTCTGAGCTCATTTAAAATGCACTATTAATTGAAGTCTTTCCCACTATTAAGGGCATGTCCCACTTGGCGATTTTTTTCGGCACTGCCGGCATCATTGACTGACATATCAGGTCACCGAAAAATTTGTGGCATGTTACGGCATGACGCAGTGTGCGCACTTATGACACGCGGTGTTTTTTCAAGTATCGCAACATTTTTTTGTCGCCGCTGGATTTTGAAATGTTCAAAACCTTTTGACGACATTGATATGACACCGGCAGTCGCTGAAAAAATTCGCCAAGTGAGACAGCCCTTTTAGGAGAACAGAATTATACCTATTGCCTTAATTCATCTGCCAGGGTAATAATAAAGGCAGATACAAGATGATTTTAGGTAGGCGTATGGATACGCAGGGAATAGAGGGACATGGCTTACGTGCTGGCAGAGGGAATTAGATAATTTGTTTAGTGTTATTTCAGTTTAGTTTAGTTTAGTTTAAAGGGCCTGTTTCTGTTCTGCACTCTTCTACGATGTTGTTCTATGTTCACCTCTGCCCCACTGTCTTCACAATGTTCCACACTTCTCCTGCCCCATTGATGATTATTGATTATTTCAGTAGTTCTGTCACTCGCAATCCATTATAGTGTCCACTTACAATGTTTCCCTGTATTACAAAGATTGCGATCATGTTTCCTATAAATCTTCTTTACTTCAGTGAAAAAAGGCCCACTCTTTGAGAGTTTTTCAAGCCAAAAATTCCTAATTCCCAGAATTATTAATCCAATCCATTTAAATCTTCTCTCATCCACTAACATCAATATAAAGGTCAAGCCCCTAAACGACTGACATTTTTCAACTGACCTTGCCAGTGATCTATAAGAAGGGAAAACCCACTAATTTCATCTTTTGATTAATCATCCACAAGACATACTTTGATATTTAATAGTATGATTAAATGAGAATTTACCAGCTTGAAGTTTGATCTTTATTTTATGAGGAGTTACGATGAGGGATTACGTGAAGAACCCCGTACAGCCATTGGTGCGTCAATCTTCAAAGCAGTGGAGTGAAATCACAGGTAACAATGACTGAAGTATAATGGTAAGATAACAAAGACTAGAACTACCAGATGATATTTATGAGGGTTGGGAGCTGAGGGCACGTAATCCCTCATCGTAACTCCTCATAAAGTAAAGATCAAACTTAAAACTGATAAGTTCTAATTTAATTTTACTTCAGAGTCACATGAGTGACTATGTGAAGACTTCAAAGCACTGTGATTTCATGCCGCAGACCCAAATCCAGCGTTCACACTGCATCGATTGACTCAAAAAGTCATTAATAATCAATAATGCATCAATGATAACATTTGTTAAATGAATAACAGTTTATTTACAAACAAAACCATAACAACCCCTCTAACTCAGGGGGAAACTATAACAGAACTCAAAACAGAATCAGTAAACACCCCCAGCCTTGAAATCGGCTTGTGATAAAACCTTTGAAAGGTCAGCTCACTGGACCATCCTGCGGCCGCGAGGATATGGTCTATAGGCACGTCCATCGCCCTTGCCGCGGAAGTAGATGCCGCTCTGGTGGAATGAGATTTGAATTTATCAGTATCAATCCCAGCACTTCCCAGAACCTGCTTTAGCCACCTTTGAAATTGTTTGCACCGACACCTTACTGTGTGGTTTTTTGTGGCTAATAAATAATGCAGACTCTGTTCTTCTTAGGGCTCTGGTGGCCTCAATGTAAGGAGATAAATGTGAAACTACACACAGGCGAGCATCTGTGGGGTATGCTGAAAACACAATCTTACATTCTGTCATGCCCATTCTGCTATGTTTAAGCAAATCATAGACATAAAAAATAATGGCATCTGCCGATACCTGCATTCTGTCTAGCCGTAGCTTTTGCAATGTTTGCACACGTTGGGCTGAAACCAACGCCATAAACATGACCACCTTCATGGTTAATTTGGCTAGAGATATGCTTGCAACAGGAGCCCATTGGCGAAGAAGCATAAGAACTTCACTCACATTCCAAATACCGGCATACCTGGGTTTAGGAGGATTAGAATTGAAAACTCCCTTCATAAATCGAGAAACTAACGGATGTGTCCTTACTGAATGTAACTCTGAATTCATGGGTAAATAAGAAGACAAAGCACTTCTGGCTGTATTGATCGCACTATAGCTTAATTTTTGATCAAAATAAAGAGTGGACAAGAACTCCAATACGTCTGTGGTCCCTGCAGTATGATATGAGATTTTCTGCTGTAGACAGAATTCCTCCCACTTCCTTATCGAGGTGATGTATGGCCTCCTTAAAATCTGCAAATTAACAGATCAATACGATCATGTAAAGGATGTTGTTGCCCAGTTACTGGATTTACCAGTAGCTTTTTATGCTCGGAATAATCATGTGAGGCTGATTAGCCATTTGTAATACGAGAGGAAACCATGGTTGTGTCGGCCAATCCGGCACTACCAATACTCCTGAAGCAGAGTCCTGCTTGATCTTTTGCAAGCATCTACTGATGACACAGAATGGAGGAAATGCATAAACAAACATTCCACACCAATGCAGTGAGAATGCATCCACCGCTGCTGCACCAGGATCTGGTTCCCATGAAACATATCTGGGCAACTGATGGTTTAGTCTAGATGCAAACAAGTCAATATCTGCCATTCCATACTAAGCAATCACTTGATTAAATATGTCCTGATTTAACATCCATTCTATGTTATCATTGAATTGGCATGACCTAATGTCAGCTACTGCATTGAATCTACCTGGTAAATATATTGCTGAAAGCCAGATATTTTGGTCAATGCACCAGCTCCAGATCTGATTAGCCAGTCTATCACAAGACTGTGACTTGACTCCACCCATGTGGTTTACATATGCCACTGCTGTGGGGTTGCCAATCTGAACCTGCACATGCAAGTCCCTCCTGGCAGAACAATAAGCTTTAAGCTCATACCAGGTTCCCAATAACTCTAAATAATTGATTCCTCTTAATTGAAGAAGGGATTTCTCATCAGTATTCCATCTGCCTCCACAACTGGAAGACTTATCTGTTGCACCCCAAACCAGCACACTTACATATTATGGAAGGTGGTTCCACCAAAACCTTCCTAGAACTTTTGGAAACATTTACAATCCACCATTGAATGTCAGAAATTGCCCAAGCTGACAATTGCATAGGCTGGTCAAAATGGTCCACTTGTGTCCTCAGTGCCTGTTCTTTTGATTGTTGTAATTGTTGATAATGCAGAGGACCATATTGCACAGCTGGAAAAGCAGCCACCAATTTACCAATTAAACTGGCTACTTGTCTAATTGAAGGCCGTTGTTCTCTAAGGAGATTAACACAATCCTCAATTAACTGTTGCAATTTGGCTCTAGGCAAGGTTACCAACATGTGATTTGAATTAATGGTAAATCCCAAATAATCAATGATTTGAACTGGTGATAATTTGGATTTATCTGGATGAACGACAAACCCTAATTGTTCAAAAGTGAGTTTAACAATTGAAACAGAGGACTCAGCTTCAGCATGATTCTTTCCAACAATTAAAATATTGTCTAGATAGGCCATTACCACATGCCCCTGAGCTCTGAGTAATGCTAGAACAGGTTTTAAGAATTTAGTAAATAATCTAGGAGCTGAAGTTAATCCATTAGGCAGTGCTTTGAGTCATCCAGAAAAAAATCAAATACCTCCTATCATCACCATGAATAGACACTTAATAATATGCATCCTTTAAATCAATGCTGGCCATATAACACCCTTTGGAAACAAGATGTTTGGCCGTGGAAAAAGTTTCCATTTTGAAATGCCTATAGCAAACAAATGTGTTCAAACTCGTCAGATCCAGGATAATTCTACATCCCCCAGTCTTTTTAGACCTAGGAAAAATACTTGACACAAACTAACGACTTTGACTTCTCAATCACCCCTTTCTTGTGTAATGTATTAATTTCTGCTTGTGTGAGCACATTTTTGTTCTTCTGAGAATATAAGTTTCCGACTTGGAACATGCTGATTAGGTGGACACTCAGTAGAGTAAAATTCAATTTTTACCCCTTCAATACTGTTAAGCATAAATGAATCTGACGTTACCTCCTGCCATTGTTTGAGAAACAAATGTAATATTCCCCCAATATGAACATCTATCTTACTTGATTCATTCTCTTTAAGGGGCATTTTTCTCACCTGTATACGTCCTGGCTGAGCTTGTTGGCCCCGGCCCTTTGTAAGAAAAGTCATCCTTCCCTTCACAGCAGTGGCAGCCTTCCAGTTCCGATACTGCAGACCTGAATGTCTGGTTCCTTCCCCCGCGTCCGAACTGGTACCCCGCCGGTAAGGAAAAATCCTCTTCCCCTGTTCGCCACCCGGCTTAATGAGGCCAATCATGACACTCTTTGACTCGCTTGGCGAGATCTCCTCCAAATAAAAGATTGGGTGGTTGTACGCTGGACGGCTTGCACAAAGCAGCCAGATTGGGATTTATAACTGGCCTTATAGCACTTCTTCTGATGTTATTTATCTCGAAATAAGCACTACAGAGGAGTCCCAGTGCATCTTGATAGGCTTCAGACATTTGCCCTTTATCTACTGTAATGGCAAATGCCGTAAGCCCTGCTGAAAGTAGCTTTAGTACCTTCTGAAATTGTAATTCTTGAGCCCTGCTGACACCCCCAACTGTCCAGATCTGATGGTTTACCATCGGCACCTTAAGTAAACCACAATTGATAGGGGCTTCATATTTTTTAGCCGCCTCATCCATGACCAATTCCTGTAGTTGGTGAGAGAGCATATGCTATATAGCTGAAGCCAATTCCTCCCCTAACGGCTCTCTTGCCCCTCTAGGCACTACAAAATGTTCTGCAATATTAGGGATAATTTCCAACTGAACTCCCTTATTGCTCCCTTCCACCACTGATTCGGCGTCAGCAAACTGCTCCGGTATAATTTTGTCCTCAAAGGTAGGATATTCTTGCAGCCCTGTTATAGGTGCTGCGAGCACAGGCTCTCCACTAGCCTGGCATGGGCACCACTCCTCCTCACGGAGTTCGTCCCTGTCGAGCATTTTTTTGAGTCGAGTTCGTCCCTGTCGAGCAAACGGTCTCTCCTGTTGAGGCTACAATCTCCAGGCCCGACTCTGGGTCCACGGGCCTATTTGACTTTCCAGTAGCCTTACACCCTGCTGGCAAGGCTACGCTGCTCACAGGCAGCGGGTTCGGTGTCGCTAGCTCCATAGCTGGCGTCGGACTTGGTGTGCTAAGCGGGTCTCCACTAACAATGCTATCTTGGTCATCGACCCTTTTTGCTGCGGAGCGCCTCGCCGACACCTTCTTCACTTTCTGTAACATCACTAAATAGAGTAACGACAACCGCTACTACAGAAAATGAACACTAAAAAAGTTTGAAAACTTACCTTCCATTTTAAACTTACCGCTTGGAGGAGCTCTGCTGCTCCAACCGGCCGACTACACCAAAGCGTCTGATGTAATGATGCACCAATGGCTGTACGGGGTTCTAAACGTAGTCACTCACGTGACTCCAAAGTAAAATTAATGTTCTATGTGACAGATTCATATTGACTGGAAACTTTCAGTGAATGATCAATAGTTATATCCAACTATGTTTATTTCTTCACCCTTACAAATGGACATCCTTTTACAATGTTCCTGGCTTCATGTTCAACTGCTTCATCTGCATTCAGTGTTAGATATAGTGGCCCCTGGTCCTGTGAACATTAATCAGTAATCAGTTTTTAAATCAAAAGGGCAGTGGCATGAGCAAACAGCACCGTCTGAAGAGATGTGTAGTAAGAAACTGCAAATGCTGGTTCATACCAAAGATAGACACAAAATGCTGGAGTATATCAATGGGTTTGGCTGCCTGTCCTGCTTAGTTACTCCAGAATATTATTATCTTAAGAGAGTGATTGGTCCACAGCGTGATGCTGAGATAAGATCCATGATAATGGGACAAGTTCTCCTATGCATTGACCATACACGCAATACTCCAGGTGTGGCCTCACCAAGACCCTGTACAACTGCAGTAGACCCATCCTGCTCTTATACACAAATCATTTTGCTCTAACATACTATTCGTTTCTTCACTGCCTGCTGCATCATGGATATTTCAATGACTGGTGTACCATGTCTCATTGCATTCCCTTTTCCTAATCGACCATTCAGATAATAGACACTTTCCTGTTTTTGCCACCAAAGTGGATAACTTACATTTACCACATTATACTGCATCTGCCATGCATTTGCCCACTCACGATCCGTCACCCTGCAGCCTCCTAGACATCATCCTCACAGTTAGCACTGCCCCCCAGCTTTGTGTCATCTGCAAACTTGGAGATGGTTGCACTCAATTCCCTAATCCAGATCATTAATATATAGTAAATAGCTGGGGTCCCATCACTGAGCCTTGCGGTACCCACTAGTCACTGCCTGCCGAAAAAGGACCCGTTTACTCCTCTATTCTTTGCTTCCTCTTTAATCTCTGCCAGCCAGTCCACATCCATACTGAACCCCCAGTGTGCTTTAGTTTGTTATACTAATCTCCTTATGTGGGACCTTGTCGAAAGCCCTTCTCAAGTCCAGATATAAACACATCCACTAGTTCTCCTTATCCACTCTACTAGTTACATCCGCATTCTATAAGATTCGTCAGACATGATTTTACCTTTCATAAATCCATGCTGACATGATTTCACCCACTTTCCAAATGTGCAGCTATCCCATTTCTGACTCTAGCATTTTCTCCACTACTGATAGTCTAAACTGGTCTGTAATTTCCCGTTTTCTCTCTCCCTCCTTTTTAAAAAGTGGGGTTACATTAGCTACCCTCTATCTCAGGAACTACACCAGATTCTTAAAGAGTTTTGATAAAATTATCACTAATGCATTCCACTATTTTCTGGGGGCTACTTCCTTAAGTACTCTGGGATGCAGCCTATCTGGTCTGGGGATTTATTGGCCTTTAATCCATTCAATTTACCTAACACCACTTCCCGTCTAACCTGGATTTCACTCAGTTCCTCCATCTCATTTGACCCCCGGTCCCCTGATATTTCTGGCAGATTATTTATGTCTTCCTTAGTGAAGACTGAACCAAAGTAGTTATTCAATTGGTCTGCATGTCCTGTTTCTCATCAATTCATCAGTTTCTGACTGCAAGGAACCTACATTTGTTTTAACTAACCTTTTTCTCTTCACATATCTATAAAAACCTTTGCAGTCAGATTTTATGTTCCCTGCCAGTTTTCTTTCATAATCTATTTTCCCTTTCCTAATTAAGCCCTTTGTCCTCCTCTGCTGGACTCTGAATTTCTCCCAGTCCTCCGGTAGGCTGCTTTTTCTGGCTAATTTGTATGCTTCATCTTTTGTTTTTGATACTATCCCTGATTTCCCTTGTTATCCAATGGATGTACTACCTTCCCTGATTTATTCGTTTGCCAAACTGGGATGAACAATTGTTGTAGTTCATACATGCAGTCTTTAAATGCCTTCCATTGCATATCCACCATCAACCCATTAGGAATCATTTGCCAGTTTCCACTGACTGGAGAGCTTGCAGTAAAAAGCTTTTCACTGTACCTCAGTACATGTGACATCAAACTAAATTAAATATGTAATTCTTCAGAAATCATTTACTTACACCAAAAAATATGAAAGCAAATTGTGCAGCCGTAACTATTGAAATTGCATTTAATTATTTGCTGTTAACTTTCTGTTTAACACTATGAAAGCTTGATGTACTTTGAGTGCTGGAAAATTCTACCATCAGGTTTCCTCCGCATGTCTGCCAGTGCTGAATAAAGACCTGTTACTCGAGCGTGAGGCCGAAAGCTAAAGGTGCGGGATGAGCAGAGTGCAAGCTGCGACCACTCTCCCCTTCCCCTACCTCCCTTTCCCTCCCCCCCACACCCCCCCTTCCCCGCACCCCCCCTCCCTCAACCCCCCCTCCGCCACCCCTTTTCCCCACACCCCCCCTTCCTCCACACCCCTCTTCCCCCACACCCCCATTTCACCCACACCCCCATTCCCCCGCCAGGACCCCTTCTCCTTCTTCCCCCTCCCCCCACACCCCCCGCCTTCCCCCCTCCCCCCCCCAAAAACCCCCTTCCTCACAACCCCCTTTCCCCCCACCCCTCCTCCCCCACCTCTCCCTTTCCCCACCCTCCTAACCACCCTTCCACCACGCCCTTTCCCCAAACCCCTTCTCCACCCCACTTCCCCCACCCCCTCCCCACACCCCCAACCCCACAAAACACCCCCACACACCCCCTTCCCCACCCCCCATTCCCCACATTTCCCTTCCCCACACACATCCTCCCCACACCCTCCTTCCCCACGCCCCCTTCCCCAGACCCTTCTTCCCCACCCCATGCCCTTCCCCAACCCCACCCATCCCCACCCCACCCCCACACCCCCCCTTCCCCACCCCACTTCCCCACACCCCCTTCCCCACACACTCCCTTCTCCCCCCCTTTCCCACACTACTTCCCCACACCACCCCTTCCCACACCACCCCCCTTCCCCACACCACCCCCTTCCCCAACCTGCCCTTCCCACCCCCTTCCCACACCCCCGTTCCCCACATACCCCCTTTCCACAACACATCCCCTCCCCCCCACCCCCCTCCCCCACACCCTCCCCACTCACCCACACCACCTCACCCACACCTCCCACCCCCCCTCACCCCACACCCCACCCCTCACCCACACCCCCTTCACCCACACTCCCTCTCCCACACATTAGTTAGGGGTTACAGGTGAGCGGTGGAATATTGCGTTGGTAAATGGGTTGCGTTGGGGGGACCTTGCCTCCCATGTGATTGGGACCCAACGGGTCCCATTAGCCTAGTTAAGCCTCTATAACTCAAACCCTCCAAACCCAGAAATATTTTTGAAAATCTTTTTTGCATCTTTTCCAGTTTAATGGTGTCCTTCCTACAGCAAAGCAACATTATTTCTCACAGTTCTCCAAATGAGACCATACACAAAATCTTGTGTAGCTGTAACATGACATACAAAATACCCTGACCGATGAAGTCAAGGATGCTAAATAACTTCTTCACCACTTGTACCTGTATCACCACTTTCATGGAATTATGCACCTGCACCCCCAAGTTCTCTCTGTTCTACAATGTTCTACCTTGCACTAAACGTTATTCCCGTTATACACTGTAAATAGATCGATTGTAATCATCTATTTATTGTTTTTCTGCTGACTGGATAGCACGCAACAAAAAGCTTTTCACTGTACCTCGGTACTCGTGACAATAAACTAAACTGAATTGATAGAGCTGAGGGCTGTAGCATGCTCAGACAAAAATGAGGAGCTGTTAACTTACTTTGGGCTTTGTTAGAATAATTTAAGTGGCCAAGAAGGGGTGGGATGGCGAATTAAAGTTGCAGAAACTGGAAGCTTGGGGTCACATTGGTAGACTGGACAGAGGTGTTCTGAACAGAAGTAACCAAATCTCCATTTGGTTACTCCAGGATAGAGGGAATTGCTGCTTCTTCTGGAAAAAATGTAAGGATTTCTGGATGGTAGTAAGGGAAGAGATGAAAGGGCAGCTTCCATTATTATCCTGCCTTTATTGAAAGAAATGGCCAGTGCATTACACAGCATGGAACAGGAAAATTAATAAAGAGCAAGTAGATCATTTGAATGAGATGCTTAAAATGATGTGTTTTATTGTGCCTGTCTATTATCAACAAGACTTGTCTGAGAAATTGACTTTGGTGAAACTTATTAAAGATAGAAGCTTAGCTAGGGAACCAGAGAAATTCAGAAATGAAATTTTGCAGAATGTGAATATGACCAAGTCTGTTATGTGACTTAATCAACAAGGTTGGATTCTGAACAGGCTGCTACCTTTCAATACCTTCCTATTCCAGTAGGATGGTGAAATTAAAATACCTGTTTCATATCAGAATGATTGTAGGTTGTGTGAGGAGAACCTTAAAATGTTTCTTTACATTAAGGAATTGGAATGGACTAAATAATCTTCACTCATAGTTAATGCAATTTTATGAGAAATCGAAAAGCTTCCAGAAGTTGATAAACTGATAAAGTCATGGAGTCACAGAGTTCAGAGTGTACAAAATCATGAGGAATAAATCGGGGAGAGTCTCTTGCCCAGAGTAGGGGAATCAAGAGCCAGAGGACATAGGTTCAAGGTGAAGGGGAAAAGATTTAATGGGAATCCGAGGGGTAAATTGTTCACACAAAGGGTGGTGGGTGCATGGAACAAGCTGCCAGAGAAAGTAGTTGAGGCTAGGACTATTCCATCATTTAAGAAACAGTTAGACAGGTACAGTGGATAGGACAGATTTGAAGGGATAAAGACCAAGTGCAGGCAAGTGGGACTAGTGTAGCTGGGACATTGTTGGACCGGTGTGGGCAAGTAGGGCCGAAGGGTCTGTTTTCACACTGTATCAATCTATGACTATGAGTTGTACAACACTGAAATGGACCCTTTGCCGACCATAGCCAGCTAACCTTTTCACTATTCTGCACTTTTCCCATTTGCCGACATTAGGATCATATCCTTCTATGCCTTTCCTGAATAAATGCCTGTCTCTAAAGCAGTAATTGTATCTGATTCCACCTCCTCCTCTGGCAGCAAGTTCCAGACCAACCATTTTTTATGTAAAATAACTTTTTCCTCAAATTCCTTCAAGACTCCTTCCTTCCATTTGATATCTGAAAGTATTTTTCAATATACTTGTCTACCCTATTTATGTCTGCTTCGAATTTTATGTACCTCTATTAGGTCACCACTAAGCATCGTTCACTCCAAGGAAAATAAGCCAAGTCTATTAATTCTCTCCCCATCATTAACTTCCTTCCATCCCGGTAAAATCCATGTGAAACTCTTCTGAATGCTCTCCAATGCAACCACTTCCACCCCCCCCCCCCCCCCCCCCCCCCCCCCCCCCTTTTGGGTGACATGGTGGCGCAGCAGTATCTTACTGCCTTACAATGCAAGAGGCTCAGGTTCAATCCTACCATGGGTGCTGTCTGTACAGAGTTTGTTCATTCTCCTTATAACTGCGTGGATTTTCCCGGGGTGCTCCAGTTTCCTCCCACATTCCAATGACGTAACGGTTTGTAGATTCATGTAGCTTCAGTAACAATTGTAAAGTGTCCCAAGTGGTATGATAGTGCTAGTGTACATGGATCGCTTGTCGGCGCAGACTTGGTGGGCTGAAGGGCTGTTCCCGCGCTGTATCTCTAAACTAAACGAAACTATAGTGTGGCAACCAGAACTGTACATAATACTCCAAATGAGGTCCAACCGGTTTTGTGTATAGTTGCAGCATTATGCCCCTGATCTTATTTTCTAAGCCCTGATTATGTAGACAAGCAAGCCATATGCCTTCTTCACCACACTTTCTACCTGTGTTTCCGAAAATTATGAACTTAAATCCAAAGATCCCTCTGTTCATCAGAAGTCATTGGAACATTACTATTTACTAAATACATCCTACCTCTATTTGACTTCTGAAAATGCATCACTTTGCAATTGTCAAGATTAAATTTCACCTGTCAATGCTCTGTGCAACTTTCCATCTAATCCAGTTCCAGTCTAAACCTCGTCCAAGCTTCCTCACTACCCACAACACCACCAACCTTCCAGTCATCTGCAAAATTACCAGTCATACTTACTACATTCACCTCTAAGATATTTATAGGTTCAAGGACTGATCCCTACTGCACACCTCAGATCTTGGACTTCATCAGAAAATACATCCTTTCACCACAAACTCTTCCTCCTATCCCCAAGCCAATTTTGGATCCAATTAGCCAGATCACTCAGATCTCATGTGCCTTAACATTCTGGTTCAACCTACCATGTGGAATCTTGTCAAATGCCTTTTAAGAAACATCTACCACCCTGCCTTCAACAATCTTCACAGTTGAAAACAAAGTACTGGTGGAACTCAATGGGTCAGGTGATGTTTGAAGATGGAATGGAGGGAAGATCTTTTGGATTAGACAATAGACAATAGGTAATAGACAGTAGGTGTAGGAGTAGGCCATTCGGCCCATCGAGCCAGCACTGCCATTCAAAGTGATCATCTCCAACCAGTATCCCATTCCTGCCTTCTCCCCATATCCCCTAACTCCACTATCTTTAAGGGCCCTATCTAGCTCTCTCTTGAAAGTATCCAGAGAAACTGCTTCCAATGCCCTCAGAGGCAGAGAATTCCACAGACTCACAACTGTCAGTGAAAAAGATTGGGAATAATGAAGTGGGGGGGTGGGGGGAAGCTGGAAAAAAGAGGGGGATTTGCAGCTAAACAAGGTGAGGAAGAAGTGGATGTAGGTGAGTGGAAGGGGGGGGGGGGGGGGGGGGGGGGTTGGCAGAAGAAGGGTGCAAAGGGGTGACATGTAAAGCTGGAGGAAGGGATATGGGTGAAAGGGGACAGGGTGCAGGGCAAAGAGGGGTAACAAAAGGAAATATGGGACTCAGTGATGGGAGATGACCTAGCAGGGGGGTAGGATGAAAGGAGTACAGTGACTGGGATGCTGGGAAACTGATGGGAGAAATAGGTTGCATTGGGGATGGGAGGCAGGGAAAAGAAAGAGGTAGGAGGATTATGATTTGAGATTGAAGAATCTGAATCTGCAGTTTCTAGTGCCCTCCATCTTCTTAGTTGCTTTAGTTAACATGAACAATCAACACCTAAAAACATGCCGGTAAGAATCTATTTAATAAAAGGAGCCCAAGTAGAGAAGGAGGCAAACATATTTTGTGCGAAAGGTAAACTGCTAGGGCCATGAACGTGTCAATGACAGGGAAGACAATGCGGTTTTTACTACTATTGAATCCAAGGTTATCCAAATAGAAACAGAGAAGTGATCAATAACAGGCTGTGACAGCAAGTCATTTTCATAGCCATCTGCAGTCTGATTGAGAGAGCTTGAGGTGACTTGGTTATATCTGCAGGGCTGATGCCTGCATAGTTGCGTGGAGGGCATAATCCAGTGGAAAGCAGAAACCAAGGAAGGCTGGATAATAAATTGAAGGAAAAAATGTTGAAATATTAGGGGAACTGACATATCTCTTTACTGTATTTATTCATTTTTGAGATCTGGTAGAGCAGTATTTATTACTCTAATTTTCCTTGAGAAGATAATAGTGAGCCAATTTCTTGAACTGCTGCAATAATTATGATAAAGATGACATGGAGAAGGGGTATTATAAGATTTAGACCAGGTGACATTGAATGGTGATATATTTTCATCAACTTGGTATGCAATTTGCAATTTGGAGAGGGAACGTCCAGGTGGTGGTGCTCCCATGTACTTTCTTCCCACGTTCTTCTTGGTGATAGGTCACAGCTTTGGGCTGTTAGAGTAGCCTCGCTGAGTACTGTGGCACATTTTGTAAACGGTAGACACTGCAGCCACCGTGTATCAGCAATGCGTGATTTGGCTGGTGGAAGGAGTACCAGTCAAGAGTGCTCTCTGTCCTGAAAAGAGTCATGCTTCTTAACCATTCTTTCTTCTATTCATCTAGGCAAGTGGGCACCATTCCATCAGGCTCCAAGCTTGTGCTTTACAAATGATGTAAAGGCCTTGAACTCATGGAATCATCGTCTCCTGCGGCATACAAACAGCTGCTGGCCCACCATGTCCATGCTGACCATCTATTTAATCCATTGTTCAGAACGGGACCTGTATACTTCTGTGCCTTGTCGATTTATAGAATGGTTGAGATTCTTGTTAAATGTTTTAAGTATCTCTGCCTCCATCTCCCACTCTGGCATTGCCTCCCAAATCTCTCATTTCACATTAATTCCGTACTTTTACCTTAATTCTATGCCCTTTGCTGTTAGACATCTTTGCTACAGGGAAAGATTTCTAAACACCTACCCTATCTATGCCATTATTAATTTATACAAATCAACCAATTCTCCCATCAGCTTCCTCTGTTCTAAAGAGAACAAACATTGAGTCTCTCCTAAGCTCCATACTAAACAATATGCTGGTGAATACGCTTTTCCACAGCACAATCTAGTCTTTCCTATCATGTGGTGGCCAGAAATGCCCACTGAGTACCAACTGTGGCCAAACTAATATATAGTTGTAGTATAATCTTCCTGCTCTTATGTTTTATGCTCCAGCTAACAAAGGACAAGTATCATGGACTTGGTCTTCACCACCTTATCTACCTGTGCAGCCGTCTTCATGGATTCTTGGATTTGTACACCAAGGTCCTTCTGTTCCTTAATAATCCCTCGGGCTTTACCTTCATCGTGTTTGTCCTACCTTTTTTAGTCTTCTGTCTGAAGAAAGATCCCAACTCTAAATGTTGTCTGTCCATTTCCTTTCACAGATGTTGCCTAGCTTCATGAGTTCCGCAAGACTCCAGCAATCTCTTTGTCTTCACCTCACACTTAACAGGATGAACTTCACTTGTTATTGTTTTACCCAGTTTGTCAACTCATCAATATTGTCAGGAGCTGAGGCATTCAACACAGGATGCCAACAGCTGAGCAGATGCCGTAAATGCAGTATGTATGTGGCTGGTCTAGTTTAGTTTCTTCTTTATGGTGATCACAGGATGTTAATAGTGGGTGACTCATCACAGTAACAATAATAGACAATAGACAATAGGTGCAGAAGTAGGCCAATTTGGCCCTTCGAGCCAGCACCGCCATTCACAGTGATCATGGCTGATCATACACAATCGGTACCCTGTTCCTGCCTTCTCCCCATATCCCCTGGCTACGCTATCTTTAAGAGTTCTATCTAACTCTCTCCTGAAAGCATCCAGAGAATTGGCTGCCACCACGTTCTGAGGCAGATAATTCTCCAGATTCACAACCCTCTGTGGGAAAAAGTATTTACAGGGTTAGATACCTACCTATTGGAAATGGGGATTGCCTGATACTTTTGTGGTGCAAATGTTACTTGTGTCCTATCAGTATATGTCGATAAATGTCAGCTCTGCCAACTGAATAGTGTAGAAAAGCCTGGTCCATTTTTGTGCAATAATTAGCAGTCTGAAGTAATCCAGGTCACTTTTATGTTTGATTTGCAAACAAATAAAAACAGTTGCTGGCCAAACCATTTTCTAGGTTTGTGATTTTACTGGTGCTTGCCGTCACTGGTATTTAACATTTTTGCTGAGTGTTAACGTATTAGGTAAGACAGTCAATGACAACAGAAGAATTCACTAACATATCGAGTCTTGTCCTCAGCTGGTCTTCCTGCAAATACACAACCCAGCAGAGAAAATTGTTCAACAATGTTAGTCTTAACTCGGTACAGTCTATTTCCCCATGTTTAAATCAGCCAAAAAAAAAAAAATCTGACTTTCATTTCTAAATGTGGATTATATATGAATCCGCATTACACACGTTTTATGACCAATTACTTTACATTATATTGAAAAACAAGTATTATCAAAAGTCAAAAAATTCCATTGAAGATCTTTGAATGGTGGAAAATTCAATCAATAATGTAACTACCAAAAGAGTGACCATCTTTGTTAAGTAAGTTATTTACAAAGATTTGTTCAATATTGCCATTCACAGTAAGATTGGATGCATTAAAGATAGCAATTCATATTGGAGAAACTTTTTCTGTCATATTGATTTTTTTGTCTAAACGCCACTCTCTATGTCCTAACCTGCACTGCCCCAGTCACCAATAAATCTATGTGCTTACTGATCTATGCTGACCTTTACTAAATTAAAAATTCCCATCCTGCCTTTCAATCATTACATGGCCAAATCCCATCATATTCTGTACTATTCCATAGCTTGTCAAGTCATGATTGCGTCTTAAGGATTCTCTGATCTAGCATTCACTCCCAAAGTCTCATGGGCAGTTTCCCCATGTAATATATTCTCCGAACGAATTTCCTCTATTGCTGCAACTTTTCTGTGAATCATCATCAGTTTTAGTTTGATTACAATTTTGCAGTTACTATCACAACGTTTAAGAAACATTTAGATGGGTACAGGGATAGGACTGGTTGGAGGGATATGGGCTAAATGCAGGCAGGTGGGACTAGTGTAGACTGAGTATGTTGGTCGCTGTGGTCAAGTTATTTCCACACTGTATGAATCTATGATGCTATGACTATGACAATCCTCTTCAATCTCTGAGGATTTTTTAAAATTCTGTGAATTTGTTAACATTGCAATATCTGAAGTGAAATGAAACAGTGATTAAATTAAAAAAAAGGAAAATAAAAATAACATTTATCTACTCCTAATAATGCTTAATCTTCTAAACCTGTTCCTCCAGTTGGATCCCATGGAATGTTAATTTCCCCATGGATGTTTTGGTGTTGTTTCCTGTTGAAATCCCGCTTTAAGGCACAACATAGGATGTACTTCCTACGGCAGCTGAGGAAGCACAATCTGCCACAGGCAATGATGGTCCAATTCTACATGGCCATCGTAGAGTCCGTTCTCACCTTCTCCATCATGGTCTGGTTTGGCTCAGCCACCAAGCACAGCACCTAGAGGCTGCAGCGAATCATCCGATCAGCAGAGAAGGTTATTGGCTGCAACCTTCCCTCCATTGATGAACTGTACACTGCAAGGTCCAGGAAGCGAGCGCGCAAGATTATCTCTGACCCCTCTCACCCTGGCCACAAATTCTTTGACTCACTTCCCTCTGGAAGGTGACTCCGGATTGTTAAAGCTGCCACAGCCAGACATGAAAACAGTTTTAATCCACGAGTAGTTGCTCCACACAACAGCCAAAAATCTGTAGCCTCCCTTTGATCTGGTATTTTGTTGGTTCACATGCTTGATCATTATCAAGCAAGTGTTTTATCATTAATGTTTTATTATTAATAATGTTTAGTGTTTCTGAGTTATTCGTAACTGTCACTGTATGTCATGTTGTTACTTGTAGGCAGAGCACCAAGGCCAATTTCTTTGTTAGTGAATACTTGGCCAATAAACTTACTTACTTACTTAAAGAATGATTCAATAGCAGAGTGAGAAAGCAACTTTAAAACCAACTTGGCTGCAAATCCTTTTTTGTCCTTTCAGCATAAAGCACATTTTTCATCATCATTCAAACTTTTCCGTTTTCCAACTACTGCAGCTATATCAACCTCATAGCCAACTGGCCCACAATGATTAATCGTGGAGCGTACATGAAACAAAGTCTGCCCCAATACAGGCTTTCAATTCCACCATCTGACCTAGTAATAGCTTGCAGCTATTGAATAAGCTATGAATCCCAGGCGCCTGCTTTCAGACTAAAAACCTGGATGACAACTGCTCTGAAGTCCTAGTGGCAGAACAAATGTGTTGAATTAGTATTTTGCTGTTCTTCACATACATCATCATCCACAGCACCTTTCAAAAACAAATAACATTGTTTTAAGGCAGTCGGACACAGTTACATTTATCATTTTTCTATTTAGCAACACAAAATGCAAGTTCTATACTGCAGGAGAGGTGGTGTCAAAGTTTACATTATCCTGCATTAAATAATCTGACAGCTCCCATGATGATCCAGTTGGTATTTGCATAGCCTGGCATTAAACCAAGGCTAGCAAAGCCTTTAGTTTGTTCCTCATTTTTTGCAGGATTGGCTGATTGCATATCAAATTGGAATAACTCATTTCAACTTTGCAAAAGATGGTAATATTTTACAAGGATAAAAAACGAGCCAATCTGGCCAGTCTTCATTGTTGTCTGATAACTTCTACTGGCATGTACGAGGTGTGCGCATTAAATGAGGACCAGGTTCAGCAGTGGTCTTTTGTGACATCAAATAACCTGTCAAATGTACAGAATCACCACACGGTTATGATAGGGAAGCAATGAAAACTTATTGGCTGTAAAAGTAAATTAAAAAGTTGCAGCAAAGGGAATCACATTAAATGGATAATGCTGGAGCTGCTCTTTCAGTGAGAAAGAAGCCTTAGGACATAAGCCATTCATAATTCTTAGTATTTTCATGATTTTAAAGTAGTTATGTCAGGCTGTTATTCAATGATTACAGCTCGGCTTTTAATACAATTATCCCCTCCAAGCTGGTTACCAAACTCGCAGAACTGGGTCTCTGCGTATCTCTCTGCAATTGGATCCTCGACTTCCTCATTCACAGACCACAGACTGTTCGAATTGGAGGAAAGGTGTCAGCCTCGATAACAATCAGCACGGGAGCACCTCTAGGCTGCGTGCTCAGCCCCCTGCTGTACTCACTCTATACTCATGACTGTGTAGCTGGTCATAGTGTGAACCCCATCATCAAGTTCGCTGATGACACCACTGTTGCGGGACGTATCACTGATGGGGACGAGTCAGAGTATAGAAGAGAGGTCAACCGACTGACCAAATGGTGCCAGAAAAATAACCTGGCCCTCAACACCAGCAAAACCAAGGAACTGATTGTGGACTTTGGAAGAGGTAGGATGGGGACCCACAGTCCCGTTTATATCAATGGGTCGATGGTGGAAAGGGTCAAGAGCTTCAAATTCCTGGGCATGCACATCTCTGAAGATCTCTCCTGGTCCGAGAACACTGATGCAATCATCAGCACCTCTACTTCCTGAGAAGATTAAGGAGAGTCGGTCTGTCAAGGAGGACTCTCTCTAACTTCTACAGGTGCACAGTAGAGAGCATGCTGAGCGGTTGCATCGTGGCTTGGTTCAGCAACCTGAGCGCCCAGGAGCGGAAAAGACTACAAAAAGTAGTAAACACTGCCCAGTCCATCATCGGCTCTCACCTCCCTACCATCGAGGGGATCTATCACAGTCGCTGTCTCAAAAAGGCTGGCAGCATCATCAAGGACCCACACCATCCTGGCCACACACTCATCTCCCTGCTACCTTCAGGTAGAAGGTACAGGAGCCTGAAAACTGCAATGTCCAGGTTCAGAAACAGCTTCTTCCCCACTGCCATCAGGCTATTGAACTCAACTCAAACAAAACTCTGAACATTACTAGCCCTTTATCTGTTTATTTGCACTTTATCTGTTTTATTTATTCATGTGTGTTTATATTTATACAATGGTATATGGACACACTGATCCGTTCCGTATTCATGCCTTCAATATTCTGTTGTGCTGAAGCAAAGTAAGAATGTCATTGTCCTATCTGGGACACATGACAATAAACTCTCTTAAATTTTGAATCTTGAATCTAGTTGCTGGAGGATAATTGAAACTCCCAAGAGAGATGACCACATTAATGCTGATTGATTTTACCTGTGTGTAGTTTCAGTAATATACACTGTGGTATCACCTAGTCAAAATCTATTTTGCTCTTTGGGATTTATTTTTCACTCTGCCAGCAGCTGTTACTGGACGAGGTACACAAAATGCTGGAGAAACTCAGCGGGTGCAGCAGCATCTCTGGAGCGAAGGAGATAGGCAACATTTCGGGCCGAAACCCTTCTTCAGATTCCAATAGTCCAGCTGTTACTGGACTACTGGACAATTGTCAGCTGACCAACGACCTGAACGAGTTCTGCTGTGATAGACAGAAATATAACCTCAGTACCCCCCTCACTCCCTCCCCCACCCACCCCTCCCCAATCACCACTTCACGCCCACTTACAGCCCGACTCCAGTCTGCAAAGACAAGGCTCTCATCCACTACCCACCCCCTCCTTGCTGCCCAACATCAGTCTGGCCGCTTCTCCATCACTAACAATAGCTATTAAGGACGTGGAAAAGCTATTCAGGAGACAGAAAAGCCGGAAATCTCCAGGACTGGATAATGTTTCCCCCTCTACCCTCAAGCTCTGTGCCGAACAACTGGCACCAGTCTACACATACATTTTCAATCAGTCCCTGCAAATCTACACTGTCCCTGCCTGCGTACCCAAAAAGCCAAAGGTTACTGGTCTTAATGACCTCAGGCCTGTCGCACTGACCTCCATAATCATGAAGGCACTTGAAAGACTTGTGCTGGCCCACCTGAAAAATCTCACAAACCCCCTGCTGAACCCTCTGCAGTTTGCATACTGGGCCAATAGATCAGTGGATGACACAGTCGACCTAGGCATGCACTTCATCCTCCAGCACCTAGACCGCCAGGGGATCTATGCAAGGATTTTGTTTGTGGATTTTAGCCCTGCATTCAACACCATTGTGCCAGTGCTACTACACTCCTAACTCTCCACTTGACTGTGCCTGAACCTCTCTGTCAGTGGATTATCAACTTCCGATCAGACAGGAAGTAGCATGTGAGGCTGATAAAACACATCTCGGACCCTGCAAATCCTCAGCATAGGAGAACCGCAAGGCTGCGTAATCTCCCCTCTCCTTTACTCTCTCTACACCAACGACTGCACCTCCACTGACTCATCTGTCAAGCTTCTCAAGTTTGTGGACGACACAACCCTGATTGGACTGATCCAGGATGGGGATGAATCTGCCTACAGACAGGAAGTGTCACAGTTGGCGTCTTGGTGCCATTGCAACAACCTGGAGCACAATGCACTTAGGGCAGTGGAATTGATTGTAGACTTTAGGAGAGCTCCCCCTCCCCTCCACCGACTCATCATCAACATTCCCACCCGGTGGCGCTGCAAGCCGGCAGCCTCACCAGCAGCGTGTTCGTCCTTTCGACGTATTTTTGTTTTTTAGTACGTCTAAATGTATGTTTTAGTGTGGGTGGTGGTATGGGGGGAATGGGGGAAAACCGTTTTCAGTCACTTACCTCGACAGAGATGCGACTTTTATCTTTGGCCTAACCACTGGTTTGGTGCGGCCGCTCTCAGACACCGGCCCAGAGCTTCAGTAGCAGGTGCAGCGGACTTACCTTCATGGAGTGGGGCGATCCCTTGCAGGGGATCACCCGAAGTAGTACTCTGACCGCTGGCCTGCGGACTATAACATCGTGAAGCTGCGGTCTGCGGAGCTTCTAGCCACGGGCGCGGCGTGGACTATCCATCCTTGCTGGGGATCGCCAGAGGAAGTGCTCTGACCGCTGGCCTGTGGCCAATAACCGTGAAGCCTCGGTCCCCAGTAAGAAAGTGTTCCAATCTGTCCCGACGTCGGCGTTTCGATCATCCCGACGAGAAGGCTTATACATCTGGCCGTCCATAGCGGCGACTACGGAGTGTTCATGGCTGCGATCACGGTGAACAAAGGAGGAAGATTGATTGAACGTTACTGCCTTCCATCGCAGTGAAGAATTTTGATTCCACTGTGGTGGATGTCTATGTTAAATTCTATTGTGTATGTGCTCTTTTTGATTGTATGGCTGCATGGTAACTCATTTCACTGTACATTAATTGGTGCATTTGACAAATAAATGTGAACTTGAACAACACCACAGTCACATCTTTTCCAGAGACCTTAAATGGGAGGCCACCATCAACTTCAGAGTCAAAAAGGCCCAACAGAGGATGTACTTCCTGCGGCAGCAGAGAAAACACAATCTGCCACAGGCAATGATAGTCCAGTTTATACTGCCATCAAATAGTCTGTCCTCACCTTCTCCATCATGGTCAGCTTTGGTTCAGCCACCAAACATGCCATCCGGAGGCTGCAGCGCATCATTCGATCAGCAGAGAAAGTTGTTGGCTGCAAACCTTCCCCCCTCCCATTGACGAACTGTACACGGCAAGGGCCAGGAAGCGAGTGAATAAGATCATCTCTGACCCCTCTCACCCTGGCCACAAACTCTTGGAAGCACTTCACTCTGGAAGGCGACTCCGGACTGTCAAAGTTGCCACAGCCAGACATAAAAACAGCTTTTTTCAATGAACAGTCAAAAGTCTGTAGCCTCCTTGCGCTCTGGTATTTTATTTAATTCTTCACATGTTTAAATCATAATTGTATATCATATTGCTACTTGCGAGCAAAGCACCAAGGGAAATTCCTTGCATGTACACATACTTGGCTAATAAAATGTATTCATTATACTCCACTCTCTACAACTTCCTGCCGTATCTTCCCACGATACGGTCTGTGGCTATACTTTGCAAAGCTTTGTAAACCCTCCTTTTTGACCTTGCTTTTAATTTAGTCCGCAGCAATATTTTCTCCCCCTCTCTTGCTCCTTGTTCAATTTCCAACAGCATGTAAACATAATGTCCCCTGCAGAACAATAAATAACCATTCCAGTTGCCTGAGCTGGACTTTTAAGTGTACAGAAAATGCTGGGTATATTCAGGCCAGGCAGCATATGTGGAGAGAGAAGTAGAGCAGTGCTTCAGGTGTTGATCTTACATAAAATCTAGGAAATGTTAGAAATCATGCATGTTTAAAACAGATAATTGAGTAGAAATATGTGCAGAGAATGGTTGTGATAGGGTGGAGACCAAGAGATGAGTTGAACAGGTACTTTGGATCCATCTTCACTAAGGAGGACACAAACAATCTTCCTGATGTACTAGCCAGAGGATCTGGGGTGACGAACTGAAGGAAATCTACAATAGGCAGGAAATGGTGTTGGGCAGACTGATGGGACTGAAGGCTGATAAATACCCAGGGCCTGATGGTCTGCATCCCATGGTACTTAAGGAAATGGCTCTAGAAATCATGGATGCATTGATGATCATTCTCCAATGTTCTTTAGAGTCAGGATCAGTTCCTGTGGATTGGAGGGTATTAATGTTACCCCACTTTTTAAGAAAGGTGGGAGAGAGAAAACAAGGAGACATCGGTGGTGGGGAAGATGCTGGAGTCCATCACAAAAGATGAAATAGCGGCACATTTGGAGAGCTGTAACAGGATCGGTCCGAGTCAGCATGGATTTACGAAGGGGAAATCATGCTTGACTAATCTTCTCAAATTTTTTGAGGATATAACTAGGAACATTGTCAAGGGTGAGCCAGTGGATGTAGTGTATCTGGACTTTCAGTAAGCATTTGATAAGGTCCCATATAGGAGATTGGTGGGCAAAATTAGGGCACATGGTATTGGGGGTAGAGTGCTGACGTGGATAGAAAATTGGTTGGCAGACAGGAAACAAAGAGTAGAGATTAACGGGTACCGCAAGGTTCGGTGCTGGGACCGCAGCTATTTACAATACACATTAATGATTTAGATGAAGGGGTTACAAGTAACATTAACACATTTCCAGATGACACAAAGTTGGGTGGCAGTGTGAACTATGAAGAGGATGCTATGAGAATGCAGTGTGACTATTATCTGAAGGCAGATTATTATCTAAATGGTGTCAAGTAAGGAAAAGGGGAAGTACAACAGGATCTGGGGGTCCTTGTTCATCAGTCAATTAAAGTAAGCATGCAGGTACAGCAGGCAGTGAAGAAAGCGAATGGCATGTTGGCCTTCATAACAAGAGGAGTTGCGTATAGGAGCAAAGAGGTCCTTCTGCAGTTGTACAGGGCCCTGGTGAGACTGCGCCTGGAGTATTGTGTGCCGTTTTGGTCTCCAAATTTGAGGAAGGACATTCTTGCTATTGAGGGAATGCAGAGTAGGTTCACAAGGTTAATTCCCGGGATGGCGGGACTGTCATATGCTGAGAGAATGGAGTGACTGGGCTTGTATACTCTGGAGTTTAGAAGGACGAGAGGGGATCTTATTGAAACATATAAGAATATTAAGGGTTTGGACACGCTAGAGGCCAGGAAACATGGTTGGGGGAGTCCAGAACCAGGGGCCACAGTTTAAGAATAAGGGATAAGCCATTTAGCACGGAGATGAGGAAACACTTTTTCGCACAGAGTTGTGAGTCTGTGGAATTCTCTGCATCAAAGAGCAGTGGAAGCCGGTTCTCTGGATACTTTCAAGAGCTAGATAGGGCTCTTCACTGCCTGCTGTACCTGCATGCTTACATTAATTGACTAGATGAACAAGGACCCCCAGATCCTGTTGTACTTCCCCTTTTCCTTACTTGACACCATTTAGATAATAATCTACCTTCAGATAATAGTCACCCTGCATTCTCATAGCATCCTCCTCACAGTTCACACTGCCACCCAACTTTGTGTCATCTGCAAATGTGTCAGGGGATATGGGTAGAAGGCAGGAACGGGGTACTGATTGTGGATGATCAGCCATGATTACGTTGAATGGCGGTGCTGGCTCGTAGGGCTGAATGGCCTACTCCTGCACCTATTGTCTAAGGTGTGGAAGGAAACTGAAGATCTCAGAGAAAAGGAAGTACACAGTTCATGGGGAGAATGTACAAATTCCGTACAGACAAGCACCCGTTGGCAGGATAGAACCCGGGTGTCTGGTACTGTAAGGCAGTAGCTCTATCACTGCGCCAGTTGTAGAGCAGGAGATCCCTTGATGTTTACAGGGGAAGGACAGAGGGAAGAACAAGTTCATTGGAATTTGCTGTGTAGGAGGGAACTGCAGATGCTGGTTTACACCAAAGGTGGACACAAAATGCTGGAGTAACGCAGCGGGACAGGCAGCATCTCTGGATAGAAGGAATGGGTGATGTTTTGGGTCGTGACTTTTCTTCAGACTGAGAGTCAGAGGAGAGGGAGACACAGAAAAGGAAGGGTGAGGTGTGAAAATGAGACATCAAAGGGGATGATGTTCAAGGAAAATGCAGAGTAGATAATTGTTAGCCAGGGGAAGGTGACAACAAAACCTACAGATAAAATTTAATCAGGGGGACAGTCAGATTGGTTGGAGAACTAGATGGGGGAGGGTTGGAGGGAGAGAGAAAGCAAGAGTTACCTGATGTACTAGAAGTCAATATTCACATCGCTGAGGTGTAAGCTGCTCGAGCAAAATATAAGGTGCTATTCCATCAATTTGCACTGGGTCTCACTCTGACAGTGCAGGAGGCCCAGGACAGAAAGGTCAGTGTGAGATCCCATTCCTGAGTTATGGCAACTTCCTTGTAAATCTTTTCTGCACTCTTTCCACCTGGAAATGGCATATTTCCAGGGCAAATCAAGGTTTGATATTGTTGCCCACCAAAATTAATCCAATTGCCTATCCTTAGAATCTTTCCTGAGAACGATAATAATTTTAATCTCCAGTTTACCGCAAATGCCCCTCCAGTTACATAGCTTCACTTACACTTATTGTGTTTTTTTCATATTCTGTGGGCCAACCTCTGGACATTCCAAATCTAATGATTATAAGTTGCATCATCATGCATAAAAACAATTGTGGTTTGGAAGAATCCACATAAACAATTCAAAACATTTGAGAACCAGTAATAAAAATCACCAGGGTCACATATCAACTAGAACGGTTGGGGGGAGGGACTGAAATAGAGAAAGCTAGTAGACAGTGTGTGAGGCAGGAGGCAGAGAAGGGAAGCACTCAGACCCAACATGTAGGGGAGATAGAAGAAAAATATAATAAACAGAGAATAAGATGTGGTGGATTTCTTAAATGTGTGAGCAAAGAGACAGAGGGGTGTTAAATGAGGGTAGAAGCAATAGGTAGCAAGGTGAAAAGTAAAAGTGGCAGGCAGACATATCCAGGGCAAAAATCAAAAAGGGCCACTTTTCAACATCATTGTATAAGGGGTAAGAATGTTGTGAAAAGAAGCCTGAAGACTTTATGTCTCAATGCAAGGGGCATTCATAATAAGGTGGATGAGTTGAATGTGCAGAGAGCTATTAATGGGATCACAGAGACATGGCTCCAGGGTGACCAAGGCTGGGAGCTGAACATCCAGGGTTATTCAATATTCAGGAGGGATAGACAGAAAGGAAAAGGAGGTGGGGTAGCGTTGCTGGTTAGAGAGGAGATTAATGCAATAGAAAGGAAGGACATTAGCTTGGAGGATGTGGAATCGATATGGGTAGAGCTGCGAAAAACTTAGGGGCAGAAAACACTAGTGGGAGTTGTGTACAGGTCACCTAACAGTAGTAGTGGAGTTGGGGATGGCATGATACAGGAAATTAGAAATGCGTGCAACAAAGGTAAAACAGTTATAATGGGTGACTTTAATCTATGTATAGATTGGGTGAATCAAATTGGCAGGGGTGCTGAGGAAGAGGACTTCTTGTATGTGGGATAGTTTCCTAAACTAACATGTAGGGGAACCAACGAGAGAGCAGGGTTAGTTAACAGTTTTGTTGTGCGTGGCCCCTTGGGCAAGAGTGACCATAATATGGTTGAGTTCTTCATTAGGATGGAGAGTGACATAATTAATTCAGAAACAAGAGTTCTGAACTTAAATAAAGGTAACTTTGAGGGTATGGGACGTGAATTGGCCAAGAGAGACTGGCAATTGATTCTTAAAGGGTTGACGGTGGATATACATGGAAGGCATTTAAAGACTGCATGGATGAACTACAAAAATAGTTCACCCAGTTTGCAAAAGAATAAATCAGGGAAGGTAGTACATCCATGGATAACAAGGGAAATCAGGGATAGTATCAAAACAAAGGATGAAGCATACAAATTAGCCAGAAAAAACAGCCTACCAGAGGACTGGGAGAAATTCAGAGTCCAGCAGAGGAGGACAAAGGGATTAATTAGGAAAGGGAAAATAGATTACGAAAGAAAACTGGCAGGGAACATAAAAACTGACTGCAAAGGTTTTTATAGATATGAGAAGAGAAAAAGTTTAGGTAAAACAAATGTAGGTCCCTTGCAGTCAGAAACAGATGAATTGATCATGGGGAACAAGGACATGGCAGACCAATTGAATAACTACTTTTGTTCTGTCATCACTAAGGAAGACATAAATAATCTGGCGGAAATAGCAGGGGACCGGGGATCAACTGAGATGGAGGAACTGAGTGAAATCCAGGTTACCCGGGAAGTGGTGTTAGGTAAATTGATTGGATTAAAGGACGATAAATCCCCAGGGCCAGATAGGCTGCATCCCAGAGTACTTAAGGAAGTAGCCCCAGAAATAGAGGATGCATTAGTGATAATTTTTCAAAACTCTTAGATTCTGGAGTAGTTCCTGAGGATTGCAGGTTAGCTAATGAAACCCCTATTTTTAAAAAGGAGAGAGAAAACGGGGAATTACAGACCAGTTAGTCTAACATCGGTAGTGGGGAAACTTCTGGAGTCAGTTATTAAAGATGGAATAGCAGCACATTTGGAAAGTGGTGAAATCATTGGACAAAGTCAGCATGGATTTATGAAAGGTAAATCATGTCTGACGAATCTTATAGACTTTTTCGAGGATGTAACTAGTAGAGTGGATAAGGGAGAACCAGTGGATGTGTTATATCTGGACTTTCAGAAGGCTTTTGACAAGGTCCCACATAAGAGATTAATATGCAAACTTAAAGCACACGGTATTGGGGGTTCAGTATTGATGTGGATAGAGAACTGGCTGGCAGAGATTAAAGAGGAAGCAAAGAATAGGAGTAAACGGGTCCTTTTCAGAATGGCAGGCAGTGACTGGCAGATGCAGTATAATGTGGATAAATGTGAGCTTATCCACTTTGGTGGCAAAAACAGGAAATTAAACTATTATCTGAAAGGTGGCCGATTATGAAAAGGGGAGATGCAACGAGACCTGGGTGTCATGGTACACCAGTCATTGAATGTAGGCATGCAGGTGCAGCAGGCAGTGAAGAAAGCGAATGGTATGTTAGCAATCATAGCTAAAGGATTTGAGTATAGGAGTAGGGAGGTTCTACTGCAGTTGTACAGGGTCTTGGTGAGACCACACTTGGAGTATTGCATACAGTTTTTGTCTCCTAATCTGAGGAAATACATTCTTGCCATAGAGGGAGTACAGAGAAGGTTCACCAGACTGATTCCTGGGATGTCAGGACTTTCATATGAAGAAAGATTGGATAGACTCAGCATGTACTCGCTGGAATTTAGACGATTGAGGGGAGATCTTATAGAAACTTACAAAATTCTTAAGGGGTTAGACAGGCTAGATGCAGGAAGATTGTGCCCGATGTTGGGTAAGTCCAGAACAAGGGGTCACATTTTAAGGGTAAGAGGCAAGTTTTTTAGGACTGAGATGAGAAAAACATTTTTCACACAGTGGTGAATCTCTGGAATTCTCTACCTCAGAAGGTAGTTGAGGCCTGTTCATTGGCTATATTTAAGAGGGAGTTAGATGTGGCCCTTGTGGCTAAGGGGATCAGGGGATATGGAGAGAAGGCAGGTACGGGATACTGAGTTGGATGATCAGACATGATCATATTGAATGGTGGTGCAGGCTCGAAGGGCCGAATGGTCTACTCCTGCACCTATTTTCTATGATTCTATGTTTCCATAAAGTGTTACATTCTCTTCCCAAACCAGCTATCTTTCTGGAGACTGCATAATTAATCAGCAGTAAAGGCAAGTTGATTGGTGTATGTACTGTATTTCGCATTCATGGATTTGGTTGCAATTGGACTCAGTCTATGCCACTCAGTAATTAAAATGCTCAATTATGATCTTATTCTGTATTGCGTCAAGTTCAATTGATGCTCATTGAATTGGTAAAATAACGTTTTCCTAATCAAATGCAATTTAATAAGTTTATCAATTTTATCTATTAAATAGATAGATGTTAATATAAGAATGAGAGCAGATTTGAACTACTATCTATAGGCCCTGTCCCACTTGCATGTTCTTGGAACGCTAATTACGCAACCTCGGTGTCGAGTTGAGGTGCGACGGTCCCATGATGTTGCGCGCGTCTTCATGTGCCCGCACAGCCGTCTGGAGCGCGTGACGTCATTTCAAGATAGACACAAAATGCAGGAGTAACTCAGCGGGACCGGCAGCATTTCTGGAGAGAAGCAATGGGTGACGTTTCGGGTCGAGACCCTTCTTCAGTCTGAAAGAAGGATCTTGACCCAAAACGTCAGCCATTCCTTCTCTCCAGAGATGCTGCCGGTCCCGCTGAGTTACTCCTGCATTTTGTGTCTATCTTCAATTTTCTTGGCCCTCCTCTGGGAGTAGAAGTGGGGACAGATCCGGATCCGAATCCGCTACAGCCGTGAGCCCCAGGCTGAGTTCAACGATCGTTTGCCTGTTTCTGCTGCTGTTGGAGGTGAGACGTTGCGTCGCGCCAGGACCTTGGGCCTGTCCCACTTTGGCCATCAGTTACGCGACAGGCCGGTGGTGCGGGAAGATTTAGTTCGGTACAAAATCCCGGAGCGCTGCGCGATACAGCGCACCACTCCATACCCCTCCGCGCTTCTCAGTGGGACCGGCCCCGCATGGCCACACAATGCCGGTGCGCCTCAACGCGATGACGAGGTTGTGTAATTTGCGTGCCAAGGCACACGTAAGTGGGACAGGGCCTTACCTCTTTGGTGACACTCGGACTATTCTTGATCGGATCTTAGGTGGACACAAAATGCTGGAGTTAATCAGCGGTACAGGCAGCATCTTTGGAGAGAAGGAATGGGTGACGTTTCGGGTCGAGATCCTTCTTTAGATCTTCAGAACGAGGATTCCCCTCCTCCACTATAGATGAGGCTCGCACCTGGGTCTCTTCCATACCCCGCAACACTGCTCTCTCTCCCCATTCCCCCACTCGCAACAAGGGCTGAGCCCCCTGGTCCTCACCTTTCACCCCACCAGCCGGCAAATACAACACATAGTCCTCCGCAACTCCCTTGTCAATTCTTCCCTTCCCTCCCACTCTACCCCTTCCCCGGGCACTTTCCTTTGCAACTGCAAGAAATGCTACACTTGTCCCTTCACCTCCCCCCTCCACTCCTTTCAGGGACCCAAGCAGACCTTCCAGGTCCGACAGAGGTTCACTTGCACCTCCTCCAACCTCATCTACTGCATCCGCTGCTCCAGATGCCAGATGATCTATATCGGTGAGACCAAGCGGAGGCTTGGTGATCGTTTCGCCGAACACCTCCACTCGGTCCGCAATAACCAAGCCGACCTTCCGGTGGCTCAGCACTTCAACTCCCCCTCCCATTCCGTATCCGACCTCTCGGTCCTGGGCCTCCTCCACGGCCAGAGTGAGCAACACCGCAAGTTGGAGGAACAGCACCTCATATTCCGCTTGGGGAGTCTGCATCCTCTGGGCTTGGACATTGAATTTTCTCAATTCTGTTAACCCTTGCTGTCTCCTCCCCTTCCCACCTCTCCCTCAGCCCTCGGGCACTGGCATTCCCTCTCTCTCTATCTCTCTCCCCCACCCTAGTCGCACTAGCTTCTCATTTTCACACTACAAACTGCTTACAATGGCTTGTTCCCTTTATCATCGATACTTTTTTGCATATCTTTCATTCATTGTTCTTTATCTCTCCAGATCACCATTTATATCTCTCGTTTCCCTGATCCCTGACCAGTCTGAAGAAGGGTCTCGACCCGAAACGTCGCCTATCTCCTTCGCTCCTTAGATGCTGCTGCACCCGCTGAGTTTCTCCAGCCTTTTGTGTACCCTCAATTCTCCAGCATCAGCAGTTCCTTCTTTAACACTTCTTCAGATCTTGTTGGCTTTACTTTGCACTAAACGTTATTCCCTTATCATGTATAAATACACTGTAAATGGCTCGATTGCAATCATGTATTGCCTTTCTGCTGACTGGTTAGCACGCAACACAAGCTTTTCACTGTACCTCAGTGCACGTGACACTAAACTAAACTGAACCATGAATGTATTTACTCAGCGGGGGAGGCAGCATATCTGGAGAGAAGAAATGGGTGACTTTTGGGTCTCGACCCGAAACGTCGCCCATTCCTTCTCTCCAGAGATGCTGCCTCACCCGCTGAGTTACTCCAGCATTTTGTGTCTACCTTCGATTTAAATCGATATCTGCAATTTTTTTTACACATTAATGTATTTAGTTTGCCAACTATTATTTAAATGGAGAAAGATTGCGGGTGAGCTAAGTGTGAACAGATCCTGATGTTCTTGGGTATGAATTGCAAAATATCAGCAGGCAGGTACAGTGAGTGATTAGGGTGTTGGCGTTCAGAAATAAGGAAGTAATGTAACAATTTTACAGGAAATTGGTGGGGTCACACTCGGAGTACTGTGCACAATTTTGGTCTCATTATTCTTTTTAAAATGGAATGGCATTGGAGACAATGGCAAAAGGATCAGCAAGTTATTTCCTGGAATGAGAGGGCTGTACTATCAAGCAGCTGTAGAAATGATGGTGATACTTTATTGTCACATGTACCTAGGTACAGAGATATTCTTTGTTTTGCATACAATCCAGTACAATCATACTAAAGATCAGCACAATCATAGATAAGTACCAAAGTGCGATGTTTGTAGTGTCATTGTAGACTTTACCTCGACTATACAAAGGGTCAGCACGTTTCTGGCACCCACAAAGTTTCATAGTTCTTAAGAGTGCAGTCTTATCTTGGCCTTATAGGCCAGTTGCCATGGTGACACCAATCCTCTCCTCCGTCCACTACCATTTTGAAAACAGCCCTTTGTCAAGTGTCCGCTGCTGACTCCCTCCACCCCGGTTCTCGGTCTTCGGGGTCAAGCAGGAGATAAGCCTCGGACTGACTACTCAAGGTGGGTTCCCGGTTCCATGGTGGGCGAGCCAGGCCTGATGTCGAGGTATGACCACGGCTTGCTGGCAGCTTCTGCCGCCCCGTGCGGCTCGCCGGAGTTTAACTAGATCTGTATTGGCAATGTAAGGGGACGAGGGGTAATATTACATAAGCATGTAGATAGTTAGAGGCATGTTGGAGAAAAAAGCTGAAATGTGCGGCATTGTTGAAGATAAGGGGGTGGGTCATTTAAAACTGAGAGCCACAGGAACTTCTTACAGACGGTGGGTAAATCTCTAGATTTATTTTACCTCAGAGGGGTGTGGAGACCAGATCATTGGGGTTATAGAAAGAAGAAGCATTTTCGTATGTCACAAATTTTTTTAATATATGGTATTATTTTTAATTTCTATAAACAATTGATGTTGCTACGAAAATTGTAATGATGTATCCCACTTTTTAAGAAAGGCGGGAAAGAGAAATCAGGGAATTATAGACCAGTTAGCCTAACATCGATGGTGGGGAAGATGCTGGAGTCAATTATAAAAGATGAAATAGCAGCACATTTGGATAGCAGTAACAGGATCAGTCTGTCAGCATGGATTTATGAAGGGGAAATCATGCTTGACTAATCTTCTGGAATTTTTTGAGGATGGACAAAGGAGAGCCAGTAGATGTAGTGCAGCTGGACATTCAGAAAGCATTTGATAAGGTCACACATAGAAAATTAGTGGGCAAAATTAGAGCACATGGTATTGGGGTTAGGGTGCTGACATGGATAGAAAATTGGTTGGCAGACAGGAAACAAAGAGTACGGATTAACGGGTACTGCAAGGCTTGGTGCTGGGACCGCAGCTATTTACAATACATATTAATGATTTAGATGAAGGGGTTACAAGTAACATTAACAAATTTGCAGATGACACAATGTTGGGAGGCAGCGTGAACTGTGAGGAGGATGTTATGAGAATGCAGGGTGACTATTATCTGAAGGCAGATTATTATCAAAATGCTGTCAAGTTGGGAAAAGGGGAAGTACAACGGGATCTGGGGGTCCTTATTCATCAGTCAATGAAAGTAAGCATGCAGGTACAGCAGGCAGTGAAGAGAGCGAATCGCATGTTGGCCTTCATAAAAAGAGAAGTTGAGTATAGGAGCAAAGAGGTCCTTCTGCAGTTGTACAGGGCCCTGGTGAGACCATGCCTGGAGTATTGTGTACAGTTTTGGTCTCCAAATTTGAGGAAGGACATTCTTGCTATTGAGGGAGTGCAGAGTTGGTTCACAAGGTAATTCCCGGGATGGAGGGACTGTCATATGCTGAGAGAATGGAGTGACTGGACTTGTATACTCTGGAGTTTAGAAGGACGAGAGGGGATCTTATTGAAACATATAAGAATATTAAGGGTCGGGACATGCTAGAGGCCAGGAAACATGTTCCCGATGTTGGGGGAGTCCAGAACCAGGGGCCACAGTTTAAGAATAAGGGGTAAGCCATTTAGCACGGAGATGAGGAAACATGTTTTCACACAGAGTGGATTCACTCATTCACACAGAGTGGATTCCAGTTCTCTGGATACTTTCAAGAGCTAGATAGAGGAGTCAGGGGATATGGGTAGAAGGCAGGAACAGGGTACTGATTGTGGATGATCAGTCATGATCACGTTGAATGGCGGTTCTGGCTCATACGGCTGAATGGCCTACTCCTGCACCTATTGTCTATTGTCTAAGGTGTGGAAGGAAACTGAAGATCTCAGAGAAAACCCACACAGTTCATGGGGAGAATGTACAAATTGGATAATTTATCACTCTTTCTCCCCATTGTAAACAACCATTTATTTAAACCTTCCATGTTGAATAAAGGTTTTACACAATGGAAAAATTATGGAATTAAAAAGATGGGACATCTCTATAGGAAAGGCACTTTTCTTTCATTTCAGGAGTTACAACAGATTTATGGACTACATTCAAATAAAATTGTCAGATATTTACAACTTAGAGATTATGTTAAATCAAATACACAAGATTATAGAACTACCGAACAAAAAACCCTTGATGAATGTTTGAATAAACATCCTAATACAAAAAAAAAATAACATCTCATATTTATAATACCTTCTTAGATAGTGAGGTCCCGCTGACGGAATTATATAGACAAACATGGGAAAATGAATTAGGCCAACCTGTAACGAAAGATATTTGGGGCGAAAGTCTACAACATATACATCAATTCTCGTTAAATGCCAGACATGCCTTAATACAATTTAAGGTATTACATAGACTACATTACTCTAAAACAAAATTTCCCACATATCTCTCCTATTTGTGATAAACGTCAGCATTTGGAGGCTAACTTTAGACTCATACCTTTGTAAATTGTATAAGAATCAAAAATTTCTGGACGGATATTTTCAGAATAATTTCTGAAGTTGTCAATACCCAATTGGATCCCGACTCAAAACTAATTATATTAGGAATATCAGAACAAAGTCTAAGACCTACAACAAACCAAATAAACTTTCTTGATTATAGTATAATAACTGGGAAAAAATTAATATTAACATTTTGGAAAGGTCCTATAACCCCCACAATGAAAATGTGGATTATGATCAGAGACCTTACATTTGGAAAGAACTAGTCTTATTCGACAAACAATAATTATTTGATAGAATATGGTCTCCATTTATTGATTTTGTGAAAGGGTAAATTAGTTCAGCACGGGAATCTGACTCAAACTAGAGTTAAGGATTAGATGAATAGTTATGCTTTTTAATTTATGGACCTATCTCCAAAGTTGTATAATTGGTAAATTACTCCATTCTTCTTTATCATGCCTTTTTTTTATTTCTTACTTTCGATCTATTAAAACAAAACCTAAATAGAAGCAGAGTTAACATACAACTGATAAAGGAGGACCACTATTATTTTGATAGCTGGATTCCCACCTATTAGCAACGTAGGATTGATATATAAGAAATAAGATATAAGTATTACGATATGCACATGCTTCTAAAAAAAAATTATTAAAAAAAAAAGAAAAATGGTTGGCAGACAGGAAATAAAGAGTAGGGATTAACGGGTCCCTATCAGAATGGCAAGCAGTGACTAGTGGGGTACCCATAAGGCTCGGTGCTGGGGCCGCAGTTACCTACAATATATATTAATGATTTAGATGAAGGAATTAAAAGTAACGTTAGCAAATTTGCACATGACACAAAGCTGGGTGTCAGTGTGAACTTTGAGGAGGATGCTATGAGGATGCAGGGTAACTTGGACAGGTTGGTTGATAGGGAAGATACATGGCAGATGCAATATAATGAGGATAAATGTGAGGTTATCCACTTTGGTAGCAAAAGCAGGAAGGCAGATTATTATCTAAATGGTGTCAGGTTGGGAAAAGGGGAAGTACAACAGGATTTGGGGGTCCTTGTCATCAGTCACTGAAAGAAAGTATGCAGGTACAGCAGACAGTGAAGAAAGCGAATGGCATGTTGGCCTTCATAACAAGAGGAATTGAGTATAGGAGCAAATCGATCCTTCTGCAGTTGTACAGGGCCCTAGTGAGACCACACCTGTAGTATTGTGTGCAGTTTTGGTCTCCAAATTTGAGGAAGGACATCTTGCTATTGAGTTAGTGTAGCATAGGTTCACAAGGTTAATTCCCTGGACTGTCATATGTTGATAGAATGGAGCGGCTGGGCTTGTATACTCTAGACGTTAGAAGGATGAGAGGGGATCTTATTGAAACATATAATATTATTATGCATTTGGACATGCTAGAGGCAGGAAACATGTTCCCAATGGTGGGGGGGTCCAGAACCAAGGGCCACAGTTTAAGAATAAGGGGTAAGCCATTTAGAACGGAGATGAGGAAACACTTTTTCACACAGAATTGTGAGTCTGTGGAATTCTCTGCCTCAGAGGGTGGTGGAGGCCGGTTCTCTGGATGCTTTCAAGAGAGATTTGGATGGAGTTCTTAAAGATGGAGGAGTCAAGGGATAAGGGGAGAAGGTAGGAACGCGGTACTGATTGTGGATGATCAGCCATGATCACATTGAATGCCAGTGCTGGCCGAATGGCCTACTCCTGCACCTATTGTCTATCTATCTATACTATTAGTAAAACTCTCATCTTGACCACTTCCGGTCTGCGTTGTAATTAAATTTATGCAAAAATGCTACCCTATATCGCTAGGATTTTATCGCCACCTTATTCACCGTTCGCATCTACTCCAAGACACCAAGTTTTGTTCTGATCGGTGAAATATGAAAAAAGCTACGAAAGTTTAAAAAAATTGTGAGATCAGCAGATTGGTCTTCTTGCCTGTCAGCCACCATGAAGGTAACGCCGCTTCCGGCACCCGCTGGAGAATAAAGGCCCGGAGGTGGGGCTGAGTAAACAAACCATGCTAATTTAGTCTGCAAAAGTGGAGTCGGGAAAGCCACTGTGTGGAGTCGGGAAAGGCGCTGTGTGGAGTCGGGAGGTGATGTGTGGTGCCGTGGCCGGCTTCCCCCACAAACCCCCCTCCCCCTCTTCCTCTCCCCCTCCTCTCACTGCCCCCCTTCCCCAGATACCCCTGCCCCCTCACATACTCCCCTTTACCCCTCCCCGTTCCTCCCCCCACCCCACCAAAGCACCCCCACGTCAACCCCTCCCCCACACCACCCCCTCCCCCAAACCCCCCCATATCCCCCACACCCACCCCCTCCCCACCATCACCCCACACCCCCCTCCCCCACAACCCCGCCCTCCCGTGGACCAGGCCTCCCGTGTGACTGGGACCCAATGCGTCCCACTTTGTCTAGTTGTCTATAAAATTGACATGTATTATTCATTCCCTAAGAAACTGGGCTACATTGACTTCTCAACTGATTTATTGGTTCACTTTTAAGAAATGTTCTTCACTGATATAGGACTGGAATCAATAATTAACCAGATGGTATAAGCAAGATAGATTACTCTTCCCTTAGCAATGCCAATGATTTAGTTGAGTTTTCATGAAAATATAGTGACTTGATTTAATTCCAGCATTCCTTTTAAAAACAAATTCAAATTCATAAATTCTTACAATAATCTGATCGCTATACAACCAGCACAATTTATCCTGTCCTTCACTATTCTTTTAACAAAATTGAAAATCACATAATGGAAATATCCAAACCTGTACGTCACTACATAAGGGGTTCACCCAATGTGAATGAATAAACCTTTAGAAAAAAATGCTTAATTACTTAATTTTATAATTTATGTATTTTTTGCCATTTTAATTTTGACACTCCTTTTCACACCAGACATTGCAATAAAGAACTGACCATGTAGATTAATTTATGATTATAGATAAGTATAATCATGTTGCAAGCATTTTATGGACCAAAGATGTTTTACCTTGGACACTATTTGGGATTTTTTTTTTGGATTAAAGTTAGGATTTAACAAAAAATCATAATTAAAGTTGGAAAAGTTTGGATACACATATCAAGACAATTAAGATGTAAAATAAATCAATAGAAGGAAATGGACTGGAGTAACAAAATTGTAAGTGCCAATATGCATACATTATTAAGGTGTAAATCATCCAGCTGTGTGCAGTAGGAGGACTTAAGTTGTAAATTACCGCAAAATTTAAACTGTGAGTTCTGCAACTCTGTCATTAAGCTTGTGAAAACAACCGCTTACTGTCAACTGCTAATGAATTTCTCGAAATGTCTGTATTTGCACATTATCAATTATATTCACCAGTGAGTTAACTGCAGTGTCAAGATTTGTTTCCATGCTGCTGTTCCGTCAGAATTCCAGAAAAAGATTAATAGAAACGTTGAAGGCTCATTCCTGCAGTGGATTTGTTCTTCAGATATTTTTTACATGTAATTTGATCTCTTAAAATTTTCCTCTCTTAGTTTAACATTTTATAAATTATAAATACTTTTGTGTTCTGTCTTTGGAATTCTCTGTCCGAGAGGGTTGGGATAGATACATCATAAATGGCATTTTAAGTGAACGTCTTTGAAAGACCAGGGATTTGAGGGCATTGGAGAACTGGCACAAAAGAGAAGGCCTGAGGCAGATCAGTCACGATTGTAATGAATACCACAACATTAATGGTACAGCCATGAAAGCACCCCAACAAAAGACAGAGTGCTGGAGTAACTCAGCGGGTCAGGCATCTCTGGGAAAAAAGGATGGTTGACATTTTGGGTTGCGTCCCTTCTTCAGATCTTCAGTCCTTCTTCTGAAGGGTCTCAACCTGAACTGTCACCTATTCCTTTTCTCCAGAGACGCTGCCTGACCCACTTAGTTACTCCAGAAATCTGTGTCCATGTTCAGTGTAAACCAGCATCTGCACTTCTTTCCTACATACTCTATCTATCTTCAGTATATACCAGCATCTGCAGTTCCTTTCTACACAAAGCTCACCAACATCTACTTCCTCAGAGGATGAAGGCAATTTGACGTATCTCCAATGACTCTTACCAATTTCTACATGTCTCTTACCAATCGAGACATGAGGCATGTCTCTAAGTGGTTTGAAGTGAACAGGCTCTCTCTCAATATCAAAAAATGCAATTACATGATCTTCTGCAATAAAAACAAATTTTTTTCCCAAAGCCAAATCTAAAATTTTTATCAATGGACATGAAATTCCTGAAGTAATATATACAAAATTTTTAGGAGTAACCATTGATCAAAATTTAACTTGGAAAGAACATATCAATATTGTCTGTTGAAGATCAATGAAAATGCTTGGTATTCTGAGAAAGGTTTGTGCATTTATTCACCCGTCTTCCCATCTAACAATATATTAGTTTGATTTTTCCTTATTTCAATTATTGCAATATTGTTTGGGGTTCTACCTATCCTTCCTATCTTTCTAAGCTACTCATCATACAGATGAAATTTATGAGATTAATTTCTCATTCAAATTCACAAGAACCTTCTGCCCCTCTCTTCAAGAAGTACTCAATTTTGTCTGCAGATAAACTGAATGCATTCCAAATATGTATTTTTATTTTCAAATATCTTAAATGTAAACGTGATTTGCCCGTTTCTCTTCATGATCTTTTCACCCTTTCTTCTAATATTCACCATTACCCAACCAGAAGAAGAAATGATCTTCATCTTCCGTTTTGTCGAACATCCAAACACCAATATTGCATTACTTTTAAAGGTCCTAAATTTTGGAATACCCTGCCTCTGTCATTAAAGTCTCACTCCTCCTTAGCCACCTTTCAGATTCAGCTTAAAAAGTTTCTCATCATGTCCTGAGTTCTGACCTCCAGCTTTTTATAATGCTATTTATGAGCTCAAACTTCTGTTGACTCTTATTTCATACTATACCTTATTATTTTATTTATTTTCATATTTTTAATTTTCATTTTTAAACTGTATTATTGTTTATTATTGTCTTTTTTATTTCTCCTTTTATTCCCCCTGATTTGCCATTAATACTCATTTTCAGATAGGGAGCGGACTTTGTATAAGCCCTCTGGGCTTCCCTTCCCTCCCAGCACTGTATGGTATTATAAATTGATCGTTTGTCTTCTTTTAAAACATGGTGCAAATAACTAAACAAACAAATAAACAAACAAACAATTGCACCATTGGAAGCACCCTCTTTGGATGCAACTGCTCTGCCCAAGAATGCAAGAAATTGTGTTCTCGATGCAGCCTTGTCCATCACACAAACCAGCCTCCCCACTATCAACTCCATCTACACTTCACACTCCTCGGGAAAGCAGCCAACGTATTAAAGGACCTCTTACATCCCAGTCATTCCATCTTCTACCCTCCTCTATCAGGCAGAACAAGCTTGAAACCACATTTGCACCATATTCAGGAACTGCTTCTTCCATGTTCTCCAGGGATGCTGCCTGAACCATTGAGTAACTCCAACACTTTGTGCCTTTTGTTTGCAAACCAGTATCTGTGTAGTTCCTTGTTTCTACAGCTTCTTCCCTGTTGCTTTCAGCGAAGGGTGTAGTCCTGATTACCCAATCCTACCTCATTGTCTGCCTCGCCAAAAGTCTGTCTTTTCCCTCTCTGTTGTTATTATTTTAAGCATGTCTTGAATGTTTGTTTTAATGCCTCTTGGTATGTTTATGTGGGGGGTGCAGGGGGGACTCGGGGGAAACCTTTTTCAGTCACTTACCGCGATCGAGATGAGATTTTTCTCCATGTCGGATCTCCACCCCTCCTTTGTGGCCTACAGCGTGGAGTGGTGCGCCCTTTCCTGGAGACCGGCCCAGTGCTTCAAGCCGCGGGTGCGGTGCGGACTTACCATCGCGGAGCCTGGGATCTTTTGCCGATGATCTCCAGTGTTGAAATTTAAAGGCCTGTGGACTTTAACACCGTGAAGAAACTGTCTCCGATAAGCAGCTGACTCGAGAGCTCCATGCACGGAAAGTTCCAATCCGTCCCGATGCCGGAGTTTCGATCATCCCGACGAGAGGGCTTGAACAGCGGACCATCGGCAACAGCCCCATATAAAATGCCTCGACCACGGATGAACAGAGGAAGATGACTGAACTTATTACTTTCCATCAGTGAGGAATGTTGATTCCACTGTGGTGGATGTTTATGTTAAACTTTATTTTATGTGCTGTGTGTATTTTTGCTTTTTACTTGGTATGGCTGTATGGTAACTTACATTTCACTGTACCTTAATTGTGACAATTAAATTGAATCTTGAATCTTTTGGCCCCTGCACATTAAAAATAAAATCAGCACATTCTCTGCAGTTGTAGCACAATTCCTCCAGCATTTTGATTTTGCTCAAGGTTCCAGTATCTGCAGCCTCTTGTGTCTCCATACTCTGATGACTAACAGGGATCTGACAGCATAATAATTGTGAATTTAGTGAATGATCATGAGGTTAGCTATAGATGTATTCCCACCACAACACCCCTAATGTGTGAAACGTGAAGTAGTCACATCATGTTCCAGTTGAGATGAAATAGATTTTCTAACAGTTTAAGATCTCCTGTAAAATCATGTTAATAGGAATCAAAGTATTATTAGTAGGAAATGAGATGTTAGGATAGATAAGCAAAGAAGAAATGGGTAAATTTTAATAGATGAATCTGGATTAGGTATATCAAGGCTCAAGGACGCGTTAGGTCGAGAGGCCTGTTTCCTTGCTGTCTGGCACTATTTAAACAGCAGACACCCAAAATTGATTATTTGTCTTCACTAGGATCTATGACGACCTCAAATACAAGAATTACATGATTGTGGGAAAATGAAAGACCTAACAAGAGTGAAACATGTCATCCTTAAACCCCTGTCTCACGGTGCGAGTTGGCCCACGAGTGACCCCGAGTTTTCACTCGTGGAGATCACGTACGATGAACGTAGCGGCAACGTCGGAACTCGCGCGATCAACTTGTCCACTCGTGGCGCTAACGGCAGGTACACGCAAAACTTGATAACTCGTGAAAAAAATCAAACATGTTTGATTTTTTCCACGAGTCAAATTCACTGTTCAAGTGTAAAATTGAAACATTTAAACTCGTAGTATTAACGTGGGGCCCATGCGTTGACCTTATTAACTCGTGAGTTTAACGTGTTAACCCGTGGGCACTCTGAAGTCGGCATTAATTAGGGTAATTTAAAGACCGCTTTCCGTTTTCCAACGCATGGTTTTAAACACTTGTCACCTGTTAATTTTTCAACATTATTCATCATGATTGTCCCCCTTTGTTGATATAAGACACATATTTTATCGTTTCAATCAACAGGGCATTTGGAATAACATGATAATGTCATGCAGATTTGTATTTGAAGTCATTTTGTGAAGGGATTTCCTGGATATTTATCACGTCTGTGATTTTATTTTTCTTGTTTTCCTTGGTGTTGCGGTCGAAGAGATCCCAGTGCCCCCCTGTGACCTGAAGACAATTGGTGCCCGTGAATTAGCATGGTAATCTTATTCTGATAGATAAGATAAGCAAAGTTATTACCCCAAATGTAGACCGGGCATTGGTGAGTTGCTGTGCTTGGAATCAATTACTAAATTACCCTGAGCTTTTAGTGGACATTAACAGAAAAAAAAATGCTATCGACCTCAGATGCAGAGATAAAAATCTGCGATCATTAAATCTCTCAGTACTAAACACAAACTGATTCATAAAGAAACTGTACAAATATAATGGAATTTAATTTTCAACGGATCCGTTGTCAACATTTCATCTATTCACCCACCGTTTTACCATCCCCAAGCTCTGACATGCTTTTCAATGCTTTAGAATTGAATCGGAGTTGGATGTTACATCCCTTTATCACTAAGATAAAGACATTAAGGTTCAAATGGCCGTGCCTTTCAATTTAAAACGTACAAACTGTGACACGGCACAGTACTGACACTAGTCTTCGAAATCAGGAAACAAATCAAATCAGTGAAAGGAGGGCTTCCTTATACAACTGAATATATGTAGCATTGTACTATTAAGAAGGAACAGTATGATTAACTATCACTGGAAACACACCCGCCCAACTAGTGCGGGTAAGGGCGTCTTCCACACAGCGTTGTAAATGGCTCAGAGTATTAGACTATGCACAGACTCTCAGGAGGAAATCAATTCAAGACTTCAAATGTAACTGCAAGTTTCTTTCTAAAGGCATGTAGAAAAGGAGTGTTATCTCTCCAGTATTTTATTTTAATATAATTACGCAAAATACACGTCTCCTAATCGTACAATCCTGCAGATTTTTTGAAGTTATTTTTGGGAGTGTCATATCAACACACTACTTTGCATACACCATTTTTCTTTTGGTCAAATTACTAAAATCAAATTCATTTTTTCGTGTGGGTGGTGCTAGTGTCGCTGGTCGGCGTGGACTTGGTGGGCCGAAGGGCCCGTTAGAAACACTGTGTCACTTTTCAGCAGAAGTTGACAGCTCAAGAGTACGTCAGGAGATGTTGTCAGCTCAAGAGTAAACGGGAGACGAACTTGGTTAACTCTGGAGACGAACTTGGAACATCGCAGTAAAAGACAAAATACCATACCCGTGGAAACTCGGTTCAAACACTTGAACATCAACTTGGGATCTCGTGCACAACCACGAGTCTGTCACTCGGGGTGCCTCGTGGGTCAACTCGCACAGTGAGACAGGGCCATAAAGCCCTGATATTATGAAAATATTTGATCTAAATTTCAGAGCTATTAAGGATTGCTGACAGGAAATGGGGGGCTACAAATAGGTTCACCAAACTCCGAAATAAATGGCATTATGCTGTTAAAAATTGACTTAACCTAGTGATTGTATTTCTGGAGGTCTGAGTGAAGTAACTAGTTTTTCAATGAGATTTTCATTCTCCACAGCACAATTTCCAGTGTCAAATGTCCACATGTCAACAATAACGTAATATGGAAAATTCATCTGCAAATAAATTTTCACTTATCAGAAAATTGCCAGATATCTTTACTCACAGAACTACCGAGTTTTGTTAACCACGATGATAAGGCCGCATTTTTGGTCACCCTGCCATAGGAAGAAAGTCATTACACTAGAAAGAGTACAGAGAATATTTCTTAAGATGTTACCAGAATTCAAGGGCCTGAGCAATAGGGAAAGGTTGGACAGGCTAAGACTTTATTCCTTGGAGTGCAGGTGGCTGAGGGATGATCTTATACAGGTGTGTATAATCACGAGGGAAATTGATAGGGTGAATGCACAGAGATCTTTTACCCAAGGTAGAGGAATCAAGAATTGGAGGACATAGGTTTAAGAGAGGGGAAATATATAATATTAACCTGAGCAGCAACATTTTCACTCAGAGGGTGGTGGAAATATGGAATGAGCTGCTGGAGGAGTAGTTGAGGTAGGTACAATAATAGCATTTAAAATATATTGGATGGGTTCATGGATAGGAAAACTTTAGAGGGATATGGGCAGGCAAATGGAACTAGATAAAATGGGGCATCGTGGTCCGAAAGGATGGGTTGTGTTGAGAAGCCTGTCTCCTTGCTGTCTGGTACTATTTAAAGAGGTGACATCCAAATGTATTCTTTGTCTCACTGAGATCTATGACAACCTCAAATACAACCAATCATACACATCCAGATTGCTTTGCCCATGGAGCTTAGGGTTGAGGTCATTCTCCATCTCAGTTGCTTAGTCCAAGGATCATTCTAGGTTTCAACTGCTAACCTTTGCCGCATCTGAGTTCGTAGCAGTTTCATTCTGAGGTCACCCAAATTCCATACCCAAAGGGGAGATTTACTTGGTCCACAAGAAGACAGTTCAAGCATGGATACAAGCATTGAGAATCACTCCTGATAAAGATCTAGAAACAAGGAATTGCAGATGCTGGTTTACAAAAAAAAAAAAACTTGAGACCCGACCCGAAACATCTCCAATCCATGTTCTCCAGGGGTGCTGCCTGACATGTTGAGTTACTCCAGCACTTTGTGTCGTTTATTCCTGACAATGATTTCCCTGGTGACTTCCAGTTAGTTGCACCTGCTGTATCCCTGGAGTACTTCCATGGATCTGTTGCTCATGATGTCCACAGGCATCATTCACCACTTCATCCAAGTCCATTCAACCCGTTCAATGCATGCTCTCATCCAGCTTCCTTTCTTTTGCAGCTAGCATTTATTCATTAGCACCAATCTCTTGAAGCTGACAGGGTGGTGCTAAAGAACAAATAGTGGATGGAGAGAGCACAAGAGGTTCAGCATCTCACTGACAGCTGCAACATGTATGGGCTCTTCAGTGCTATAAAAGCCTTCTCAGTCCTACATCATGCGAGCCAAGAACACAACTGAAGTCATCTGGGGCAGAAAAGAAATCAATACTTTTTGGTAAGAGTTGAAGTCCTCTTCAACTGCAGCTCTGTCCTTGAGTGCCCTGGAATCCATTTGACATCCAACCTTGCTGCCCTCCCTACCTGACAAGAGTTTGACTGCCATATCCTAACTCAAAAACATAATCCTTGAGAACAGGTGGCATTCCCACAAAGGGTGCTGAAGATCTTCAGTCACAAATTCACAATCTCACTGAGCACATTTGTGAACAGGATTCAGCTTTCACTTTTCTCTGACCACACTCCTGTGCCCAGTCACATGCTCTCACATATTCACACCATCTGATTACAACTGCCTTTGAGAACTTTAGCCATGTTTTGTATTTTTTCAAGATCTTTGTTACCTAAAATCACCCTCACATTTTCCTTGTATGTTTTTACCTACATCGCCAGGAACTTTACGAAAATCGTCAGTTACTTTGTTGAAAACCTGTAAGTTAGTCACTAATGTTTCGCCACGTTTCTCAAGGGAAGTGATAGCTTGTGGGAAGTTTGCAAAACTGGAAACAATAAACACAAGATCACAGTGCAGGGACATTTTTTGCATAATTTCACTGACGATCTTGACTGCAGCCGATTCTTCTTCAAAACAGTTGACGATCTCTTTTATCTTTTCAAAATTTGCAGCATAGTAGAGTACAGCAGAGAGCCATGTACCCACCTAGTCAAAACAGGCTGAGGAGTTAGCAGAATCTCGGGTGCCATTTCCTTGAACAACTGCACATGTGACGGTGCTTTGAGGAATATTTTCTTGACATTGGAAACTAGGCGATCAACATTTGGAAACAAGCTATGTTAGGCTTGGCAATTCTATGAAGTCCTTGAGCTAAGCATGTCAAATGCAACATTTTGGGGAATAAAACTTTGTCACAAACAGAATAACATTCTCGTGTTTTATACCTTCCGGCCAAAGTACAGCAAGTGAATATATAAACAACTGAGCAATAGTTGAGCTGTTTGACTTCTCCAATACTTCTAATATCAACAAATACTCATTTAATGGTTGACCTGCCTCCAGTGTACCGATGACTACATTGGCAACATATCACCCCACAGCATCGGTTGTCTCGTCTATTGAGATCGATATTTTGTTGCGTGCAACTTCAACTCTAATTTTCTGCACAAGACTGCTGAAGTTGCTGTCTACATAATTTTTCTGTAATGATGACTTGCTTGGTATATGTTCCTCTGTGTATTTCTCAAAAAAACCTCAGAGATGTGTTTTCCAATTTCCACAGTGGAATTCCAGCATCAATGAATGCCTTGCACAGATCACTCGAAAACTCAGATTTGCGACTGGAGCCAGCAATAAATGTAGTGAGGAGACAAGATTGGGTATTTCGCTTGGGTAGTCTACACCCCAGCGGTATCAACATTGACTTCTCAAATTTTAGATAGCCCTTGTTTTCTCCCTCCTCCCAGCTCTCCTTATAGTCCTGTCTCGACCCGAAATGTCGCCTATTCATTCTCTCCATAGATGCTGCCTCACCCCCAGAGTTTGTCCAGCATTTTTTGTCTACCTTTGATTTTTCCAGCATCTGCAGACTCAACCAACGGGCAGCGGCACGAACAAATGAATGACTGACGGTGGAACCCCCAGTTTTCTTGTAAGTTATACTATGTCAACATGTTAATAATAACATTCGTATTAACGTGTTAACATTGAAAACGTCAATATAATCACGGTACAACTAGAGAAAATAGCACGACCTTTTAGCAAAATGGCAAAAAAAGGCTGATTTAGGCACTCGATTGTGAAAAAGGCTTTATCCTGGTGAAATCATCAAAAAAAGGCATGAAAAGGCACATGGCATTTATGGCAAAATCCTGGCTCTGGTGATCACCTTGATTTTGCCTCTTCCCTCATTCACTCTGATCTACATCTTCTCAATTTGCAGCACCCAGATCACCAAAAAACAATCACATTATTGTTATCAAACCAGCTAACAAATATGGTGCTATTAGTGACTGCTGTATTAGTTCTACCTTGCAAAGCCTAGCATTATCTCCCAGCCACATCCTAGCACATCTGGATCACTCCACCGCTGAATGTCAGCACAAGCTCCCCCAGTCAATTAGGTAAATTAATTGAGGGATCTTCTCGTTGCCACTTCCAGTCTTGTTGTCTTCCAGTCCCAATCAGTCAGAAATGTCCAACATAATCAGGACAGTTTGGAAAGACTCATTGTTCCAATCAATTTAACAGAATTTATTGCTTCCTACATGGATCCCATTTTTTTCTTTTGCTCCTTCAAGGACTTATATCTATTACACCCCTGCTGTCCTTTCTTTGACAGACTCCAATTGCCTTCTCCTACTGGTTCATCTTTATGGTGGTCTATCAATTGTTTGCACCCCTGTTCCACATCAAGGTGGTCTGAGAGCCATGTGATTCTTCCTTGAACAGTGCCCAACCAGTTGCCTTCCATGAGCACTTATTTGCCTGGCTGTAATAGTTTTCACATTGAATTTAGAATTCAAATTCTTGAATTGAAAACTATTACTCTCATTTCTAGAATTTAGGAAATTGAGAGGGGATCTTATAGAAACTTACAAAATTCTTAAGGGGTTGGACAGGCTAGATGCAGGAAGATTGTTCCCGATGTTGGGGAGGTCCAGGACAAGGGGTCACAGCTTAAGGATAAGGGGGAAATCCTTTAGGACCGAGATGAGAAGGACTTTTTTCACACAGAGAGTGGTGGGTCTCTGAAACTCTCTGCCACAGAGGGTAGTGGAGGCCAGTTCATAGGCTATATTTAAGAGGGAGTTAGATGTGGCCCTTGTGGCTAGGGGGTCAGAAGGTATGGAGAGAAGACAGGTACGGGATACTGAGTTGGATGATCAGCCATGATCATATTGAATGGCGGTGCAGGCTCGAAGGGCCGAATGGCCTACTCCTGCACCTAATTTCTATGTTTCTATGAACAACATCTCCTTCAATTCCATTTTCTTCAGATCAAAGATATACCTATGAAATCTCATGGGCCCTATCTACAGCTAGCTTTTTGTGAAATACACAAAACAATATTTATTTCAGACCTATTCAGGCCCCTTTGCTCAACTCCTTTACATGCACATCAACAATGGCATTGTGGCAATTTGTATTTCTGCAGAACCCAAGAATGTTATCACTTTTGCCTCTAATTTTCACCTATTCTCACCTTGACATGACCAATCTGACTCTTCCCTTCCTTTTCCAGGTCGCTCCAGTTACCTAGATGCTGGTACTTAAATAATGAAAGCAGGAAAGGAAAAATTATGTGAACAATAAAGTTTATTCAAAGAATGGCAGACAAACACTAATAAAATGATTGGTTATTGTATTGGTCGACCGATAAAAAGGTTTAAAAAGGATTTGTCAGATGTTGCAGAGTTGCAGACACCTTCTACTCTGTCAGTACTCACTCTGCAGTAAAATCTGCAAGGTTACGTTAAACACCCTTTATTTAACTACATATAGCACTTGGTATTGCTGGGAACAGAGCTCTTATCATAACCTGGTGGAGGACCTGCATTCAATGCCCTTACTTACAAAGAACATTAGTATTTCATGCACATACTTAAACATTATACCAATTGACGCTGCTATCTTTAAGGAAGTATAGAATTATTAATGCCCATTTTATAGCATTATCAAAGTTAACATTTTAAAATATTGAAGTATGAAGATGAAGTTGCAAGAACCCAAATTCCTGAAAGTCAGGATCTAGTCCAGGAAATATTTCACAAAATAAAATAGAACAGTAGAATTCTAAACAGTATATTCTAAAGAATATAGAATATAACAGTATAATATAACAGAATATAGAATAAAACTGTAAAATAGAATAAAAAGGGTCTCGACCCGAAACGTCACCTATTCCTTCACTCCATAGATGCTGCCTCACCCGCTGAGTTCCTCAAGCATTTTTATCTACCTTTGATTTTTCCAGCATCTGCAGCTCCTTCTTAAACATATAGAACAGTACAGTTGCTGGAGGACAATATTCACACCTGATTAACTGAAAGGGGGCAAAACACTTTGAATAGGTTCATTTCTGAAGGAACTTGAAAGATACAGCCTACCACTGAAAAAATAAATTTAAAATAAAAATATCCTCAGGTGGGCTGATTTAAAAAAAAACCCACAGTGAAACATGAAGCCAATAAATCACTAAATAGTAGAAGTGGTTGTATTTAACTAAAATATACATTTAATATATGGAAAACTTTGAAATTATGATCTGACTAGGAAATTTGCTAGGTTAGTCATAAAAGTGCTTGTTCAGAACAAACTTGATATCCTGCCCTGTTGACCACCAACAAATCAGCAAATGTTGCCATCTCTTGCTCTTCATGTTATGAAGTCTAAATGTAAGAATTCTAGATTTGTATCAAGGGGTTGAACCTTGAAAAGAAAACCGTCTGTATTTTCTAATTTGATATTAATCTCTTTTAATCTCTTGAATTACAATTAAATTGTTTCTCTGTAGACGAATAGTTACTTGTAAATCTGACTGCATTGTTTTCCACTGATCTCAAATATTATTCAATAGTTCTGAGTTCAGGATGATAAGGTATGGAGGGAAACGGCAGTATTGTAACTTTTAATTATTGAGATCTTTCCTTCTCGACCATTCTTTTGATTATATGCATGATTTATCTAAAACAAAAGGTCCAATCCAATCCCCAATCTTATTTAAAGAGATCTCATCAACAGTTAATTACTTAATTCCATTTGTCATAAATCTCATGTGTAAGAAGAAACTGCAGATGCTGGTTTAAACCGGAAATAGACACAAAAAGCTGGAGTAACTCAGCGGGACAGGCAGCATCCCTGGAGAGAAGGAAAGGGTGATGTTTCAGGTAGAGACCTTTCTTCAGACTGATTAGGGATAAGAGAAACAAGAGATATAGAAGGTGATGTGGAGATAAAGAACAACGAATGAAAGATATGCAAAAAAGTAACAAAAATAAAGGAAACAGGCCATTGTTAGCTGTTTGTAGGGTGAAAATTAGAAGCTAGTGCGAATTGGGTTTGGGAGGGATAGAGTGGGAATGCCGGGGATACCTGAAGTGAGATAAATCAATATTCATACCACTGGGCTGTAAGCTGCTCAAACAAAATATGAAATACTGTTCCTCCGAATAGTGTTTAGCCTCACTCTGACAATGGAGGAGACCGCGGACAGAAAGGTCTGTGTAGGAATGGGACGAATTAAAGTGTCCAGCAACCAGGAGATCAGGTTGGTTCACACGGGCTAAGCAAAGGTTTTCCACGAAACGATTGCCCAGTCTGCGTTTGCTCTCGCCGATGTATAAGAGTCCACATCTTGAACGATACAGTAGATGAGATTGGATGAGGTGCAAGTGAACCTCTGCCTAACCTGAAAGGACTGTCGGGGTCCTTGGACAGAGTCGAGGGAGGAGATATAGCGACAGGTGTTGCATCTTCTGCAGTTGCAGGGGAAGGTACCTTGGGAGGGGATGGTTTGGGTGGGAAAGGTTGAGTTAACAAGGGAGTTGCAGAGGGAACGCTCTCAGTGGAAGGCGGAAAGGGATCCCGTTGAAGGTGGCGGAAATTTTGGAGGGTTATGTGTTGTATGTGACGGCTGATGGGGTGGAAGATAACGACTAGGGGGACTCTAGTCCTTATAACATATAAGATTATTAAGGGTTTGGACATGCTAGAGGCAGGAAACATGCTCTCGATGTTGGGGGAGTCCAGAACCAGGGGCCACAGTTTAAGAATAAGGGGTAAGCCGTTTAGAACGGAGATGAGGAAACACATTTTTCACACACAGAGCTGCGAGTCTGCGGAGGTCTCTGCCTCAGAGGGCAGTGGAGGCCGGTTCTCTGGTTACTTTCAAGAGAGAACTAGATAGGGCTCTTAAAGATAGCGGAGTCAGGGGATATGGGGAGAAAGCAGGAACGGGGTACTTATTGGCGATGAACAGCCATGATCACATTGAATGGTGGTGGTGGCACGAAGGGCCGAGTGGCCTACTCCTACACCTATTGTCTGTCTCTGTTGCGACTAGGGGGAGGGGGAGCAAGAGCAGAGCTGTGGGGTACGGAGGAGACACGAGTGAGCGCCTCATCTGTGATGGGAGAGGGGCAGCCCCATTCCCTAAAGAATGAAGACATCTCGGATGTTCCAGTATAGAACACCTTATCTTGGGCGCAGGTGCGGCGCAGACGGAGGAATTGGGAGTAGAGGATAGAGTCTTTGCAGGAGGCAGGGTGGGAAGAAGTGTAGTCGAGATAGTTGTGGGAGTCAGTGGGTTTGTAATAGATTTTAGTCAATAGTCTATTTCTTCTGATGGAGACTGCGAGATCAAGAAAGGGGAGGGAGGTGTAGGAGATGGTCCAAGTAAATTTGAATGCAGGATGAAAATTGGTGGAGCGAATTAAGTTCATGAGTTCGGCATGGGTGCAGGAGGTAGCACCGATGCAGTCTTCAATGTAACGGAGATAGAGTTGGGGGATAGGGCCAGTGTAGCCTGAATCAGGGATGGTTCAACGTACCCTACAACGAGGCAGGCACAGCTGGGGCCTCATATTGGTGTCAGGCCAACAGCCTCCTGTTGAATGTCAAAAAAACTAAGGAACTGATCGTGGACTTCAGGAGGGCACAACATCCGAGGACATACACACCATTGAAGATAAATGGGGATACTGTGGATAGGGCGAGCTGCTTTAAATACCTGGGAGTCCACATCTCAGAGGATCTGACATGGACATCACACGCTGCCGCACTGCTAAGGCAAGGCAGCACCTTTACCACCTCAGGCAATTGAGGAAATTCAGAGTGTCTCTGAGGATCCTCCAGTTCTTCTACTCAGCGGCTGTGGAACGTGTCTTGTCCGGAAACATCACAATTTGGTTTGGGAACTACTCTGCCCAGGACAAGAAGGGTCTGCAGAGAGTAGTGCATTCGGCCGAACGCACTATGGAAACTACTCACCCCCCTGCAGGAACTATACATCAGAAGGTGCAACTCCAGAGCCAACAAGATCATGGGAGACCCCTTCCATCCCAGCAACAGACTGTTCCAGCCGCTACGGTCAGGCAAACGCCTCCGTTGCCATGCTGTGAAAACGGAAGGAGTTTCTTCCCAAAGGCCATTGGGACTGTAAACTCCTATCTCACCAGGGACTAACTTACTGTACCAATTTACTGTTGTGTGGTGTCTTTTTAAAATTGCTGTTTTTCCTTTTTTTCCCTCCCACAAATATGTAATATGTGAATATGTGATTGTTCCATTCTGTTTTGTAGATTTTTTGCACAATCCGCAAGCATTGCCACTTTTCATTTCACTGCACACATATGTGTATGTGATGAATAAACACGACTTGACATTTAATCACCATGTACCAGTGCAATTTTTAGTTAAAAACAAAATACCTATCATAGAAAAGTGGTTAGGTCATTATTATCAGTATAACAATGTATTTGAAATATGTGGGAGTTTGTATTTAAACTATATTTAAATAATGAAAAACTGAACAAACCTGCAAAATTTTCAAGTTTGTTCACTTATTAGTGTCGTTGACATTGATCACAAGCAATATCTGATGAAAACACAACATAAATCGATTGAAATACTCAGCAGACATCGGACGAAGCTGCTACCTGCTTTTGGAATATCTAATGTAAAGTTATTTTAGCTTTTGTGTCTAGGGTGTTAGGAGATTAAATGGGCATTCGTATAAGTGTAAAGCGGAAAGAGATTTGAATTATTATTCATTAATTAAGCTTGACATTGATTGTGAGGGATAAAACAAAATTATCATGACTCTGTAAAAAGAAAAACAATTATCATCCACAACAATTGAAACAGATACAAGCTACAAACAATTAAAACAAGAACTATTAGAAAAGGAGTTCCCAATCTTTTTCACCCCGGTTCCCCAGACAACTTTAATAGCACATAACAATGTTATTTCACTTATTTATGAACAACTAATGATGAACAGATACTGTTATACCAGAACCAAACTCAGTCAATGAGAAAAAATGTGCAAATCAAGAATCAACAAATTTACCCCTTGGGTAGGCGAAATGTATCCCAGGTTGGGAACCTTTGTATTAGAATATGTAGAGAAAATTACTTATTATAAATCTTGATCTTGTGATTATCTTTGAATTTCCCCTCCACTAAATCATAGAAGTAAATGGTATGGGGACTAAATTATTAAACACTCAACATTTATATTTAAGCAAGGTATATAATGGCACTAGCTACATTAAAGAGAGAAAAGCCTGTTTTCTAGTGACTTTATCATGGATTCAGAGAGAACCTTACGAGTTTTTTTAATCCAGGACAATATTAAAACAGGCAACATTTAGAAAGAAAATGTATCCCAGTTTAAGCATAATTTGTCAGATGTTTACATCAATTCTAAAAATCCTATTCAAGCTTTTGTGACTGTGTAAAATGGACTTCAAAAATCACTGCCTGAAAATGAAGAGGAGGTTCCAACCTACACAGTATTGCGTTGAGAAATGGTACGAGGTTAAGTTATCTTTCGGGGTAGGGAAGAATATCAGAAGTAACTTCAGTACGCCCACATACAAATGATTATCGTTATTATAGCCTGATTCTCTTCAACTGTAGTAAGCAAATGGCCTGATTGTGAAACTGGGTTAAGGCAGAATATACAAAACCAAAATTATTCTACCCTTCATCCGTCATTGACTCACATGATTAATAGTCTTCAGTAAACTATTATTATGGTGCTGGTTAATGCCAGACAATCCAATTTTGAACTGTACAAACATCATGAAAGAACATGCACCACCATTAGTCAGGTGTTGAAATATGAGAGACTTGGGGGCCAGTACCACTTACGCGACTTTTTAGGTGACTGCAAGAAATTTATGCAGTCGCCACATGTTCGCGGGTGGTTGCCGGGGAGTCGCCTTCATGGTTGTGAGGCGTTCCCGCATTCTAGGAACTAGTTGTGGCCTCATTATGGTCGCCGTGAATTTTTCAACATATTGAAAAATTAGCGGCGACTAGAATGAAGCCACCATGGAGAACAGCGAGAATTCTCGTTCTGTAGTGGGTTACCAGGAGGTCGAAGGTTCTCTTAGGTTATAGCCCATGTTGAATTTCACTGGGGGAAAAATGTAAGCAGTAGTGTTCAGCACCAAGGTTAACCGACCAGTAATGTTAAATGTCCGCCGACCTTCACAGCCATGTATGCCTGGTTTCTTAAAAGTTGTCTCCACTCCCTCGCCCCCCTTCTCATCCCCTCTTTTGAAGGACTAAAGGGCCTGTCCCACTTGCATGCGTTTGGCACAAACAAACGGAAGCGGAATTCACGCCAAGTAGGTAAGTACGCTGTAAGCACGAGCTAAGTTCGCACGTGACGTAATTCGCGTCATACTCACCAATCAGCTAGGCAGGAGACGGGTCGACTGAATTTGGGCGTTGCACGGCGTTGGGCGGTGATACAGCGCAACGCCACACGGGACGATAATGTCATCGCGCAACGCCACGCAACTTGACAGTCACCGGCAGTCGCCTGAAGAATCGCCTAAGTGGGACAGGCCCATTAACAAATTGTGGGGAACAGAAGTTCAACTCCATTCAATTTCCACAATTAGAAAGACTAAGAAATAAGCCCGCAGTCTCTCAATCCTGTTTTTTTTTTAAGCATTAGGCAAGAGACAGTAAAGAACAACAAATATTCTAAGCTATGATTAATCATCTTTGCTCTGGAAAGCAACATCATTACACTATCCCATACATCAGAGAATCTTTAGTACGTCAGAAAATCTCAAGATACTGACAAAATAGAAATGAGAAAAACATCATGAAGTGAACAAGAAGTGAGAAACTATGGTTGGACTTCAAATAACCAATATAATTTATATTCTAATCTTGCTGTTATCTAACAAATATCCAATGAATAGTATGTATTTTCCCAACTCTACAATCTGAATTAACACCCTGCATCATGTAATAAGTTTTTCAATTGCACTCTGGAATTCAAAGAAGGAAAATAAATCTCCTGCATGTATAACATTCTCAGATTATGATGAAAGGTTATTGATTTGAAATGTTAACTATTTCCTTCTCTACAGATCCCGTTACCTATTGAATATATCTTGCATTTCTTGTTTTTATATCACATTTCCAGCATCTCCAGCTTTGTGTTTAGATTATAAAATTGTTTATAGGAGAAAATGTGCAAAATTTTGTATTGTCATGATGATGGCTAGACAATGCCTATGAACGTAAGTAAATTGACAGTCACAATGTTAAATTAGCACATTCACTATATTGCTTTCAACAGCATATTAAAGACACAATATCATTTTGCTTTGGTTTTAATTATTAAAGATAAACACTCGTACATAATTAAAATACTAAACATGATTTTTGTTTTGTTTCAAAAAAGGCAAAATATCATAGAAACCAAGTCTATTCCATCAACTTATATTTTAAAGTTCATTATGACATCTAAAAATATTTTATAATTTTAAACATAGAAGTGCTAGAATGCAGTGACAGGTGTCATTCCAGTAAATAATTCAAAACGCAACTATTTTAATAAAAAATAAATTTACAGATATTTACAATTTTACAATCAGTTTATAAATGGAAGCACAAGTTAAGTTGGATTTCCATTCTGCGTGATTGCCAGTCTGTTGATTGCTGTGTTGCTCAGCTTCATTTTAATCAATGACAAGTCAAAAGTACTGTCTCCTATTAAAGGACAATAAAGAATTTAATTACAAGTATGCTTTTAGCTGTATTTTTAGGTAAATGTAAATCATATTTTTACCTGGCAAATCAATTCCTGAATTTTATTTGCTTGTCATTATGATCTAAAGTAAAATATTTATTAATGTAACACATTATAACATGGTGAATGAATAAAAATCTCAATATCCAGTTGTTGGCATTGACCTGTGATAGTATAGCAAGCCACCTCTTGCAATCTATTTCAACAGAAAGTTAAGAGTCATTACTGAAGCCATATATGGACTGCATCAAGTACAGATCGTCAATCCAAAATACATTAGTTCAGTTGATCTGACAATTCCAATTCAAGCACACACTAAAAATCCAACCAATTGGGCTAAACATCCAACCAATTTCCAGAAGTTTGCAGAGAAATTATTGTCTAGTAGCACACCAATGTCATAGTTACGCATACCTTAGTTCCCTGACAATTGGCTTAGAAATAAGACAGAGAAAATAAAATATTTTGTGGGAAAAAAAATATTTTACGTTTTCTAATTGGATGTTCAAATGTTACCAACACTCACCCAACAATTAATGAATCATGCTTACCATTTCTTCTTAATACATTTTCATTTCTACAATTAAAGCACTCAGTTTCAAGATGCTGCTGGTGATGACAACATTTATTGCCTATTCTTAATTCCCCTTGAGAAGGGAATGGTGAAGCATCTAATTTATTTTGGTAAATGTAATCTTAGTCCTGTTGATAAATTTCAGGATTTAGATCCATAAATAATCCTGTACTTCCATGTCAGGATGAAACACAATTTGGAAGGAATCTGCAGACAGAGGTATTCCTATTCTTCTTAGCTGTTGATTTGGTTAGTGCTGCCAGACTAGCCTAGGTGGAAAAAAACACAGCCACAAGGCAACAATGGTGCTCGGAATGAGTGTTTATGATAATGGATAGGATGCTTTGTCCTGGTTGGTCTTGAACCCCTTGACATTATTTGAAGCTACTTTCCATGCAAGCCGAAAATATTCCCTCAGAACCAGGATCCAGTGTTCAAAGATTCAAGATTCAAACTGGCCTTGAGTGCTGCCTATGTGGAGTTAATAGAATATAAAGAGAATGGTATTCACATAAGATTTGTGCAAATGGGTATGTGATGGTCGATGTAAAGATGGGCTGCGCAGCCCATTTCCATGCTGTATGATTCTGTGACTCCTCCCCCCCACCTCTTCCCAGGATGTTTTTGGAGAGAAATGTGCAATGGTATAGCCATTAAAAGTATAGAGGTGCAGCGTAACTGTTTGCGGCAGTGGTCATAATCTTAAACTCTTGTGATAGACAGTAGCCCAAGTGGCCTAGATTTTGTTCTCTGTGGGCGTGGGCTGTTTTCGTGACTAACGAGGTGTGAATAAAATTGAACATTGTGTAATCATTAGCCAACAACCCCACCTCCGATGTTATAAAGGAAGGTCATTGTTGAAGCAGCTGAAGATGGTTGGGCTTCAGTGAT